>CM075767.1:20480839-21080839 GCA_037974665.1 Ehretia macrophylla | reverse complement strand
TTTATAGTCTTGGGGAAGATATCCAATGTGTACCTACCTAAGATGAATTCCTCATGATAAAAAAAAAAATGAAAAGAGAAGAAGAAAAAAATTCCAATTCGAATTTAAGGCAAATTTGCATTCTACAAAATTGAGATTAAGAAATCATATAAGTGAATTCATGAATTCAAAAAGGAATTAAAATGTACCATAAAAGTATAAACTAATTAAAGACATTTTTTGGCTTTTTTTATCCTTTTTTCATTTTTAGAATCTATTACTATTATAAGGTAACAGTCGTTTTGCCATGTATAAGAAAATAAACAAATCTTACAACAAAATGTTGTCTTTTAGTAAGTTATATGTAAAAAATTTCTATTTCACTATTTTGAATATATTTGATAGAACCTATTCGATGCGCACTATGAGATTTATTAAAACAATTATCAAATTAATTTTTTTATTTGTATCCTATCTATCTTAGGGATGTACACTTATTTAAGGAACCAGATAGATCAAATAGCTGTACTTTGTATTTATATGAGCTGCAATTTTTTTTCTCTTTTCATTGTTTCTCATTCAAGTATTGCCACTTGTGTACTATTTATATGCTTAGATCTTTTTGCTATCAATTTATAAGATATCATATGTGTCACTTTTACTATTGAGCATATTTTGAGGAGTGAAAATTGACTTTTTATCTCATGTAAAAAGTAGTTTAACATTGTATACCCTGACTATTGGATGTTATATTGTGAATTATATGACTCGTGTTTGTTATTCAAAAGGTCATTAATATTCACTTTCAATTTGAAATGTGAATTTATTAATTTTTTATTCATAAAAGTTGTTTTGATTCTCTTCTATTTTTTTATAATATTTTTATAGATACAACATCAAAGTACAAGTATGTGCTAAAAATTTGTGTCAGTTCTGACTCATTACAAAGTTGCCAGCGATAAGTTGGTAGGTGGTCCATACATTTTAGAGTATATCTATTTATGTTATTCATGGTGAAATAATAATTTGTATAATATTGAGTATTCTAACATCTTTTGTTGAGAAACATACGTACTATAGCAAAATTAAAGGTGAAGTGTACCAGTCCCCCCCAGTGATTTATCAAAAATGCACAATATCCCTACCGTCAAAAAAGTTAACAGACTTCATAAAAAGACATAAATACCCTCAATCTTTATTCATTTCCCTCTTTTGTCATTTTCCCTTTCTACACAAAAAACAAAAAATATACACACATATAGATATTTACCACACAAAAATTAGTTATATATATATATATATATATATATATATATATATATATATATATATATATATATATATATATGCACAACACATACATACACACACATACACACACACACACACATACACACACACACATATATATGTATATATGACTGGGGGCTGACAAGCTGGGGGATGGGGTAGGATTGATGGGGTTCAATAGGGGGGAGGTGATAAACTGGAGGGTTTGGGGGTGCTGATGGGGATGGGTGGGGGTGGGGGTGGGGGTGGGGGTGGAGGTGACGAGCTGGGTAAAGGTAAGCGGGTGACAGGGGGTGGTAGGAAAGATGACTGTTTTCTTTTTTTGTTTTTTTTAATGTTTTCTTTTTGTAAAAGGGTAATTTGGTTAACTATTATAATTATTTTATTCTCAAATTTGTTAGTAACAAATAAAAGTCTCACTTAACGTGCATGTTCTATGCACTTCTTTAAATATGACAGATTTTTTACAGTAGGGTTTGTTGTGTATTTTCGGCAAATCACATGATAGTGTGCAGGGAATTTTTGAACCATAGGGGATATTGTACACTTTCGGCAAGCCCCAGGGTGTTTGGTGACTTTACCCGTAAGATTAACTATTGAATATTTTAAATTTATGATGGTAGAAAATGATTTGCAAGCAGATCACGTATGCAAGGAGTAAGTATGACGCCAAACTAAGACGAAGGTATCATGTATTTTGCAAAAACAACATCATGAAAAAATGAGATACATGTGTCTTTTGAAAGACATGATCTTTGTAAAATGGCACGTATTGTCAAATTTTTTAGAAAATAGGTGTTTATTTTATTTGGTTTATCTATGTCATAGTATAGTATTTAGAGTAGCTACATATTATAATCTTTCAATAGTGTGTTTAGAAAGTTGAATGAATAGATTTCAAATTACACATTTTTAAATTATTTAAATACACTGATAAATTATCTATATAACACCCGTGCATCACAATGCTTCCAGTGCCATTTCTAATGATCAATACAAAAAGAAGAATTAGTGATTTAAAAAATATATATATCAAAGAGTAAATCGTTACACTACTAATAAATTACATCATTACCCATAACTAATTTCTTGTGAGAATGTATAACTATATCATGGTGTTATTAGTTGTAATGATCTAGGCTTAACTATTGGCATGTCAACACATTGAGCCTAATTTATTGGTCCAAAATAAATATATAAACTTGTGTTGATTATAGTAGTAAATCAAAGTCATTAAAAATTCAACATTTATCTCTTATAAAACCAATATTAATTTTGGATGGAATGCTAGAGACTCCCTCTTTTGAATGCACAATGACCAAACTTAATAGAACCAAAGTCTTAACCCTTCTTAAATATGCGAATCCTGATTGTGCCAAACAGGTGCGACATTCATGTCACGCCAAATAGAATAGGATTACAATTCAGGACCATCAGGTAATAGAGAGAGTCCACAATTTTACCTAATAGTCTTTTTGATACCATCTATAATGACCCAAGCCCAATTACTAGCCTACGAATATATTGACCTTAATCAACTGGTTCAAAATTTTTAAACCCATATTAACAGTAATAGTGAATACAAGTCATTATGAACTGAATACATATAACTGACAAAACCAAATATGAGAAGATATGTCAAATTTACAAATGAGTAATGTTAGACATCACCATCTTTTTGTCATCCAATTATTACATCTTAGTTGGTATGCCTAGTTGTTATGCCAATTAAATAAATTTATTTTGTTTCTCTCTCTTCATTTATTATAACTTTATTTAATTTCTCTCTCTTTGTTTATTAATTTTCTCTCTCCTTGTTGTTTCCTTTTTTCTCCCTCTTAATTAAAGTTTCCTCCGTTTTTAGCTTTGACTTCTAATAACTATAACTTTTTTCACCTGCCTTATCATGATCATAAACTAGTACCAAAAAGAAGAATAATTATACGTTGCACATAAAAAGTAATAAACAAAAATATAGTCAAATTAGTATGTTGTGTCATGCCCTGACCCCGACCTATCGCTAGGCTAAGGCTGAAACATGATGTGTTGATACTTAACCCCTGCAAGATCAATAAGTAGCAACTTGAACATTTATTAATACACCACAAGAAGTTCTAAAAGACTTCTAAAATTCTCCCAAGTCGTTGGCCTTAAAGGATTATATCTCCTTGTTACATATTTACAAAACCTGGATCCACCTGTTCAACATTCCAACCTAGGTTTCTTGAGAATAATATTCAATCTTAACTAGGCATCTAATCTACCAAAAGAATATTACAACAGATTAAGTAGTACAATTGTACGAAATCATTCTTTATACATCAAGAAGTACATCTTCCACAGGCAAGCACGTAGATCACATAAGCATAAATTCGACTCATCACGTCAATAAAGCTTTCCATCCACAAGAGGGTCTGTTCAGCTAATCCTCACCTGAAATTGTCAAAAGAAGGGTAAGTTTATCTACCACCAAGGCTCAGCGAGTGAGGATACAGAAAGGGTTTTCACAAATGGTTCATCATTTCATAAACCCTTTTCAAAATAATTGTGCTATGCATATAAGAACATATCTTACAACTGAACACATACAATATTATTTCGATAGAACATAACAGGAACATATCATATATACTATAGTATTCTACCAACTCTCCAAGGAAGAAAACCAAGCAAGAGTGATAACATATAACAATGATCAATAGAGTGGTGCAAGATTCGAGTGGCGACTCATACGAGTGCAAGAGGTCATTCCCATTATCATAGTAGTGCAGTGCTTCGTTCCGCATAGTGTTTCGCTCCTACCCACAAGGCTGAAAAGAATAGTATAGGGCTCGAGAGGTGCTCATACGGATGCAAGAGGTCACTCCCACCATCACAGTAGTGGAGTGCTCTATTCTGTGCTTTTTTCCATACAATACTTCCTCCTTTATACCATACGAACTAGATTGGTTGCAACCGTAAAAGATAACAATGAACAAGCATGAGGAAGATTCAAGACATACTCGAATATTGTGAGCTTGATAGAGCATGATCATATACATTTAACATGTAACCAAGTAGACATGTATAACATCTTGTATTTACCAACATCTATAACAAGACAACTCAGCCCCATTTGCATCTAGAATTCATAAGACACAATGTGGGAGACAACAAGGAAAATTGCTCTATTACGCAAGCATCTAATCATGTAGTGATATCATGCGAGCATGTAGTTGTAAGTGCACCGTTTAGACAATCATGAAACCCATACCCATCATACTTGAGCATATTAATATCATTTAGAAGAGCACAACAAAGCCATATACGAAAGGAGGGTGTAACAGCACCTTAAAACCACTCAAAACGACACGAAAATGTGAAAACGGGCACGTCTTTAAGGGATCCGATTGAGGTATCCGGATGAGGCCCTCTCCCAGACTCCCTCAACCGGACCAATGGCAGAATCATTGCCTACCATCCAAATTGGATTCACCCATCCGGACAAGGCATCAGCGTGTGCCTCGACCGGATCATGCACAAAACCAACAATTTGACTTGTTTTCTTGCTCCAAACTTATTCTTTCAAGCTCAAACCAAGTAGGCAACTTAATCCAACCTTGAACAAAATTAAACCACAAGTTTTCTAGCTCCTAATATCACACAACTCAAGAACAACACCATCTTTTACCAACATTCAACTTAGCACAAATGTTCAAGACTCAACTTTCATTTCTTATCTTTGCAACCAAATTAAACCTACTTAGCACATATAATACTTCATGTAACTCATACAAAACTCTTCAAGATCATCAAAGGCTATAAAAGACAAGTCCAAACCAAAGATAACATTAACACAACATTTGAAGCCCTAAATTGAACATACCAAGCTCAAATTCATAAAATAAGCTTGCATATACTCTCATCATGCTCAATACACATATATAACTCATCAATCATGCCTTATAAGTCTTTGTAAAATATTTAGAAAACTTCCCTCGCCTTGTTCTTGAGTTTGAGAAGCAAAAGAAACAAGAGAAATGATAAAACTAGCTAGAACATGCAAGAATATAGCTTGAAAGTGCTTAATCTTCCTTCTTCTCCTTTTCTTCTTCTTCTTTTCTTCCTCCTTTCTTCTTCTTTTCTCTCTTCCTCTCCCAGCAGTGTGAGTGAGTGTGTGTTTTCTGTGTATCAAACGTGTGGGTGTGTGTGTGTTTATGTGTTTTGTTTTGTTTTAAAATATATGTATATGTGTGTGTATTGTTTAGGTAGTTAGGATATTTCTTATAATGCCAATGGACCAAATTGCCCCTCCAACTAATGAATTACCTCTAGTTTATCATGTAGTTCTAGTTTAATTATTTTAGTTAGTTAGTATAATGCGATGAAATTTAATTAACTCGTATGATATTCCAAACGCATAAATATACATAATAAATATAATGCACGTAATACGAGATGAATGCACGTTAAACGATGTAAATGCACATAAAACAATGCAATCACACATTAATTGATGTAAATGCATATTAAACGATGCTAAAAATGTATGATATGCTATAAAATGCATATGGGCTCTATACGGGGTCTCACATGTTTAATCTTCTTTTAGTTCTAGAAAGAATTACATAAAATGAAAATATGAAAAATATGAATGAGATTGAAGAAAATAAGTAAAGTCTAAGGATGGAAGCTTGGAGATGAGCTAATATTTCTTAAGAAAATATAAGTCTAAGGTTGGATTTTAAGTTGGAATCCAACATATTATTTAAAGAAAAAAAAAACAGAAAAAATGAATTTATTGGCACATTAATTGAAGTGACATAGTGAGTCATGAAGTAAATTAAAGATCTAAACATAGTATTTATATTATTAATATTCGTGGTCACTACATCAAAAAGAGAAAAAAAGGAGATGACAAAAGTGCTTGAATAATTTTGGAGGACAATAGCCAATTATGTGATTTTGAAGAAGAAAAAATTATTGATGTATGGTAGGATAAAATAGAAGAGAAAGAGAGAGAATATAGGAAACGTTAATCAAAGAGAGGGAGAAAATTAATAAAGTTAATTAATAAATGAAGAGAGAGAAATAAAATATATTTATCTAGTTGGTATGACAATTAGGCGCGATAACTCTTTACGAATATAGACGTTCTAATACTTAAAAAGATTTCTAGTCACTTCATTTATATAAAACTAAAGACGGAGTGTGGGATGTCAAAAATAGATTGCCAATTGCATTTCTCTGAGCTTATTCTTCAGTACTTTTACCACATTGAGAAAAATCTGTTACATATTCTTTATTTATACTTCTAAATCTCTCTCTCTCTCTCTCTCTTTCTACCTCTCCCTCCTCCCTTCGCTTCTCCTTCCAATATTATTTTCAAACGCGTATTCTTATCCTATTTTCATGACCTCAATTCTCAAGAAACGTTTGACCAAAAAAAAAAAAAAAATTCTCAAGAAATGTTAGAGAAATTGTTTTGGGCTGATGGCTTGTGGTAAAGAAATTTTCTGTCCTATGGCATGAATGCCTTTCCTAATACGCATTATCTATCAAATTATTTTTAACTATTGCATTCATTATTTTAGGATTGCTTCTTTTACCTAGTAAAATGCAGTTATGGCGATGGATCCTGTGATTCGAATGCCTTACTTCCTCCAAGCAAACTCCCAAAGCGAATACCTACTTTTAAAATACCAAGAACTCTTGCTGCAGCCTAAAGCACCAGAATAAACATTGCATGCTACTAGCTCTTCCAAGTACACATTTTCATTTCAGAAAATTTCACACTGGTCTACAACTTCCTAATGTGGTTCTCATGAACTTGGTATTGAAGGTTCTGGTCTCTTACTAGGCTGATTTTCGTAACAATTGGATTTCTTGTATTGGAGAGAACCAGCCTAACGGTTCCCACAACTATTGCAAATCTATTTAAGGTTTTCGTAACTTTCTCTGCATTCTTATTTTGTTCTTACGCTTTTCTTTTGCGTCCTCCCCTAGAGCACGAGCAAATCAACATAAATCTGTGGCATGAACTTCAACAATATTACTTCTGCTTCAACGGTTTGTACATGTCCTTTACATGACGGCGCTCTCTCGGCGATGGACAACGATAGTGGTGGAATTTCTTTTAAAGGGTGTGTTTTGGTATAAAACTCAGAGCTGGATCATGAAAAACTTAAGGGAATTACGAAATTCACTGTCAATGTCAATAGGTCAGATTGCTTTAACAGCTGGGATAGGTCCTCTAGCTATGTATCCTTGTCAAACTATAAGCTGGCTCTTATTCATGTTTGTTTTCCTTATAGTTGGATGCATCCCCGCAGGTCCACATCAAGAAGAGATCCTATTCCCATTACAATCTTTTACTCCATTGGCTCTATCATTTGCACATCTTCTTATGATGTATCTGGCTTTAATTGATTATGAACCATATCTAAGCAGATCATATGTGGTTCGTTATATATATGAGAACAGAAAAACAATTGAAATTATAGTTGGGATGTTGGGTTATATACTACTTGACCAAATCTTTCAAGAAAAATCTCTAGCACTTCTCTGGGCGCTTCTGTCGTTTACCATCTCTTGGCTGGGGAACCTGGCTATAGCGCAGCCTTCGACTGATTTTGGAATTTTCAACTTTTTTATTGGTGCTACTGTGGATTGTGCAACGAGTCTTTTTGGGCTACGCATTTATACATGGCTCATTTGTGGTGCTTGTATTCTCTTGATTCTTCTGCGCTTGAAGCTGGATCTTGTTAGAGTGCGGCATTCTTGGGCGCTAGAGAGTGTTATAAGAGATTGGAAGCGTTTGGAGCAGCTAAAGTATGACACAAGAATCCATACTCTTCTTGATCCACCGGTGTAATGCAGAACTCTCCGTGCAGCATGCTAGCAAGCAGGTTTGCTTATATATAGCTTTTCTTCCCATTATGTATTATAGAAGTTATCAGTGTCAAAGAAGTGCTTTTTTTCTTTTCATTTCTCCGCATGGTACGTGCTTTTATGGCTGGACAACGGAAAATTCTTGGATCACCTTTTCTTTGATTGCTCATTTTCTAAAAAGATTTGGAGGGCATGATAGAGGAATTCTAGAGGCCCGAAAAATCTTCGGAACTGGAATGATTTTAGTGTCTGGCTCATACAAAATTGTCCCGATAATAACTTTCAGATCACTTTTCTAAAAATTTTATGGAACGCTTTTGTCTATCACATTTACAAGGAGCGGAACAGGAGGATCTTTGCGAATATAGCGCAGACTGAGGAACAAATCTTGGACTCTATTAGTTTTGACGTTAAAACTAAATTGTACATGATAAAGAAAGTTAGAAACATACTTTTAAATAGAGCTATATGTAATTCATGGATGGTTTATAGATAGAACATCCATTTTCTTATTGTAATTATTTTTGTACGTTTTTTTGTTCAATCAATGAATCTCTTTGATGACTTAGCAAAAAAAAAAAAAAGGAAAGTTCTTGGATGCGGACCCAAACGGATCTCTTGTAAATTCCACCTGAGTGTCATAGATCAAGTCTCGCCAGTTGAACCTAATAATTTTCTCTAGACCAAACTCATTGGACTTGTCCGATTCGTTTATGTTTATTGAGTTTTCTGCCACTAAATCTTTTTGGTTGTAATCGTGTCGCATTTAGAAGCTATGTAATAACCTTGATGTTAATTGAAAACATTTAGAAGCTATGCAATACCTTGATGTTAATAGAAAGCATTTTTTTTCCACTTCAATTATCACCATTTCACTTATCTAGTCGAATTAAATTTTTTAAACACAATTTTTGACTAATTTTTGAAATATTTCAAGAAGACCAGCTTTTGAAAACAGTGCTAATATTTTTGCTGACAAAGTATCTCTTTTTTTTTAATCCATACATGCTAAACCAATTCCGCAATGATATATCTACTTTTATTGTTTGAAGGAGAAAAATGCGCAATATACGCCTGTGTTTATAAAACTTTGTGCTCTAAAAAGTTGCATGAAATCCCGTGGTATCTCAGATGTTACTCACTTGCCACAATATTGACTTCTATTACAGTTTGTTAACTTGAGTTAACAAAAGACAAAAATATACACTCATCCAAAAAAAGCACCATGTCTACCATTTTCAAAAAGTTTTTTACCTACTTTATAGAGAGAAAAAGAACCATAAAGATATCTAAGTGTTTGTTATGATACAAACATAACAAATAGAATTAGGAGAAAAAAAAAAAAGAGCGCAAAAATGTAACAACAGCAAACAATTCACTAGAGAGTAGCTATCGCCTAAATTTCACTATGAGAAAAACTAATGCGACTTTTGGAAAATTTCCGTCGCAAACTTAGTTAGCCACAAAAAATACATTGCACAAAGATGGTCATAAGAGCGGGCATCATAAAATAGCATTTAGGCTGCTAATCTATGTTGCCTTTAGAGACAGAAAAAGTCAATTGCAAAATCTGCCGCAAAATGGCGACAGAAATAAGTACGACACCAAATCTATCGCATAAACGATGACAGAAGAATGTATATTGTTGTTTGAGCTGAAATAATGTCTGTTGCAACTAGTGATGGAACGAGATCTGTCGCCACTTCCATCGCTATTCATTACGGGAGTAGCCTGGGGCTAATCTTTGGCAAAATCCTATGTAAACTTATTTATTTCAAATGGAAAAATATTATTAAATAGCAAGAAAAAGAACAGGAATCTATTATACAAATACATAAATAAATAAATAAATAAATATATATATATTACACAAAAATTATTGCACAAATAACTAAAAGTAATTGTACAAAATAGTTAATCATATCATTAATACTAACACTAATTGTACAAAATATTTATATAAAATGAATAATCATTAATTACATAAATAACACTGTGCTAGCAGATCTACTTAGATCTTGACCTCGCGTTCTTGGAGAAATTTATTATACTTCTCCTACGAACAAAAATTTCAATCACTTGGATTAGGAATGATAACAAATTAATAAGGCAGCAATTGATATTTTTGAATGATTTTAGATTTAAATGTAATTAATGAGTTGAGGAATAAAATAACATTGAAAAAAGATAAGTCATGCTATTATTATTTATGTTTATATTGTTTACGGTTATGTTTATATCTATTCTTATTTTTAATACTATAATAATAAAAGGAAAATTCTATTATATATATTATACAAGTCATTCACATAACTATTCTTAATTCGTATAGCATATCAAACATGTCATTCTCATTCTCAAGTTCATTTCATTCCCAATTTCATTCCTTTCCTTGGCTCATTCCATTCCTGCCCAAATTCATTCCAGTATACCAACCGCTACCTAAGATAAAAATGAATAGAATATATTGATTCCAAGTTTATGTTTAGTAGTCAATACACTAGAGCAGTAATAGGAATGATTTATACAAAATGACTAGAATGCCCTTTGTTACTATAGATATTTTATTGTCTTAAGAATAAAAATAAACATCATATATATCATAATGGTTAATTTGAGGTATATTATTATTATTGTAATTTTTATTTATTTTTATTTATCTCTATTATATAATTATTGTATTATTATCTTATATTCATATTTATATTTATATTATAATTATTTAAATTTATATTGTTTACTAATGTTTTTATTATATTCATTTCATTGTTTTATATACACTGTTTGTAATAATTAGTTTTATTCATATTCATTATTACTATATTATTTAATTTTATTTTGTGATATTGTTTATATTAATGTTAATGTTTTTAATAATAAACAATACTAATAAATAAAAATGATATACAATAACAATAATTATTATAATAATAATAATAACATTATTTATATAGTGGGTAATATGTATTTTAAGGGTATTCCATGTGTATTGTTGGGAATGGGTATTACCAAATTCATGAGAATGGGATTAACGAGGAAATAGAATTCTCAAGTTCATCCTTTATACGAAGCATGAGAATCGGAATAAAACTGAGAATACTATCCACTTCCAATTTATTCCTACATACAAATCACCACCTAAGTGAAAAAAAGATCGTATACCTATTTAATAATACACTATTATTATTAGCATAAATAATTACATATAATAAGTGCATATACTTATAAAGTGTATATATAAACATATATAACTATATATACTAATTAAAAGAGTTAATTATATAGTTAATCCCAATGTTGCCATTATTTTTCAAACTAGTCTCCAATGGTTAAAAAAGTGCAAATCAACCTCCAATATTTTCCAAATGCAACCAAATTAGTTCTACACATTAAAATTTTGGTCAATCAGTTTCTGGAGATTGCCAACTATTGTTAGAGATATTACTATATTAAGTTGGAAGTTAGATATACTTATCAAGTTTTATTGTAAACTTTAATGAATCATTGGAATGTATGGTTGTTGCTTATTACAACTTGATTGTGTTGTATATTTTAATAATTGGAATAGAGGTTGTTACTCACTACAGCTTGATTATGATTGGTGTTTACAGCAATAGGGATATTTTGTTCCATTAACCACATTACAGGAGGGTAATTTTTTTTTTTTTTTTGGCTAAGCCAGTAAGAAGATTTTCATTCAACTTCAAGAACAACAAGAACATTTACAATGGAAATGAAAAGGACATATATGTATAGCAAAAACTCAAAACTATCTAAGTATAGCACTAATGTTTCAATGGTTACAAATGGTTCTATTGTTATTGTTTCCTGTGAATTGTTTCCCCCAAAGCATTTTCATCCTAACATCTTCATCGATTTTTGCCACAATTTGATCTTCGGTTGCAACCCTATTGCCAACGAGACGACTATTACGTTACAGGAGGGTATATTTTGTTACACTGTCATTATTAGATTAGCATAGTTGCAAAATTTGTTAGGATTATTGGACTCAATTATTTCTCAATAGTCTTAGTTTTTATGATAATAAACAAGTGAATTACTATGATTTTGTTTAGTATTGCATTAAAGAAAAATATCATGCTGAAAGCAAAAATAAAATGAAGTTTTTGTATAAATGCTAAAACTGTAGCAACAGAGTTGTAGTCATACAGTATCACTACAAGAAATGGGAAGCTGTGAGCGAACTTTTGGCGGCGTGTGTGATAGATGCCGCCTATGAAAATAAGCACTAAGAATTTAGTAGCGTTTTCATACAAAACGCTGCTATTACAGAGAAATAACGGCGCTTTCACTACATAGCGCCATGAAAAATATGCTTTCAGTTTTTTGTAGTGTATGCAAATACCGTTAAAGTCATTGTAATGGTAGTGTGAGCAAATTTGATTATCGGAGTATTGTAGCGTCACTAGAGCAATACCGACGGAGGTACTGTAGCTGTACTATAGCATTTCAGAACATTGGAGGTTATTGTAGCAGGAATATAGCAATAGTTATTCTTAAAGTTTTTGGCTATATATATACCCAAAACCTTCACAAAAAATTTGCAACTCACACATACAAAGAAAACACACTTAGACAAATCAAAGAGTCGAGATAATTATTGTTGGATATATTTCAAGCTCCAAGTTCCAAAAGCTTTTGTGTACGTATAAGTGATTTCATTGAGGTATTGAATGTTTTTTTTTCTTGTTTTTTTGCTGAATTGACGTATTCAATGTTATTACTTGTTTGGATAATATTTTTTTTTTTGATTAAATATCCACATTCTATTTGAATTACAATAAATAAGCATAACTGTAATATTTTCCTAGTTGAGAAGCTTTGAGTGTTAGATTTTAATAAGCAAGAAACGATTGCATATTGTTAACTCTCGGTGAGTTGACTTAGAATTTTTATTCTAAAGTTTATGTTGTTGTCAACCGCTTGTTGTAATAATTGTTGTTTTATCAGTGCGAAAGTGTTGTAAAGCCAAGAGAGTACCTTATGAATGTAACTTAGCAACGCCTAGGAATGTTGTGAACTAGGATAAATCATCTGTGCAAATTCTTCTTCTTTCCTACTCTGATTATTTCACTTGTATTTATTCCGCAAAGGTATTATTTTGCATGGTCAATTTATTATCCCTCTCAAAATTGAACTCCGTGACCTAACAAAATTTACCATATGAGTGTGGATAATAATACGCTGTAATATTTAAAGTATCAAAGAAGGTGTTGTGATGCATTTGCAATATTCGAAGGGGTCCCATTAGCCATATCATTTTATCCACAAATAGACTGAAAACTACATTTTCTCTATCTGACTTCAAATCAAAACAACAATAATTATAAGCATCAACAAGCACAAAATACAACAGCTTATAAGGTGCATTCTGATCATCATCATCTCAACATCAACATCTTGGCACTTTTTCCTTCATAGGGTACATAACCTCTCTTCATCGTCTTCCTCATCCTCTTATATTCTACTAATATATCCAAGTAGAATAATAGAAAGTGCACTTGATTTTCAGGTTGCTTTTTAAGGTCATACCACTTAAAGAAACCATGATTTTCCCTTGTGTGGTAAGACAAGTTGCTCGTAGGTTTGTCTATCTCGACGACTCTAATATTGATCCTTCAATTACATTGTCAAGTTTTCTCTTTTTTTAGCAGTGCAAATCAGTATGGGATGCTCCAAATTCCTACTATAAATTCTGTGAAACTATATATAATGAAAGTAATAGTATAAAGGCATAATAGGATAATAACCTTATATTTATACAAGAAACATATAATCTCATGCAATTCAAAGTTCGAGATTATAAAATCATAAGTGCTAAGATAACTGAGTTACATCTTAAAATTAATATGCACACGTGAAAGATAATTTGAGAGGAGGTCATACGTGAAAGATTGAACACGCGTAAAACATGATACACACGAAAGATTGGACACAAGTGGACATGATTTGGGATGGGTCGCACGCGAATGAGTATAATTAGACCAAAAATCCAGCTCTGATACCATGTTAAAATAACTGAAATTTCATCTTAAAACCAATTAGTGTCAAGTGGAATAGCCCAAAATCTTATAAAGTAATTTTAGAGTTTCTGAATTTTTGATGTGAAATAAATATATATTCTAACAAGGGTGAATAGCCCCAGACCCTCCTGTGATCAAGCGAAACTAACTATAATCCCCTTGTGGTCCAAAAAATATAGTCGGACCCCCCTGTGGTCCACCCGTTGATGCACACCACCCTCTTCCGTCAAATTTTCTATCAAAACTGATGGAAAGTATAACACACACGCGTAAAATGCGAATTTTATTAGTTTTTAACGTATTTAGTAATAAAATAATATTTTTTTTAATTTAGTAATAAAAAAAAATAGGTGAAAATGAAAAGAAAAAAGAAAAAATTAAATTTTTTTAATTACTAATATTATTTTATTATTAAATACGTTAAAAATCAATAAAAATAACAATTTACGCGCGTGTGGTACACTTTCCGTCAATTTTGATAGAAAATTTGACGAAGAGGGTAGTGTACATCAACGAATAAACCACAGAAAAATTCAACTATATTTTTTAGACCACATAAAAATTATATTTAATTTTACTTGACCACGAAACTATTCTCCCTTCTAACAATAAGCTTTTAAGAATTCAAAACAAAAATTAGAGATTTTTTGTATAGATGGCCCACCCGCAAAAAATCCACAAATCATACTTTTAAGAATAATTGTGATGATATTCGTGTATACGGCTCACCTCTAACGTTGAATTAGCTCGCACAAAGGAGCTTGGTTTAGGTGTATTTTGTGGCTTCTCGTGCTATAAAGTGATGTAGAGGGCATTATCGTCCAAATAATAAGGTCATTTGGGTGGACAAATGATAAATCAACACCACCTCCTTCATCACCTCCATTTTTAGTCAAAGTTTTGCTTCACTCTCTTCCATTCTTCCTAAAATCAAGCACATGGAATTCTCATCAGTTTGGTACAACTCATTTTGGTCCATCATCAGTCAAATAACTCTAACAATTGCACTTGTTGCTTCAGATGAAGCCAGTCTGCTTAACTTCATCCCAGATGATTATAAGGGTCTAATATATTTCCCCTCATACCTTTCATCTATCTATGCCTTCTTCGTTCGTCCTCTAATGGAGCCTGATCTAACCAATGGAAGAATCATAAATTACCTCGCTCACTTCTTAAACAATCTGCTGTTGGTTTTATTACTACCCGTTTATCCTATGTGGTTTTTAAGGTACCAGCGATTGACCATCTTCGTCCAAGTTTGCTTGCCATTGCTTATTCTTGTACTGTTACCTCCTGTTGTTTACTCCGTTCTTATACGCTATAGAAAGTGTAAAGAGATGGGAATGTTTTTGACTGGATTTGCAGGGCCTTTTTTAATGTACCCTTGTCATACTCTTTGCTGTGCTTTGCTAACAGCTTCGCTTTTCTCAGTTGCTTGCATAAGTTCTTGTTCGGACCCGTGTAAACCTATTGAAATTGTTCTAAACATTGCTCACTTGTTTGGTTCTTGTGTCATATTTGCATTCTTCCTCGTTACATTTTGTCTAAGACAACATTATGTGTCACGACTTAGGTTATATGAAGTTGTAAACATGAAAATGATCGAAATCCCTCTTGGGTGGATGGGTTATATCCTATCTCAGTATTGTATTCAGAAAAAGTCGGTTTCTCTTTTGGTGATGCTGTCGTCGTTAGCCGTTTCTTGGCTTGGAAACCTCGCCGTGATACAACCTCGTACTGATTTTGGGGTTTTTCACTTCTTCATTGGTGCGATTTTGGATTGTGCAATAAGTCTCTTCGGGCTCGGAAAATTCACCTGGGTTGCTCTTGGTGGTTGTGTCTTCCTCGTGCATTTGCAGCACAAGTTGAAATCGGTATCTTTGAGGTATCCTCGTGCACGGACGAGTGTTATGTGCAATTGGCGAAGTCTGGAAGAGAAGATGTGGAAAACTCGTGTTCCTTTATCCAGAGTTCACAAAGCTAAACAAATGTAAGGAGAAGAATGTACGGTGAAGGAAAATTTAAGCCCTGATAACACTTAACGAGAATAAGACTTAGTTTAGTTCAGATGATGACTAGTGCGTTATGTGCAAGACACACAGGATGATGCCTGCTTGTATTGTGTATATTAGTTTCTCATCTATGAATTTATTTGTTGCTTGGTTTATTTGACAAATTTAATTGACAAATCATGGGGTTTAAAGGAGAACATGATATCGGAGTTGGACTTCTCTATATTTGTATGTAGAAAGCATTCTCGAAGGCTTCATTAGTTCTAAACGTTGCTAGTTGCAGCAGCAATGCTCCATAAAGATTTAGGCTTTGATTCTTGATATTCTTTGATTCTGTAAGAAGTGCAAGAAAGACATACTTTTCCATCAAGCAAATTGAAAGAATCTGTACTTACTTTCATCAATTGCAAAACGCCACAGACGATTTCACCAGCAACCAACATGGATATAGATTTCACTTTATTGCTAAGAGATGATGTGTTAGTGCAGAAAGGCTCTGTCCAAGAATCATTGATAGCACCTGACATAGTATCCTCCGCCTGCACGGATTGTCCTCATGTTGGAAGTCTGCCTAGTCGGGGGTGGACGCATCTTTCGACTGCATTCAGCATCCCCCTCCTTGTAGCTGACACCGACTTTAAGCATAACCAGCTCCCATAGTGTGACAGGTGGTGTGGAGAAAGCCTGTGACAAATTCACCATTGTGTGGCTTACACGTGGATCATCAAAGAAATCTGGCTTGGGAACAACCTCTTACTAGTAGAAGCTAATCACAAAAGAACCTCCTTGACAAGATCCTGCGTGCCAACGCGTGATTCATATGAGTGTAATAGTCTGACTTGTAAGTGTGTGTGGCACCAGGATATTGACCTTGTATAAGCTGGACATAGATATCATATCCAGCAAAAGGCAATTTCTGAAGCATGATTACTCACAGTTGCAGCAATACTAATTTCAAGCATCAAGTTTTTAAAAAAAAAAAACTACATCAGAATTAAAAAGCAATCTCTGAAGCATAATTACTACAAATCAAATACAGCATTTTGTTCTACATCTGCAGGAGTTCCTCAATTTAGAAGGTAGAAAAGGACATACGGACGAAGTTCGACAAAAGAGAGCATAATAAAATGTGCATTTGATAAGGCAATGCTCCATTCACTATAAGCAGAATATAACTACAAAGAATGATTGCGCCATCATTGATGGTGATCAATGTTCAAGTCAGCCGAAAAGGTGAACAACACCGCACCTATGTCATTCGAATGTACAACTATTTTGAGGAACAGCATAAACAGACAACACCTTCACCCTCCATATTACCACAGGATAAATATTGTCAAGGATGGTCTTCTGCTATATTACATACCTAACTTGAGCAAAACATAAGTAACAGATTATGAAGCAGCTTCTTCTCTTTTCAGTAGTTCCTGGACAAAAGTATTAGAAACAAAAAAAAATTAGGTTTTATTTTTATATGTATGGTGTATCTTACAACATAATGGAGACATTTGAAGTACGAGGAAAATACCAATTTAGTTGCTTCAACAGACTGGCGCAGCCTTTCCTTCTTCTCACGCTGGCATTCTGCACACCAGCTAGAGAAGTCCTTTTGATATTTCCTCAGCTCTCTGAACACAGAACTGAGAAAACAAAAGAACAGGATTTGAGTAGAATGGAGAAGAGATTTCTAACAGGAAGAAATATTCATCAATAAAGACAAGAACAGACAGTTTGGCCATCATGATCTAATGGCCCTTTGGAAAGATCTTGCTGCACGAGGATGTACATTGACATGATGACAAGACCACTGATACAGATTTCAGTCCGCAGATTAAAGAGAGTTTCAAAAGATTATGATTAAAATCCTGCTGCTGATTTCTGCTCCGACCAATCTCTGAAGAATACTTCAATTTAACAGAAAGTCTAAGATGTTCATTCACAAACTCTTCCAAGTAAGGAGATATTCCAATGATTTTCAGATGATAGATTTGATGCAGCAATATATAACGCACAGGAGACAACTTTCATAAGTGTTTACTAATTCAGATGTAATAATGGATTTGCACAAGTAATGTCTCAAACATATACAGAGTAATAAGAGAGGATCTCAATTACCTTCTGCACCATAACAATAAGTTAATCCTATGTCCACCTATTGTGGCCCGAGCACCATGTCGATGCCGACCACGATGAAGAATTGCACGCCCTGGAACATGCGAGTAATCCACGATCTCCTGTGAAGGTAGCATTTCAAGTTCCATATGAGTCTCCAATCACTAATATAATCTGCAAAGATATTTCTCACATTGCAGAAATCGAGCTACACCTTAACTGTTCATGGTCATCAAGACCTTTCTTTAAAATTAATTGAGCTAATGGGACTAAAGATCCATTTACCTCTGCTTGAGCTTCTGTATTTACATGTTTCTCACATCGCACACCACGGAAGTACAGCTCTCCGCCAGTAAATTGCTTACCCAAACATACATTCAGAGTAACTTCTGAATCATCAACATGGAAACCTACACAAATGCAAAGCTATTGAGATTCCTAGAACTACAGTCAATCGTCCTAAAGGGAAGTTCTGAAGCCCCTAACACATTAAAAGGTTAACAAAAAATTTTAACATTTCGAGGAAAACACGTCACCAGCAATTTTAAGAATTTATTATCCAGAGAAAAATTGATGACATGTTATACCACACTCATTGAAACGATCAAAAGACATAAGATGATTTTTCTTGTTTTTAAGTTAATAAATTCTAGTAATATGCACTTAGGGGTTGCAGCCCAAAAGCTATTTACATCAGCACCATAAATTATCTATACATTCTTGAATACTATCTACAACAATGACATAAAAAATGTAAAGGGGCATTCAGAGAATTGAACTCCGGACCTCTCGCACCCTAAGCGAGAATCATATTACCAAACCTAGCTTCACCGGTAGAAAGATTTAAAACTGGAGACAACACAAAGGAAATGACCAAATTATATATTGAAATGCAACTTCATCGGCAAAGTTGAATGACTTAGCTTTGGACAGGTCAAAACTTGAATAGGTTACCTACCTAAGCCACCATCTCTATCTGTCCCATATTCAACCACAAAACCATGATGAGTATCTAGAGTGGACCCGCCAACTTCAGGAAAGAAAACTGCACAAGATTTTGAAACCCTAAGATTAAATTGAAGAACTTGCAGTGCTTAGCTGGACTACTTTCTTCTCTTCACATACTAGTTATGAGCAGAAATCTGTACCTCTTGATATCGGGCGTACGAAATCTTCCATCAACTTGTCAAGCATGGTTTCCAGACCAAAATCATCAAGCACAGCACCAAATTTATTCATTGTATTAGGCCGCATGATTCTGAATCTCGTCTCATGGACCCACCGTTCAAAATTTTCTACCTAAGCAATCAGAACCTGATAAGGAAACATAAAAGCTAAACTACAGGGAAGACTCGAGTTAGCATGCATAAGAAGTATAGCAAAGTAAAGTGGTACCTCAGCCAGTAACATCTCACAGAAACGCGGCTGTAACATTTCAAAGGCAAGGATTCCTGGTGAAGGTTCAGACATTATACTTCTGAAACTCTCCTCTGTGTTCTCACTGATTGCTTTCAGAAATGAAGGAACAAAGAAATTTGCAGCATGCATAGAGTATAGCTCCCTATGAAGAGGCTGAAAAGAAAACAAAGCTAATTATGAGGAAGAAAATCATACTAGCATTCAGCATTTTTGCATTAGCTGCACCCAGGAAGTATGAACATAGTATGAACATCTCATACTTCAATTTTTGCAACTCCTAGAGAAATATTATTGCAAGGAATTTTGTTCTTTTAAAACCCTTATGAACGAGGAGGAATCAGTATCCAATTCCACTCTGTTTTACCTTCTTAACATCAAAGTTAGTACTCAACCTATCTATGCATAGAGACAGTTGTCCATGAATGGATGTTTTCTCAGGTCTAAGGTCTTTTTCCATGCAGCGGTTAACTGCTTTTTGAGGAAGCCTGAGGTCCTATCACTTAACTATTCCTTCCAACTTCACTGATGTGGACGAACAAATGGCTCTTCACTTTCCCATTAGTTTAACTACTAGCTTTGACAGCAGAACAAGTTAACAGATAAAGAATGGTGGAAATACATCAACATTTATAGTGGACTAAAAAGTTTTGAATTGCTCATAAGCTGCTTCCTTGGTCAAATATCTCCAAATATTCGACTGACTTGATTTTCAAGCCAAAACATTTCCACTACTCTTTCAGTTGGATGCTGAGAGCCTGCTAAACCGCATTTTGACAAAATTGTAGTAGGCTCAAAAGTAATATATCAGTTCTCAAGCACCGACTTACCACAGGAACACCTGATTGCTTAAGAGAGTTGAATTGAAAAGGCTATCAAACAACTAATAGTGAAGAGGCAAACAGCTAATAAAATTAATATCAGTTCACCACAAATACCTGATAGTTTGATATAATCTTCTGCCTGTATTCTCTATGCTTCTGGAGCTGTTACAAGAAGCAGTAGAGAAATGTCAACAGTTGTTCGGCCAGTAAAATACAGTACGGAAGAAATTCTGAAAAAGGAGTCGGAGAAATTATCTCATAAATCATAAAAGTATATCTAATAGGTCACATGCCATGTCATAAGCAAATGCAAAACATGCAAAGACTTGATTACTTCATTCAAAATGCAGGACAGGAGGATTGCATGTTGACAGAGAGAGAGAGCACATCAGAAAGAAAGGAAGCCCATGACTGAAGAAAACACGTTTTGATGCACTAGACAGCAAGAATTTGCCTTGATTAATATCTTCCTCCTCATTTCTCATCGGGAAGGATATCCTTGCTGAAGATAAATGGATAGCAAACTTGCTATTCTGCTAGAATAGATTGAACAGCACTGTTTACCTGATCTTTCATACAGAGATGTGGTTCCCTTTCCATTTTATGCACTTCAGTCTATCGGGGAAGTTCCCGTCCTCCTCTTACACGTGTCATAAAGGTTTCTTTTTGTTCTTTTATTATCAAAGGGCGAAAAAGAAAATATACTAAAGAGTGAAGTATTTCAGTCATCTGAGCCAAATATTTCACTCTCAAGCAACAACCATAACTTCCATTCCAATACCAGAGCAGCACCAAACCAGTTGCAGGAACTGGAAACTGAAGAGTAAAGCACATCTAAGATCTCATTGAATTCTCCCTGCCATCTCCAGCATCTTGCAGCCAAATTGAAACTACAAAACCTCAAAAGCTTACAAGGAATGTTCCATCTTTTCAGTCAGAAGTACAGGTTCACTAGTACTGTCAAACTCCACTTTCAATACACTTTGTTAGTAGCAATCTACAAAGTTAAAAAACTAAAGCTATAAAGTAACCACTAGTCAAGCACCCTTATTTGATCAATTAGAACTCTGAAATACAAGTTTTGCACTAACAAGTTAACAGTTCCCTCTGAATAATTGCAATAACCCCCCCAACCCACTCCCAGATGTAATTTTTCTTCCAGTAACTTGTATTATTAAATTGATACTAAAAACTCCTTTCATTAGAGGGTGAGAACTGCTACCAGCATTGATCAGCAATTTAAAAAATGACAAGTTAAATATTTAAGGTAGCATTTTTCATTCTCTACAAAGCAACAAACAACTTTGACTTGGTTTTGATCTTGTCTCACTTCTCAGCCCTAAGAACCCGTATCAGGGCCTCAACACTAAGGTTATATGATACATTATTTAACAGGCTGGTAGAATCGAAACGGAAAGCTCAAAGCTCACTACCACTGTTTGTAGAACATAAAGCCTGGAATTTTTTGGATAATTGGATTGATCATTCCCAGCATTACAGTACTTGAAAATATAATTTCAGATATAAAACTATGATCTTCAGTCTTCTTCACTTCCCACCAACCAAAAGACAAAAGAAGGAAAAACAGAAGCACAGAACTCCAAATTTATAGTTGCCTAGTCACATGGTTACCGAACCAAACTCTACCAGAAGTACCAAGAGTAAAAAAGAGCCTACCCATAATCATAATTAACCAAATTTCTAGTACCACTCTAAAATCTAAATCACCACACCCATCACCTAAATAAAAATCTGGTGCCAAAAATGACAGAAACAACACCTATGTAAAAAAGACGCAATAATACTTGAGTGTTTCAGATAAATAATGTTCATCCTCTCACTTCTCCCATATGCAGCCCCAAATTATCCATCCACCCTCCAATCTACCCTTGAGTCTCACAACACACAACCGCAAGTCACTAAAACACTTCCCCCTCACTGTCCGCCCCGTGCAATGCGCAAGCAGAACCATGTTAAGGCAATCTTTCAGTTTCAACATCACAAACACATATTTCCACATAAAATTCAAAAGCAAAATCTCCACAAAAATCAAAGATTACAAATGTACGACATCATATCCCTGCATGTACACACGCATACACATAATTACATCTGCAGATAGTAAAAAATTCACACCCAAAACAAATTCGCCTTCCCCTTTTACCAAATGCCCATAAAGCAGCAACTCGCAGACGCATGTTCACTTAATTAAGCTAATTTTTCACTTTTCACTTTTCTCGGACCAATCCAACACGGTAAGAAAAAAGAAATTAAATTTTATTTCTGAATATAGAAAATGAAAAATAATTTATATTAGTGCAAAAACAAATAAATCAACAGTAATTCGAAACCCCAACCATAGCACAACCAGACATATTCCCACAAACTTAAATATTACAAATGTAGAACACCATGTGCTTGCATGTACATATGCTCCTGCACACTCACACACCCCTCAATCTGTCCCTTACACCCATCACAATCCACATTCACCATAACAAATCCCCCTTCCCCTCTCCTGAAACACCCATAAAGCCGCAACCCGCAATGCTTGCTTAATTTAAGCTAATTTTTCACTTTCCACATACAAGTCCGACACACACGAAAAACAAAGAATCAATTAACTAAATAAAATTTGATTTTATAATTTTACAAAATTATTATTTTTTTACAAAATTTAACAACGACCAAAATAACAATAATTCAAAAGCCGAACCGCAAGATACAAATGTACAACACCATATCCTTGCATGTACAGAGATACAAACCCACATACAACTATATATTATCATGCCCCAGTCCAAGAACTCCGCACCACATACCAGATTCTTGGCCAAAATATCAACTAATCCCACAATAATTAACACGAGTTACTACTTAACAATGCGACACCATAATATAAACCACAATCATATCACATATAGATAAAGATAAGCTCTAACCAAGACATGCGTAATTACTAAACCCTACAACATACACAAAACACAATCATTCCATGTATAGATAAAGATAAGCTTACCCGAGTGCGTTCGCCTTCAGGCGAGTAACGGAGGAGGATTTGGCGCATGTAGTGAACCTTGGAGTCCCTCGAGACGTTCAGTAAACTCGGCGGCAGATACCTCTCGAGGGCACTAAACACCAACGGACTAAACTCCAATTGCATTTCCAAGTCCTCGTAGCTATCCGGCTTATGCTCGGCGTTAGGGTTCAACCTCAACCGATGCGTTGTCGTCAGCATCGTATAAGCCGGCCCCACTGGAGAAGGAGATACGACGCCGTTCCCGTTCCCGTTCCCATTCCCATTCCCATGCGTGTTCGCGCCACCGCCACCACCTTGATTGCCGCCTCCTCCTCCACCTGCTGCTGCTCCTCCTCCTGCTGCTGACGTCAGCGTCGGCTGTGCTTGCGTCATCAGCGGCTGTTGTTGTTGTTGGTCCTGTTGCTGTTGTCGGGGGTTGTTGTTGTTCCGATCTTGTGTTGCTGCCCCATCGACAGACATTATCTAGAGAGAGAAAGAAATGAGAATTTTAGAGAAAGATAGAGGTGTGTTTGTGTATATGTGTGTATAGGTGGAGGGGCAATGTGGTAATTTTAGAGGACCATATTGGTGTGAGAGGTTAGGGTTTGGGTTGTGTGATGGATTTGTTTGTGTGTGTGTTTTCAGGTGATGAAGATGAAGACGAAGCTGGTAGGGTTTGGTTTAGTATTTGGTGTCCACTGTCCAATGCAGCTGACGTGTCTGACCCATTTGGAGTTTTACTTCTTTTTCTTGCTTTTTTTTTTTTTTTTTCGCTTGTTTGTTCTTTTAAAATTGATCCCTGTTTTTTTACACATCGATTCCATGAAACTGAGTATTAACAAGTTTTGCCATGGCTAAGCCTTTAATTCTTTTGACAATTTTTCCTTGTTTTTTATTTTTTATTTTTTAAATTTTGTTTTGAACAATTTTATGATAGTATAGTAGTCAATAGTAGAATAAAAAGACGACACTTATATAATAATTTAATTTTAATTAAATAAAAAAATGATATTTAAGTAAAATATAACTGTTAATTTTAATTTTCTATATGTTCCAAACACAATTTATAATTTTAAATGACATAATTGATTTAATATTGTTTTACAGTTTCAAACAAAATAATTCATTTATAAATATAAATTCTTGCATAATTTATTTATAAATGAAATAAATTTCATAACATAAGTGTCTCCAAACACTATGTTATTTGCTCAATTGATGATGATTTTGGTTCCAATTATATGTTGAAACCATGTTAAGGAGTGCTTTTTTTTTTTGTTGTTGATGTGGGTGGAGCTCGATCAACAATTTTTTTAATGGGGTCTAATTACCAACTAGCAAACATACGAGTATACCTCAATATATGTTTCAGTTCATTCAAGCATTTGATCACAATAAGGAGTGTGGAGACCTTTAAGTAGTTCTTAATATTTTAAAAGATTCATAGTAGTCTCTAATATTTATAAAAGTTATTCAAAATAGTTATCATTGTTCAAACTTAGTCAATTTAGTTCTTATTATTTTTTAAAAAATTCAATCTAGTCCTTATTATTTCTTAAATAAATTCAATTCAATCCTTGCACGTGACCCTATTTAGGGACTAAAATAGATTTTATGGGAAACAATAGGAGTTAAATTGATTAGTTTTAAACAATAAAGACCACTTTGACTCTCTTTGTAAATATTAGAGATTAATATAATTTTTTTAAAATATTAAGAACCAACTTAAAAATATATATAAACAATAAGGACTAAGTGTGGAATTTACCCCAAATTTAATCATAAAAACAAATGACTATATCAAAATTAAGTTACAAATTATATTATTGTTATCCGCGATAGAACGACTTAAATTATATACGAAGTTGTTTATTTTAAAAATGATATTCAACATAAAAGGTTCCAAATGTGGCAGTCAAACCCATTTATTTTTTTTATTTCTTGAAGATAGTAAATAAAACATGATTATGCATAAAATGAAACTAATTGAAGCTACAATCCATGTGGCTAATATTATTTGGTTGAAGTATCAAATGAATTTTCATCTTTTGAAGGTAAACTTAATTAGTTTTATTCTGTGAAAATTTGAAAAATGACGCAAATAATCTTTTTTCACAAAATTTTAAAATTATCCTTATAATATTTAAAATTAGTCAATTTAGTTCCTATTATTTTCTATAAAAAAAAAAATTTCGTTCACATTGTTCAAAATTAACCAATTTAGTACCTATTATTTCTCAAAAAAAAATTAATTTATATCAAATTCAAAATTAGTCCTCAATGTTTAAGAAAAAATTGTGACTAAATTAAACTTTTTTGAAAAATAATAGGACTAAAATGACTAATTTTGACAATATGGATAAATTTGAAACTTTTGAAAAATAATAGAGATCAAAATGACTAATTTTGAACAATAGGAACAAATTTAAAATTTTGGAAAAACTATAAAGACCATTTGTGCAATTTTTCTAAAATTTAAATACTGACAAATTTGAGATGAAGAATTACCTTAGAATGAACTCTTTTCTAATAAAATATATAACATTTTGATTGACATGAAATGCATTAATTATGCAATGCAGCCGTGGTCGATGATGAGTTTTTCACATTTTGGATGTTGGTTGTCCTCAAAATGCCAAAGATAATGCTTAAGTTGCAAACAAGGTCAAGGATTAAGGAAGTAAAAGATCGTTTATAAGTCCATGTACTTATTTATGCACTTCCTAAAAATCCTTCCTTTCTGGCCTAATACATATACGGGATAGAGAGATTATTCATGCATCTCTAAAAGATTGTTCTAGCAGTGTACACAAAATCGAATCTATCCATCATTTTCATTTCCAAAAATTAAAAACTCCCCCAAATGAATGAGAGTGCAATTAAGTTTTATTTAGAAAAGAATTTATGAGGAAGAGTTCAAAGTATTTTTAAAAATTTATAGATTTGTCTTACCGACCAACAAAGTGATCGAATGTGAAATGGTGAGAGAATCACCGATTGAGGCCAAGCGAATGCCAAAGTCTGTTGAGGACTAAAAAACTACTAATACGCACCACAAAAAGAGAGCAAATCAATAGGGAAAAAAAGGAAAAAGAGGAAAGATAGAGACAAACCAGTTGTAGATAGTGAGGGAAGGAACGACGGCTAAGATTCTGCCGAAGATTTGCATAAAGAGATAGAGAATAGTAGATATAAAAGGGAGGAAAAGAGAGAATAAATATAAGAAGAGATTAGGGTTGGAAATTTTGATTTTAAATAGACAATCAGGATTATTTCATTAAAGTGAATCTAATCCAGGTTCATTTAATCGAATAGCCTAGATCTTACATAAGATTATGAAGTAAAGATTAAGACTCTTGGCTTGGCCTGTGCTTTGACAAGGCTTTTGCCCCTCTTTCTAATAGATAAACAAATTCACATTTTGATTCATCTATAAATGGGATTAATCTTCTCAATAGATTATGTTTATCCTTTCTTTCTTTCGACCTCATTTATACATATTTAATGACAATTTGTCCAAATAGATTTGTAGTTGGTTTCCTTTTTTCTTTCAAATATAAAAATCATTTTAAATACATGCTGAATTAGTGTTTATTATTAGAAAATCTATGTAATAGCCAAAATTTGTTCTTAACTGACACCCAATGGACTAGGCGAAATCTGGGTCCAGTCCAAAAAATTTGGTCAAAACCCATACTTGGCCAATTCAACCAAGAATTTGCTTGGCCTACTCGGCCAACATTTGACCAGATCGACCTAGCCAACTTGGTTGAAACTACACTTTTCCTATTCAAACAAGCCCAAACTTGGCGGACTCGAGCAAGGCCCCGCTTCGCTGATTGGGCCCAAACCCCCTAGGCCACTTCAGCTAAAGGCAAAACTCGGTCAACTCAGCCATAGCCTGCCAAGCCCATGCTTAACGGAATCGGCCTAGCCTAAACTTGGTTGTTTCGACAAAGATCATGTTTGGCCAACTCAGCAAAACCCAAAATTGGTCGAGTTGGCCGAGGCCCTGCTTGGTTAGTTTGGCCCATGTCACACCTCTCCGAGTCAACCAAGACACACTTGGACTGGTACAACCCAAGGTACGCCTGACCAAATTAGTCAAGGTTAGTCAATTAGTTAAGTTTGACGTTCCCAATCAAGGCTAAAGTATCAAAGGAAATTGCCAAACAGCACAAAATTTGCATAGGGTCAAGAAAGTCAGAACAATCGCATCGCAAGTAACGACTACTAAAATATCTTCCTGAAATCTTGCTACCACATATAGCAAACTAAACCTATAAGGAGTCTTAAGAATGTTCTAAGGAGGACATCTCAGCCTAGGCACTCATTCACATAACCAACTTAGGAAACAGTCCCCAATAACTGTCCTCTGGATCCTCGAATTGAGATAGTCGTAGGAATCCATCCTAAAAAGGAATTGCAGATCTGTAGGCTTGCAGTCCATAGAACCCTATGAATAACATATTAGGATCATTCACATTTATTCTTTTTCAGACTTCGGAAACTCATATGTAGATAAAATGGTATTCCTTTAGGTACTCTAAATTGCTTGATCTTTGATCATTTACTTCTTGTCATAGTGGGCATCAAGAATTCAATGTCATGAGTAAGTCTAATTTTTGCCAGTTTAGCTACATTTTTTCTATTCAAAATAAGATTTAGGCATACTTGGAGAGTTTTCAGGCAAGTTTGATTTAAACACTTTCCTGTTCATTAACTCCTGAACATCAATCATTAAGGATCCTGTTGTTATTTAAGAGTCATCTCAATTCAAACTCTTAATTCTCTTAAAAGTTCGATAGAGGCTCATGTTTTATAGAGCAGGAATCCTTTCTAAAGCATTATCATTCTCATGGGCAAGACAATAAGTGTATAATTACAACTTCAAATTCAAGTAAGAAAGGTAATGTCAGGTCCCGTGCCCAAAACTCCAGACCTATAAGCGTGACTAACGTTTATGTATAAGAAATAACTATTTGAACATTTTTTCTACTGGCTCGAAATGGTTAACCTAAGTTATCTCTTTATACCAACAACATCCACTTATAAACCAATCGCAAACACTATATCTTACCGATATAGGATATTACACACATCCCTAGTTAAAAACCTAAAGTTCTCATCAGGGGCACACACACCCAGGACCAACCAGACAAAACCAGGCAATTGAAGGGTATACACACCCAAGACCAACTAGGAGGTATAGAATTCTAGAGGTAGTTTATACGGGTTTAAGAGGTGGTTCACACCACTTGTTTGGTGCAACGTTTTATCCCACATAGCACTTAACTCCCACATCAGATAATAACCGACTTTGAACACCATTTTATCACGTCTCATGCCTAGAACCCTAGCCCATAGGGCTAAGTACTTATTTCTTATGCATACAACGCTAGTCACGCTTACAAGCATGGGGTTTTAGGCACGAAGCATGACAAAATGGTATTCAAAACTGATCACTAGCCAATGCGGAAACTAAGTGCTTTGCGGGACAAAATGTCAAACTGAGAAGGTAGTAGGAGCTACCTTTTAAATCCGTAGAAGCCACTTCTAGAATCCTATACCGCCTGGGTAGTTTTGGGTATGTGTGTCCCTAAAAAGGACGTTATGTATTTAACAGAGGGTGTATATAATATATACATCAATGGAAGATAGTGTATTTGAGTAGTTAATTAGTGGGTATTGTGGGTATAAGGAATAACTTAAGTTAACCATTTTAGGCCAGTAGAAAAAAAGCCTAAGTAATTATTTTTTATATCTACAATGTCAATCACACTTGTGGACATGGAGTTCTGAGCATAAGGCATGATAGGTAAATAAGTTGATGGAAAATGAGAAGACTCAAATACTAGAAAAATCATGTACTCTTGTCTTACATTATGTTTCACTTGTGAAATAAGAGAAAGGGAATGCTTACATTTGTTTGTTTTAAAAGAGTTAGTAATTGAAAATATAAGGAGAGGTTTGCATAATCCTCTACCTGATACGAAGCATAACCCTCTCAATTTAGAATCAAAAAGAGAAAAAATTTCTAATTTTTATGTGATACTTATTTTGACTATTTACATAATTTCAAAATACTACAATATAAATCAAAATTTGTGTTAGGGTAAGTTCGTCAATTTATCTGTAAAATTTTATCTCTTCGTTTTAGTTTTTTAAACCCAAATAGAAAAAATAGATAAATCATTTTCAAAATATTTTCTTTATAATTTTATTCAATTCAGACAAGGTTGTTTTCCTCTTCCTTTCCTTTATGATTTTATCATTTTCTTTCTTTTTATCCATTCCCCTTTGACAAAGATAGGAAAAGGAAAATGTTTAAAAATTAAACGTACCTATCTTTATTAGATCAAATGAAGTTGAAAATAAAATAAGTGAAGTGTGATAAGAAGAATGATAAGCATGAAAGATGAGGCAAACAGGCTTCGATCCAAATTTATGAGAAAGGCTAGAATAGGAAGATGAAAAGCAAGTCGTTGCAGTAGTAATCACAATAGTTTCAAGTTAAAGAATAGTAGAGGTTGTTTTAACAGTTTGAAGTTAGAGAACAACACTACACATAGCAACAATTCGAGGCCAGAGAAAAAATATTTATGCAAATATCCAATTTTATATCCAATTTTGATATTGTGATAAATAATTTTGAATAGGAAAACTGCACAAATGGTCCCTATTGTTTCTCTAAAATTTTAAATTTATCTCTATTGTTCAAATTTAATCCATTTATTTTTCAAAATTTTCAAATTCGTCTATATGGTTCAAAATTAACCAATTTAATCCCTGTTATTTTTTTATAAAAAAATCAATTTAGTCACCATTTTTTTACATTAAGAACTAATTTGAATTTTTTATCAAAATAATAGGGACAAACTTTAAATTTTTAGAAAATAATATGAACTAAATTGGCTAATTTTGAACATAATGGATGAATTTAAATTTTTTTTAAAAAACAATAGGGACTAATTGGATAATTTTGAATAATTGAGACGAATTTAAAATTTTAGGAAAATAATAGGGACCATCTGCGCCATATTTCCAATTTTAAAAATTCTTTCTATATTCACATGGTGGGCTCTCAATAATAAGATCTCAAAGTGAATTAGATTTAAAAGATATTAACCATTCACTCTATGAATTTTTTTTGAGAGAACCATGGCAAACTAATCTAGACTGGGAAAAATTATAAGATCTTGAGAGAAAAGTCCAACCAAAAGTCTAATGAAAAGATTTACGTATTGTAGTAAGGACAATTTGTTTGACCATAAAGTCCCAAAAAGGTGAAAGAATAGTCTAGATTTTATAAATATAAAATCTCCATTATTTTGGCAACCTTATAAAGTAGGATAAATGTGACTTAATTTTTTTAGTTTGGAAGTATGTTGAAATAAGAACAAATTCTTTATTTTGGACGTATGTTGAAATAAGAACATTGCACAAATACAAAGTTCATAGCAATTACCAATGCATCCTTGCCAAGGGGCTAGGGAAATGCAAGACACAAGAGCTTGAAGTCTAGTTAAAAGAATGAATATTGCATTCTATACCATTATTTATTTAGTAGTTGATTATGCAAGTTTTCCTCAGTACTTTATAAAGTGCAAATTACCCCCTTGTGGTTTGATAAAATAGTGCATAATACCCCATATGTTAAAAAATTCGTCCAACTTAACGGCATTTGTACTACACGCGCGGGATATGCGACTTTGCGATGATTTACTTTAAAAAATTATTTTACTGGACCAAAATACTCTTATTTAGATATTTTAGTCCTTTTGTTCCTTTTATTCCACCTCTTTTTAAAAAAAAAAAGATAATAAAAAATAATTAAAAAACAAACTGAAACCATTTTCCCAAATCCCCCATCCCCCACTATCATACTCCACCCCTCACGCCCGTACCCCACCCTACCCCCCAGTCCCACCCTATCCACCCACTACCCACCACCCCCACCCCCACCCCCACCCCCCAAAACTACCACCCCGTCACCACCATCAACCCCTCCTACCCCACCCCCCAACACTACCCCACTCGCTACCCCGTCAGCCCCAACCCACATTTTTCTCCCCCTTGCGCCACACACCCCAAACTATCTTTTATTTAAAAAAAAAAAAAATCTTGTATGTATATATATGTGTGTGTGTGTGTGTGTATGTGTGTGTGTGTGTGTGTTCGTTAGTGCTGCATGGTGGAGGTATGTGGTGGGGATGTTCGTGGGGGTGAGACTATGTGTTGTTTAGGGGATGAGGCTAATGGGGATGGCGGTGGCGATGGAGGGAGGTAGATGGGTGGGGTAGAGAATTTTTTCTTTTTTTTTGGGTAATTTTGATGTAGGTGGAGGTGGGGATGGTGGGAGGTAGTAATGATAGTGGGGGTGGGGGTATAGGATGGTTGTTTCTTTTTTCCCTTTTTTTTTTTAAGGGGGGTTTAAGGTAGGGAGCCTGCAATGGTGATGGTATGGGTTTTTTTTCGTTGGATTAGTTTTTATTTTTTATTTTTTGGGATTAGTTTTTTTTTTAATATTGAAAATGCAAATATGTCATTTCATCTACTACTGTTAAAAAATTAACAGATATTAGCATTTGGGGGCTATGTGCACGTTTTTAAAAACCACAAAGGGGTAATTTGTACTTTATAAAGTACAGAAGGGAAACTTGCACATGAATAAAAGCACAGGGATAGGAATGGCAGCAGGTCGGTTAACCACAGTTTTTGAAAAAATCGAAATCAAAACCGATTAGTATAACCTAAACCCGAAACCGAAATCCAACGGTTTTAAAAATCATTATCCAAAACTGACAAATAATAAAAAAAACTGCAGGTAACTGAAACCGAAACCGCTAACTTAAAAAAAAATTAAATAAAAAATCACTCTAAAAGTAGTAAAAAAAATTAATACAAAAAAATAGTAATATATTAATACAAAAAAAAAGTTTGACCACAAAGAATATGTGATTTACCAAAAAAAAAAGAACAGCTTTGAACACAAAATATGAGCTAACTCAAAGTCAACATTCATCTAAAATTACAATATATTAATACAAAAGATGATAGTTCATATTTTCAATTTTACCGGATGAGATTCATTCATATTTCAGCCATGAGCAACACAATTAACCACCACAAAATCAAAGCTTTAATAATGAAACTTTCATTTAAAAACAAATCACTAAGATCAGGAGTAAAAAAATCAAGAAACACTATACAATACAATACCAAGAAACGAAATCAACTAAAAATAAATAAATAAATAATGCACGAGGTTGTTCTCCGCTGTTGAGGCTGAAGCTTGAAGATAAAGTGAGATTAGAGCACCTGACGTTAAAGAAGTAAAGGACGAGCTTATGTGCGTATAGGGATGAGTACACCGAATCAATCCATTGAGATCACCTAATATAGGCTCCATATACTAAGTTATTGGGTTGGTTTCAAGTAAGAGTTGTGCAAAGTGCTCCTCATAATTGAGGGTGCCATGGTAGCTTGCAATCAATTTATTGTACTTTGACTTTGGATAAAAAGCATGAGAATAAGCTTGCTAAAAAATGAAATTCTATATAAGCAAGTACTTGCAAAGCTTGTGTATTAGTTGATGATTTGTTACCTAAATGGGAAAAAATGAGTATGTCCTATGTTGCCTTATAGATATATTGACCATGAAGCCTATGACCAAGGCAGTATGATGAGATCATAAAAGGGTCGGCATATAGGCTTATAAAAATATAGAAACAACAACATTGTTTTGACATTGATTATGTACCCTAGGGTTTGTCTGAGACATCTAGTGAAAGGAATGAATTACATAGTAAATAGTGATCCAAGGTTTCTGGTGGTTTTATGCTTCGCTAAAGTATTTATGCAATGTGATGATCAGGGAATAGTGCTAAACATCAAGCTCGATCAATGGCAACTAAAAGGAGTTCTAGAAAAGATAGATTTTTCGATGTTTATTCATAACTACTACTGGCTTGGTTCTTGAACCAACAAGATCACATACAAACAATTAAGCTTGCGCTAGTATATAAGTGTTCTTGCAATTTACCATGAAGCATAGTTTGGAGAAATGTGTACAAGAGATATATTAATGTTGAGAAGTCAAACTTAATAAAATTTGGGGTTCATTGAGAATTATCCAAAAGTTGAGGAATGGGCTAGGACAATTCTTAGTTAGCTATAAAAGTCACATTATAAGCCCTACTACACCATCTTGAAAATGACGCCTTTTCTCCCTATTCTACTCGTTCTCTTTCGCTCCTCTTACGCTCAATCTTCATCCTCTTTCTTTGGTGATTAAAGAGGGTTCCAACTACTTTGCATTGAGGGTGTGAAGTAGAGCTGGTATCCTATTTTGAGTATTAGATAAGGCAAACTAAAAACTATGAGCTAAGTTCATAAAATACTAGCAAAGGTAACCTTTTCGCTTGTATGATTGTATTGTTGTTTTGATAGATTTAATGTATCAATTAGATGTCTCTTTTGATAAGAATGTGAAAAAATTTAAATTCCTTTTGCTATATGTGTTTTGATCATGCAACAAGTTCTTTCATTATACTTATAATCATCACTCTTATCCCAATTCATATTTCAAAAATTTGCTTCTGAAGCCATTGAACATAAGATATACCTATTTTCTATTACATTTAGGTTATAACATCGATGTCTATTTTTCAATCTAGATGCCTACAAATCAACTTGTTAAAGTTGAGTTGCCCTTTTGTTTGAATTTTTTTTTCTATGTATGTGGTGCATAGTAACATGGTATAATAAATTTAGATATTTGTAGATTTATTATAAATACACAAATTTTAAACTTTTTTGGAATATACGAATATGTTTGAAAACATTATATATCTATGTATATGTATTTTTAAGGTGATTCAGGATGCTTTTAGCTAGCATGAATTTTAGAAAAACTTGGTTAATGGATGGAGCTACAAATTACTTTCTCTAATTATTTTGTATAACTTTTTGGGTAAATAGCACGGGACCCCCCTGTGTAGGGATGGCAATAGGTATCCGCTATCCCGAAACTGACGGGTAATCGTCTGATAAAAATCTAATAACAAAAATTAATGGTGAATTCGTTAGGGTTTGGATTTTATAAAGGGAAACTGATGGGTAAACTGATAGGTTTTGATTTTTTATGTTAAAAAAAATCGAAACCCGATTAATAATTTATTATATAATATATATGTATATATTTATATATATTATATAATATTTAAAGTTGACAAAAAATATAAAAATAATTTTTATGCTATAACCAAATGTCTTAATATCTAAAATTACATTAATAAAAATAGATTATATTTTTTAAAAGATTTGGGCTAAACCCAATATTACCATTTTAAAAATAATAACTAAGAAAAAATCCAACATTTCTTTATTAATGTCAGCCCAATCTCTTTAACCTTTTAACTTTAAAAGCCTAATATACTAATGATCTAATATCTCTTTCTCATTCTTTAACGTTTAACCCTAGCTAAAAGTAGTAAAAATGAAGCTCGAGTAGTCAATACCTGTAAGATCGTCATTTCATAACCTAAACATCTATTATCAACCACAAGCAACTTCAAAAGACTGCCCGAGGCACTAACATTACAAAGCCACAGCAACCTGTTACATATATACAAGGCCTAGAACTACTAACCCAACCATAATACATGTCCCAAAATAATAACATCTAGGCCTCAAAAGAATGTTAGTCTAGCTTAGTTACATATTCAAGTCTAAAAGAATATCACAGTCCAAAGAGTTGTTCAATGTATACATTATAAGTCTCGGTTATCAAGCTACATCCAGAACACACAAGCATGAAGGTCACGTTAGACAGAAATGTGTCTCATCACATAGAGCGACTTCACCCACAACCTGTACAGTTGGCTCGCGCTCAGCTTCACCTATAATTGTCAAGAAAATGGATGAGCTACACCTACCTCAGTGAGGGATGAGAGGGAAAGGGATTTTCGCAATCATTTTATCATTTCGCAACCATTTCGAAAACTGTGCTATGCATATACAGCATTTAATCAAGAATAACATGAATAGAATAATCGTAATAACAAGCAAGCAACTCTACTCTTTGAGGACCTCGTGGGACCAAGTGAGAGTAGAAACCATATAACAAATGATACAATTTCACAAACTTTGTTGGAGATGGCCAGTCTCAAGCTTCTTTGTCAATATCAACCCCAAACGCCAAACAAGAGGGCAATCCGGAGACAACCCATTTACCAAGGTAGCCGAGCCGTTCTGACAAGCCCGATGTTGCCTAGGAGGTACGAAACTTCTACCATGGAGTTTACTAGCTTGATGAATCAATTGTCATTTGAACAAGTATGTCCCAACTCTCCAAGGAAACACACCAAGCGAGATATAACACTTTAACAAAATAGGAACACATTTGGAGGGCAACAAAGTAGGTTGCCTCCATCAAACAAGCATATTTCACGCAATGATGTCAAGCAAGTTCGTAGTAGGTTCAATATTTCATCAAGCAATTCCCAATCAAATAATACTTTATGTGCAATACAAGTTCAACATTTATATGCACCTTTATCATGCCACAAATAACCTTGATAATGTTCATTAATCATGCTAGCAAACTAGGCATTAGAACCATGCCATAATCCAATGCAAAGTGGGTTAAATGCACAAAAGGGAGGGGAAAGTTGGATAAGTTAGGATGAAGAAAAGAGATCCCCGATCGATTGGTGAAGATCCCCGATTGATTGGGTGGCATGAAAATAAGATCAGAACTTTGTCCGATCGATCGGTAAAGATTTCCGATCGATCATGTGCCATGAAAATAACATCAAAACTCGGTCCAATAGATCGATGAAGATTCTCGATCGATCAGGTGCTATGAAAATAACATAAGAACTATGTCCGATCGATCGGGCAAGGTAGCTGATCGATCGGGTAGAAAGCAAGTTTGGTATGAACAGTGCCCGATCGATTGAGCCTCTTCCCTGGTCAATCGGGAACTGCACAAAACGTGAAATTTTACCATCTTTGCCCTTTATCTCATTGTCTTGCTTCTATCATTAACTAAGCACCTAGTACACTCACAAAGGTTTGCAAGACAACATATTCAAACTCAAGAACAATGACACAACACTCATAATCAACCAACAACTCAAGAACAATCAAGACATCATCTAAATCCTAATATGTTTGATTTACTTCATCCCTTCTTGTATACCACTTTCATAACCTTTAACACGTGAATAATACACCATCTAGCACATATTGTGTCCCTTAAGCCCATCAAGATCATCAAGGCAAAAATAAGATAAAGCCCTAGCTCAACAATCCATACAACACAAATCATACACTAAACTCTTAGTTTATGCACCATGAGCAAGAAGATCAACATATATACATCATGTAACCTTGGATAAGCTTTAAGAAAAGCTTTTGAAAGAATCCCTCACCTTAGCCAAGAGTTTGAATGCAAGAAAAATGCTAACAAAGCTTGTAGGAGCAAGAACAAGACTTGAAAATGCTTGCACTAGCTTGGTTCTCTTTCATTCACCTTCTTCTTCTTCTTCTTCTTCTTCTTCCTCTTCCTTTCTCTCTTCCTTCCTCTCTTCCTTTCTCTTTTCTCTTGGCTGGCCCTAGTGTATGTATGTATTGTCTTGCTTTGGAAGACACAATTAGTTGGTAGGATATTTTGTTTGTTTGCCAAATGACAAGAGTGCCCCTCTAACTAAATCTATATTTCTAGTTTGCCATTTTAGTTGTGTCTTGACTAACTTAGTTGCTATTCTTAATTTAATAAAGTTTAACTAATGCCTACGACATCTAAAATACTTAAATACACGTAAGTGAATATAATTGCACGTAAAACGATGCAAATGCACGTGAAACTATTTAAATGCACGTAAATCGATATAAATACATATTAAATTATATGATATGCATATGGAGTTTCGTGCAGGGCTTCACAAATGAGATCAATCAAAGTTACAAATTCCTTCATTGAGTAGGTCTAATTGCATATAAGTCTTGATGGATCTATCAATGCTCAATCTTGATGAATTTTATGACCTATAACATTTTAGAAATATCTCTGGTATCGATTCTCATTAACTATAACTTTTATAGTTCAACCCTTGATAGAGTGATTCCATGGGATTATCATTTTACTGTACATGTGTGATGAATGCCATGAAAATGAAAAAAAATGTTATATGATACTATTCTATTATTAAAATTGTTTATACAGAGTTATTGATTACAAGTTGTCCCTTATTATTTTACACAAAATGCTTGACTTGATGAACATATTTCCAACAAATAACACTTGGTGATGCATTAGTCACAACAAATTCTTGTCAAAACTGAGACAGTGGCTTCATTTATAATTTTAAAAAATTATTATTTTTGCTATGTGAATAAAATTTATTTCTAATAATTGCAAAACTATCCCTATAATTTAACAAATCATAAAGGCCCCATGACTAGAAAATTTCTTGATGACATATATATTATAAGTTCTATACCTTTGTCAAAAGTTTAAAGAATAAGGTAGAAGCAATATCAAAAGATCATCATGACTTAAATCCAATTTTTGTCTATGACTGTAGACCATCAGAATCTACAATTAAGACCTAAGAGAGCCTAAGTCCCTTTCGTTGATGTTGGGCCCTGGTAACTGAATGGTAGTAGAGGTCAACAAGGGATTCACATATGTAAATTCTAAAGGGTATAGTAGAAGTGTTTAGGGTGTAGATATTGTGTCCCTCGAGAACTCTTTCCCCTCTTTAAGTAATAGGTGAAACCCACCAATTCAGGGCTGATATAGCCCCTTCCTTTTTTGTCACTCATTTGTCCTCCTCCAATCACGTTTTCCCTGATTCCTTTCCCTAAGGCAACTAATGGTCGTTGTCTGAGGAGATTTAAGAGCCCTACGCTTGCAGATCCTTTTTACTTCGTGGACCACGACCCTAGTGAGCCACGAAGAAAGCCTCTAGTCCATTACAACCCCCCTTCTAGGCCTGTTTAGCAAGGGAAATCCTAGCCATTACAATGACAAGTAAGGAAGAGATGTAGAAAAGAGATGCAAGCAAGATTCAAACCAAAGTTGAAGACAAAGAATAACTTGAAGAAGCTTGTAAAATTCTTGCCTTCCCTACCTTCTTGGCAACTACTCTTTTCTTTACTCTATAAATGTCTTCTCTTTCATCCACTATTTTGACTGCTCATTCCTTGACCACTCCTCCACCAAATTCCACACAGTTATCTTTCCGTCTTAAACCCCAAAAATAGTTCTTTTAGATTTTTTTTTATTGTTGTTCTAAATGTATAAATCAAATAAAAGTAGAGGAAAATCAACTTAGATTGCAAATGTAGCTACACAAAAGAACCGTTTCCACAGTAGAGGTGAAAGTGATTAATGTAATGGTAGGATAAAGCGTGTGGGTGAAGGAAGAATAAAAGGTGACGGTGGAAGCTACGTGTTTGTTGGGTTAAATAGGGAGTAAAGTGAAGAAGGGTGGTGAGTTTGTTCATATGAAGAGATATAAAATGAACATAATATGTTAAATTTAAAGGTCAATTTTATAATTATAAAAAATTACTTGGCCAATGATTTATCAGCTGTCTTGTTTGAGGACATACATAAATAGAGACTAACCGAAATAACTTGACCATATTATAATTTGTTGTTGGTCCCTACTAAGAATTATTAGAAATGTGAAATCTTGTTGTTCGTTACAACTAAGAATTATTAGAAACATAAAACCTATTTGGAAGCGTTTTGTTTTTTTTATTATGTAGAATAGTTTTAAAAAATTATTTTTAAGAGCAAAAGAACGTAAAATTTGTTTGAGCATAATTGTTTATTGGACAAGTTTTTAAAATGAAGATGCACTTAAAATTATATGAACAATGTATCTAACTAAATTGTGTTTATTGAATTAATATGTTATTAAATGATTTTAATTAATTCATTGATTTATATGTATTAATTAATTTTTTTATTAATTACTAAACAAATCAAAATGTCTTGGGGAGCATGGGGAGTTGGGGCTGTAGAGGAAGGAAGGATGGAAAAAGGTAACAAGGTTACATTTTATTTTATTAAGATGTGTTCTATATTTTTTTTATATATATTTCTATGTAAAGAAGGTTTAAACCATTTTACAGCACTTATATATTTTCATTTTCTTATTGTTGAAAACATATTTTTTAATTTTTTTTTGAAAACAATCACAAAAATATCCATACGAAACATTTTTTTTTCTAAAAGTATAAAACTATTTTTTTAGAAAAAATTTATTTTAAAAAATAACAGAGACAGAGCTAAGTCGGAACAGAGACCCCCAATATATATATATTTTTAAAGTCTATATAATATCATTAAAAAAATTTATATAATATTATTAAAAATAAATTAATACCCACTTATTCTAAATTCTTGGCTCCGCTGCTAAAAAAACAGATCCAAACAAGGCAAAATCTTCACTAACTCGTGCCTAAATTTCATTCTAATGCTCCCACGTGCACGTCAATCTTCAAAAAACTTGGTCAACGAAACCACCACTCCCAACTCTTCTCCTCTGCAAGTATAGTAGTAACTCATCGCCTACGAACTGCACCAACCGTAACCGAACAGTTCCCCTTTCAAAACGTACACACACTAAAACCTCCAGTGCATGAGCCTAAACATTAACCTTTCCTCTCTCCAATTCTTCACCTACTCCAAAACCCTAGTCAAAATGAAAGACTGGTCGCCGTCATCAAACGGCGCCGTTTACGTCCCTCCGCACCAACGCCTCCGTTCCGTCATCACCCGCTCCTCTTCCACCGACTCCACCACCAACTCCACTGCACTGCCGCCGCCGTCTTCGGATTCCAATCGGAGATCGTTTGCTACCTCCAAAGCTAACAATCCTTACCCTTACTTGACTCCGCAGAAGAAGACTGCGCGGGTCGATGAGGTCTCCGACGAAGGTTCTGATCGTGAATTTGAGCTTCCACCGCATCACGTATGTAATATCAACATGCTTTTATATTGTATTTAATTTGGTCTTTTTCTAGTTTTTGTTTAATTGAGTTGCATTATTTTTGTTGCGAATAAAAATTTGATCTTCTAGTTGTTGAATTCTGCAATATATAATATATATTATCTGTGTGTGTCCACGCACTCGCGCGTGTATTTGTATGTACATGATAGATAGATAGATGCATACATACATACATACATTTGCAAATTTATATGTGTGTGCGCATGTATTTGTATGGATACATCTTTTACGTGGTGTATGTGCGGGTGTTTATATGTATGCATGTATGTATATAGATAGATAAGGTAATAGCAGGGGCGGAGCTAGGAATTATTATCAGTGGGGGCTAAAATTCATAATTTTTGAATTATATGAATATTTTTTTTTTTCAGTGGGGCTAATTAATTTTTTTAATTAAAAATACATAGATATTTAATTTTTTTTCAAAAAATACATATAAATTTCAACATTTTTATGCGTCAGTAGGGGCAAAAATTCATAATTTTTTAATTATACGAGCATTTTTATTTTTTAGTGGGGGCTAATTAATTTTTTTTAACTAAAAATACATAGATATCTAATTTTTTTCAAAAAATATGTAGAAATTTTAACATTTTTATGAGCCAGTGGGGGCTAAAATCTATGATTTTTGAACTATACGAGTACTTTTATTTTTCAGTGGGGGCTAATTAATTTTTTTTAACTAAAAATACATAGATATCTAATTTTTTTTTTAAAATATATTGAAATTTTAACGATTTTTATGGGTCAGTGGGGGCTGTAGCCCCCACTCGTTCTAATGTGCCTCCGCCAGTGGGTAATAGGATACATATACACATTTATAAGCGTAACAAACATACTATTGCAATGATTGGACCTCTATACAAGTTCTCGGATGAGATTTTTCGACAAAACTCGATAGGCGAGAGGTGTAATAGGATACATATACACATTTATAAGCGTGTGCATGTATTTTTCTAGACACATCTTTTTAGGCGGCTGAGAGTTATGTTGATATATGGTTGAAGTTCGTATTTCTCAAAATGAAGAAGAATGGGAAAGTATGATTTTAATGTTGTGGTGCGTATGAAATGCAGAGCTGTTATAAAGTTGAGAACGTCTTAGTTATAGCACTGTCTGGAAGGGAAGAAGAAAGAGAAAGAGGGGGGTTGTGGGGGGCGGAGGAGAGCACTTTTTATTCCTATGCTTCAGCCACGGGGTAGTTAACAAGTTTTCTTGCCCCATTGATATCAGTTTAGTGCATTGATAATAGCGGGGAGTTGTTTAATTGCTCCGCTGGTTGTCTTTGTTTAGAGTTGGTTGTTAAGTGTTGCATACAGGCAAGAAGGCAAGCGTTGAGTGGCAAAAGAATTCAAACTCGAGAAGAACATGCATATTCTGTATTTACTTCGAACTTAAGAGAAATGATCAGAATTAGGAAAGTCAATTAAATTCTATTCTACAGCTATGTACATGACAGCAACTTAATCAACAGTTTATAGATTGTGACATACAGGGCATTTAAGTGACTGAGTATGAATTCTGAATAATATGTATAAGTAATTCCTTGACTTTTATATTGGCAGCCTGCCGATGAGCATCAAACTCCATAAACAAGGACACGTTTTGGAATGGGTGATTTGAGTCATTGTGAATTCAAATGCATACTCAAATTCTTTGTATTTGTTTGAAAACTATGAGTTATAATTTCAAATCATTCTAATTTTTAACTCGTTTGAATAAATTTCCACTGTTATTAGTGTTAGTTTAGCTCAAAAAAAAAAAAAAAGTCAATTGGTGTTCTTTTAACTCTCGCCTAGTCAACGTACTTATAATTCTTTATATCATCTACAACTTGTGAATTTCAAATCCTCAACTAAATCCTCTTGTCATCGGGATAAAGGATTCTCAATTCTATAGATTTTAAACTTTAAAGGTGATTGAAATATAAATTTCTTTAAAAAAGAATTAAAGTCCTTTCTCTAGTCCCAATTCACCAAAATCCAGTTGCAGGCACAGAAGCAAACATACAGGAGAGTATTGTGGCTCCTGTAGATGAAAGACCTTTTGTGCTGCATTTCTAAGTACGAGGATGAGATAATATATAGTCTGCTAAGGCATGTTCCTTTTCTGTCCAATCAAGATATCTGGCTTAGACTGTTGATAGATCAAATTTAAGCCACATATCATTTGCTTGCTGGAGATTGTTCATGTAGTTACAGAGTATTACAATATTCAGCAGAAAGACTTGTTACATTTTTGTCTTCCTTAAGCATTCATTTCTCCTGTGAGCCATTTCTAGTCATCTTGTAACTAGTTAACACATTGTCTTTAGCACACGTTACGATAATGCAGTCAATAGCTATAACCAAGGATATAGTTAGTAAAAAATTTACTCTTAAATAATATTATCTCAAAACCTAATAATAGCACATAATTTCAATTGAATCATCCTTATTACTATAAATTGCTGCATTTTTTTTTTCTGCTTTCTGGTGTTTTGCAATAGCAATTGGATATATCTCAGTAAACAGGGCCCTCAAAACATGCGGCATGAAATGTGATTTTATATACACACATATGATTAAGTATAGACCAGAGCATTGCATGTATATTCGTATAAAATACTCTTTATTAGTTATGTTCCTGTTTCAGTGCAAAAAATTTATAGTGAAATGCAAAATATGTCCAAATATGGCTATTTCTTATAGTTTCATGTCCCTCCAACTCTATCCATGCTTCTAAAAGACAAGCTAGAAACAGTCACTTGTTCTTTTGCTATACACAATATTTCTTTATGTATTCTTGTCTAATGCTCGGTACAAATCTCAGGGTGCATCAATCTCTGATAACATTGATGCTTGGAGATGGAAGTTAACCACTCTTTTACGGAGCAGGGATAAGCAAGAATTAATCTCCAGGGAGAAAAAGGACAGACGTGATTATGAGCAAATAGCAGCTTTAGCAAGCAAAATGGGTTTGTATAGGTACATTCAACTCTATACAGGAGTATAGGTGTCTTTCTTAATGAGAAGAAGAAATTGTTCTCGTCTTTTAAGTCCTAGGGTTTTGAGAACATTATCTTTTGCAGCCATTTATATGCAAAAGTCGTCGTTGTCAGCAAGTTTCCGCTGCCAAACTACAGGTTTGATCTGGATGATAAGCGTCCACAGAGAGAGGTATGCTTGCCATAAAGGCACTCTTTAACCTAGAACCTAGAACCTAAAATCTAGTATCAGGGAAATACTCTGGCACTTCTTAAATTCCACAGGTTATCCCTTATGCTTTCATTCTTTTTTGGGCTTAATCAAGACTTCTATTACCAAGGGGCCAAGTCTGTGAACCTTGTGGATTTAAATGATTGCCCCTACAATTCACAATTCCTATTGTTTCCTATTCTCTTCAACTGCTACTTCTTCTTCTTCATTATCATGGTGCTAAAAATTGACAGGTAATCTTGCCTCCTGGGTTGCAAAGACGGGTGGATGCTTATCTAGAGGACTACATGTCCCAAAAGCCTAGGAGCATGGATGTGTTTTCAAGATCAAGCAGTAATACTAGTATTGCTACTGATGAAGGGCTTTTTGAGCAGCCAGATCCTCTCCCCCAAAGTAAGGCTGCAATGGAGAACATTCTTCGGCGTAGAAGTTTGCATATGCGCAGTGAACAACAAACATGGCAGGTTCATTTACCTCTTTCAATTTTGAAATGTTACCTTTTTTGTCATTGTATCTTTTAACAGATCATAAAAAATTGAGTAGTTGCTTGGCTTCTGCCATATGTACAGTGTCAAACAGATTTTTGCAGCTTCACTGCATCATTATTTAGACTCTATGGTTGGCCATCTTAGATGCATATTAATTGTTAAAAAAAAATAACAGGCACATCTAGTTGGACTTTAAGGTATCTCTTGCTATCTTTTTACCTTGTCTTTTGGGGCTGGGATATTGGAGACTGTGGCGAGGGATATTTTTTAACTGATCACGCTGAGATGAGATAAGGGTTGTATCTATGTCCACATGTGGTTTTGCTGCTGCTAATGTTTATAGGAATTTCTATACTAGGTTTCTCTGCATTAGGCACCTGACAAATTGGTTCAAATAGGTTCTCCACTAGGCAAATGAGCTGCTTACGTTGCTCTCTTTTCATCAGCAGGTAGGAATCAAGACCTCTTTTACAACCATAGGATTATTGTACCGAATGTTGAAGTTCTTCATTGCTTTTGTGTTAGTGCTTTTGTTGCTGTGCCTTGTGAATAAAGACAGTTCTAAGTTTGTCTACCTTATTCCTCAAAATCTTGATGTCCCTTCCTGTGTGTTCTATGGCTTTGCCTTAATAGGATGAGGTATTTAAAAGTCATGCTTTCCAGATATACTGATTGAAAATAGCATGTCTCACTTCATGTAGTATCAACTGATGGTTATACTTCTTGCTTCTTTCTCAATTCTTTCTACAGTTCTTTTTGAAAGTCTTTTTTGTCTATTTTCATTTTCATGTTGTATGCTAGACCAATGTTGCTTGTTTTTACTATTGGGGCTGATGAAATCCTTAGAAATCTTTGTAAGTGACCTAAAGTTCATAAACTACTATAATTCTGTTCTGTATGCTTTTTTTTTTAATCTACTTCTCATAATATATCATTGACTCTATATTTTAAATATCAGAGTGTGATTTTCATCATCTGAGGTCCTTGGAAGTCTCAATCATTTGTTCAATCCTTTGATTGGGGGAAGTATGAATTACTATTTTATTAATAATGATAATCTTATTATACAGGAATCTCCAGAAGGAAGGAAGATGCTAGAATTTCGTACTACTCTCCCTGCTTACAAGGAGAAGGATGCAATATTATGTGCTATTACGCAGAACCAGGTATATAATGTGTTGTGAAGGATTGGTTTCCTAGACCCAACAAATCACTGAAATTATTCATCTTCTCATGGTTAAATGCAACCATATTCTAATATTCTCCTTGTTGGATCAACTTGATGTAAGATTAGTTTCCATGTACGAAGCTATCAGTAAATACCTTCCTTTGCCTAATATTTTTTCTTTATACAAACTTGTCCTGCTACCTCTTTATGAGATAGCCCTTATAAAACTTGAACGTACTTCTCACTTTTCCGGACTCAGAAGCATAATGTAAGGCAGGGACAATGAAAAGAGATGAACAAATTAAAGAAATGTGAAAATAGAATAGTTCTATGTTATCTTTGCTGCCATTGGAAGTGCGCACCTAAGAAGCCCGGATTTCCGGAACGAATTAAACTCTGCATGTTGCATGCCTATGCTCTCAGCCCTTTGTCCAGCACTCCTTTGACCATTTCTAAATAAAATGCTAGTTTAAATAATTTCTGTCTTTGTGATGCGTGTTGGACTATCATTATACACTTAAATTGTGACTGAATGGCAAAGTTGTGATATAATTTTGTCACATGAGCCAAGCACATTATAGAAAGTACGAAACATCGATCAATTTATACGTCAAAATATTGAAAGTCTTGAAATATAACTCGAATTGATTGTCTTGGTGGATGCAATTGGTTGTGGACATGAAATAAATGCTTTCAAGATTGTTCATTGGAAGGCTAAAATTGTGTGATATTTTCATACGTTTGTTTCGATGTAAGTTTGCATGCATGTGTGTGTCTCCGTGTTTTACTATAGAATGGAATGCCAAATTCATCAGTTATAACTACTTCTATTAATAGGTAACTTCAGCGTGCGTATCCAAAATTTTAACACTTGTTTTGCTCCCCATATCACGTCATACCTGTGTCTCAAGTAGTTATTCTTGCTCCGTAGGTGGAACCTTACTCTTCAACTTATCAATGCTCTGAGGTTGATGGTTACCAGCATTTGGTAGTATAGACCTGCCAATTTTTCTTTTTATTGCACAGCATGATTGAAATTCTAAATCAATTATTAGTTTTGCATCGACAAACGGGTGTCCTTTGTCTCTCATGTGTTATTTGACTGCCACCTTTTGTTTTTGCATTGCTACAAGTTATTATCTAAGTGTATTAAGTTGACCTCCTTCTTCCCATCCAAAAATTAAAATGAAGTTAACTTCCCTCTTTTGCTCTCCCTCTCTCTCTCTCTCTCAATTCATCCATCCATGGATCTATATGTGTTTTGTGTGTCATATGCATATGCACGTGGCACTCCATTGGTCCATCTATCCATTTATTTGATAATTTCGTTCTGAGTCTACGTGTAATTTTATTTTTCTCTTCAATTAGAATATACACGAAACAATATAGGTGATAAGAGTACACTCTGTTGTACAGCTGTATGCACATGGATGTATACTCTGTTAAGGCATACTCAGCTTTAATACAGCTGTATGCATAACAGATCATGTGCAGCCATATGCACAACAACTTGGAAAGCAAATCAAATGAATTCAACTGATTCTATGCATTTCAGAGATGTATAAATAGATGCACATCCATGTAAATCATTCATTCAGAAATTGAATCATAATAAAATTCTTTCAAGTATCTATTTCTATCATGGTATCAAGAGCAGGCAGATCCTAGGCCTGATTTCTCTTTTTTTTTTTGCAAGTCATAACTGACTTGCTTCTCTCTACCTTCTCCTCACACGAACAATCTTCTATCCTCAAGTTCTCATCTTCATCAGTGGAATCCTCCCCAACTGCACCCCTGGAATTAGCCTCCTCTTCAGCTACTGCAACCAAGGAACTAGTTTCCTCTTCAGTTACTACCATGGATCTCCCTATAGGACTCAAACTATTGAGTCAAAACCTGCACAATTTGATGTAGATCAAGCTATCAATAACAATAATTATGTGATCTGGAAGGCTCAGATCCAAGTAGTTCTTCAAGTACACCAAGTATTTGACCACGTGGCAAGCCTTGATCCATACCCTAACAAGCTCATAACCTCTGAAAATGGCTCTTCTATCACCAATCCAGCCTTCTCTGCCTAGCTTCTTCAAGATCAGCACCTCAAAACTTGAATTTTTGCCACTATCACACCTGTTGTTCTTCCTCAAGTTCTTCATTTACCAACTGCTCATTCTATTTGGTCTTCTCTAGCAACTAGATTTAATTCTCTCAGTCGATCACACATACATCAACTAAAAATGCAGCTGTATACACTATTTAAAGGTACTCAAACTATGCAATCTTACCTAGATCAAGCTAAATCCATCACTGATAGTCTTGTAGTTGCAGCAGAAACCATCAATGAGGACGATCTAGTCCTCTATATTCTCAAAGGTCTTCTTCCATATTTTGAACCCTTTAGAGCCTCAATTAGGGTCAAACCTACCTCCATTTCAGTTCAGGAATTGAGCAGTCTTCTAATTTCAAAAGAACTACATCATCAGAATTTCAGAGGGGGCAGGGGAGGTAGAGGTCAAAGGTACCAAGGCAGAGGCAATTCTATGGCTATTAACATGATACCACCACAATTCCCCTCCCAACTTTCCTTTCCCTCTCCTCAGCTATCCTCCAATCATACACTTAAAGTGCTCTGCCAAATCTGTGGCAAGCAAAATCATACTGCTCTTGAATGTTGGCACAGATTAGATACAACTAATTACTACAGCTCTCCACATGCAAAGTAGGCACTAGCTGTTCAAATAGCAACCACAGACCATCAAGATACCTATTGGTACCTGGACTCCGGTGCTAATGTCCATGTTACCAATGATCTTTCTCAGCTGCAAGCTTCTCACCCTTACATTGGATCTGATTCAGTTTCAGTGGGCAATGGCAGTTCTTTACCTATTCACAGTGTTGGGCATGGTAATTTCTTCACTTCCTCCTCTTCTTTTTCCTTATCCAATATTCTTTATGTACCCAACATCTCATCTAATCTCCTGTCTGTACATCAATTAACCACATACAATAATTGTTCTATTCTTTTTACTTCGAAGGATGTGACAATCTTGGACAACACCACTCACAAAGTAAGGTTCAAGGCCCCTTGTGATAAAGGGTTGTATCATCCGCCAATCACCTCTTCTGTTTCCCCTACTGCTTCAAAGCAAGTACTCAGTTGCACTTCTACTTCATCAACTCACTCTTCAGCTCTCATATGGCATTACAGATTAGGGCATCCCTCTGCTCAAGCCTCTCAGGCATTAACTTCTCTTCTTAGTGTGAAATTATCATATCCTCGTCTAGATTGCACCTGTTGTTTTGTAGCTAAATCTCACAAGTTACCTTTCAAGCTTTCTCATTCTGTAACCAATAGACCTTTTCAACTTGTTTACTCAGACATTTGGGGACCTGCTCCTATAGCTTCTTGTATGGGTTACAAATATTATATTGTCTTTATAGATGATTTTTCCAGATTTTGTTGGCTATATCCCCTTAAATTCAAGTCTGATGCCTATTATGTTTTCACTAGTTTTGTTGCTACGATTAAAACACAATTTCAAGCTACCATACAGATCTTTAGGACTGACAATGGGAAGGAATATTTGAACAAACAATTCAGTCTTTATCTACAGTCACTAGGCACTATTCACCAGACATCATGCCCTCACACTCCTGAACAAAATGGCAGGGTTGAGAGAAAGCATATGTATCTGGTGGAAACCACTCTTGCACTCCTCAATCAGTCATCTTTATCCTCAAAATATTGGCTTGAAGCACTAGCAGCAGCTAATTTCCTCATAAATAGACTTCCTAAACCAGTTCTTCAAAATAAATCCCCTTATGAAACTTTGTACTCCAAAATCCCTGACTACACTTCTTTCAAGGTTTTTGGTTGTCTATGCTACCCATGGTTGAGACTTTACACCAAACATAAATTGGAAAATAGGTCCAAGCCTTGTGTCTTCATAGGTTATTGTCTGACTACAAAATGGTACAAATGTCTAGATTTAGCTACAGATAGGGTGTACATATCCAGACATGTGAGGTTTGTGGAAGATGTCTTCCCTTGTTCTTCTAATTCTACCTCTTCTCCTTTTAATCCCACTGTCTCACTTCAATTCCCACCCATTTTTCACTTCACTTAGTCTGATAAAGTGCCCCCAACTGTTTCTTCCTCTTCCTCTACTTCCATTGATTCAAGTTTGCAATCTCCTATTCTTACATCATCTCAGTTCACTCCTTCCGCTGCATCTCATTCATCATATCCTTCATCTATCTCTCATTCTCCTCCCTCAATTCTACAATCATCTCCCCACTCACAATCTGAGTCATCATATGCATACTTAGATCCACCATCTAACTCTTCTACACTATCCATTTCTTCCTCTACCCATTCTAATTTGAACTTGTCTGAACTAGCACCACCTTCCCTCCATCCCATGCTCACTAGGTCAAAGACAGGCTGCTTACCTCCACCCCTCTATAATCTCAATTCCCTTGTCACCACCTCTACTATATCTGAGCCCACCACATACAAAGAAGCAGCAAAACATAGTTGTTGGCAACAAGCTATGCATGAAGAGTTCCAAGCCTGTGGCTCAACAAACTTGGGACCTAGTGCCCCTACCATATGACAGACAACCAATAGGTTGTAAGTGGGTCTACAAACTCAAAAAGCATGTCAATGGAACAATTGATGGGTTCAAAGCCAGACTAGTCGCAAAGGGTTATCTGCAAGAACATGGCCTTGATTATACTGAGACATTTAACCCTGTGGTAAAAGCTCAAACTATACGAACAGTCCTCAGTCTCGCTTTGCATCATCAATGGCCTTTAAAGCAACTAGATGTCTCCAATGCCTTCTTACATGGTCACCTCGATGAGACAGTCTACATGCTGCAACCATCAGGCTTTACTGATCCCACTTGTCCAACTCATGTTTGTAAGCTTAAAAAATCTCTCTAAGGCCTAAAACAGGCCCCAAGGGCCTGGTATCACATGCTGTCCACATTTCTAATTCACCAAGGATTCACTACGAGTACTGCAGATAATTCAATGTTCATTCACAAAACCTCATCCGACTTTACAAAAATTTGTCATGAAAGATCTAGGGTCCCTCACCTATTTTCTAGGCCTGGAAGTGCAATACAATTCAGATGGTTTACTCATTCATCAGACAAAATATGCCAAGGAACTCCTACAAAAAGCAGGTCTAGCAGAATGTAACTCTTCACCTACTCCTACATCATCAAAATCCACTGTCACATCCCAATCCTTTGACCCATATCCCAATCCTACACATTTTCGAAGCCTCATAGGAGCTCTGCAATATCTTACTATGACGAGACCTGACATACAGTTTGCAGTGAACACTCTGTGTCAACATATGCATTCTCCAACCAATGCAGATTTTGCTGCTTTGAAGAGAACCCTGCGATACATCAAAGGGACATTGACTACCGACTTAACTTTTCAAAAAGGGCCTTTGCATCTTTATGCTTTCTCAGACTCTGGCTGGGCAAGTGACCCTCAAGATAGGAAATCTACTTCAGGGTTCACTGTGTGTTTGGGACCTAATCTTACCTCTTGGAGCTCTAAGAAGCAAGCCACAGTCTCTAGATCCTCCACTGAAGCTGAGTATAGGGCAATGGCACATGTGACTGCGGAGCTAAAATGGATATCTTATCTCCTACATGATCTAAACATCCGCACACCTATTCCAGTCCTTCATTGTGACAATACCATAGTTACCAGATTCGCCATATCCCCCTTTGAACTGCGTATCGAATTCCACGTCTCAATTCGCGGTACATTTGTGTACCGGAACACTACGATTCACGTTTCAGTTCACTAAAGTTAGCGACCCGAAAAACATACAAATTTTTATCAAAAAAATAATGAAAAAGAATAAAGAACCTAAAAGTTAATAACATATGCTGTCTGCAAACCTTTAAGATATAAAAATTTTCTAGTTTGCTTTTGTGTCTTGTGTTTAATATACAATATTAGAAAATTATCTTAATTGTTAGGTTTGGATTTTAGACTTTAAACTAACGTTACAGCAAATTGATTTTAGTAATTAGTAAATATAAAATATCATTACTCTACAAAATATTTGATAAAGGCGCCTACTAATTCTTCAAAACGTACAGTGAACAAAATTAGCGTACCCAAGAGGTATACCCCCATCGTACCCTTTAAACTCCAAGTGTCGTACCCCGTACCCGAATTCGTACCACAACTCGGATTGTACCGCGAATCTGGTAACTATGGACAATACATCTGCCATGGCGTTAGCATCCAATCCAGTGTTTCATGGAAGGACAAAACACATTGAAATAGATTATCATTTTGTGAGAGAACAGGTGGTATCTAAGGCATTGCAGCTCTCCTACATCTCAACAGCAGAACAAGTGGCAGATTTGTTCACTAAAGCTCTACCTAAAGAGAAATACTGCCACCTGAATGTCAAGCTTCCCCTGGCCTCTTCACCAGGCTAACCTTGAGGGGGGCTGATAAGAGTACACTTTGTTGTACAGTTGTATGCACATGGATGTACACTCTGTTAAAGCATACTCAACTTTACTACAGCTGTATGCATAACAGATCATGTGCAACCATATGCACAATAGCTTGGAAAGCAAATCAAATGAATTCAACTGATTCTGTGCATTTCAGAGATGTATAAATAGATGCACATCCATGTAAATCATTCATTCAGAAATTGAATCATAATAAAATTCTTTCAAGTATCTATTTCTATCAATAGGCTAAGCAGTGTAGAGTGTGCTGAGGTTGTTTGGTTGGTCAAGGTTGTCTTCTACTTTCTATCTGCCTAACTCTTGGACTAGGCATGCCTTTTCAAGCTTGAGAATGATTTGCTTCCTCGATTCTCTTGGAGATTCAATTTTATAGTATGTATCTATGTGATCCTGCCCCATAATGTTATGAGATGCTTTTACGATTGTGCTTTATCTCACTTGTCTGAATACCTTAAGCAGATTAGAATATGCGGATCCATCTCAGTATTTCTTGGCCCAGCTTGATAGTCATATTGTGTACTTGTACTCAAAAGAATGAGCGGTCAACAATTTCTATTGCCTGCAAGCATATATAGTTTATTCCAAGTGATGGTAAAATATCTCCTCTAATAACTGTAACAACTAAAAGATGAAATTATCGTGAGGGGTGGTCAACACTCAGTTGTCTTGGCCCTGAATATGCCTTTGAAAATTTTCTCAGTTACATTATCAAATTCTGGTTGTGTTGTTAGGTCCTATTATGCACTATCAACTTTTCTTTGAAAGATAGACTAATTATCATTTTGCTTAAATAGTGTGTATGGAGCTTACAGAAGATACAACTCTCAACAAAAATGAATGGCATCTTTGATCCATATAGCCGACTACACCTAGTGGGATAAGGCTTAGTTTGGTTTGGTTTGGTTTTATCTAACAATTTCTGCAACAATTATACTTCATAGAGATGAACATGCAGGAGTCCACCTAGATAATAAAATAGAACTATCCCCTCAATTTCTTTCCTAACAGAATATACTTCCACTGATGATAACAATAATTTGCATTGTTACAGGTCGTAATCATCTCAGGTGAAACTGGTTGTGGAAAGACCACCCAGATTCCTCAATTCATTTTAGAGTCTGAGATTGACTGTGTTCGTGGGGCCACCTGCAGCATTATTTGTACTCAGCCCAGAAGGATATCTGCTATTTCTGTATCTGAAAGAGTTGCTGCAGAGCGTGGGGAGAACTTGGGTGAAACAGTAAGTCTCCCCGCTAAATGCAATTTATGAAGCTATAGATCAGTTTGAGCTATGTGATGTTTCTTATTTACTGGTCTCCTCTTAACAGGTTGGATATAAAGTCAGACTAGAGGGTATGAAAGGAAGGGATACCCACCTCCTCTTTTGCACCACCGGCATCTTATTGAGAAGATTACTGGTTGATAGAAGTTTGAAGGGTGTAACACATGTCATTGTGGATGAAATTCATGAGCGTGGAATGAATGAAGGTATGTACTTTTTATTGGTACGGATGAAGGCGCAGTATAGATCTATATAGTACATGAAGTCTTATTGAAAAAGTTGTTACTTGTTATGCCAGATTTTCTGCTTATTGTTCTGAAAGATCTACTACCTCGTAGACCAGAACTAAGGCTGATTTTGATGAGTGCAACCTTAGATGCGGAGCTTTTCTCGTCATACTTTGGTGGAGCACCAAAGCTTCATATTCCGGTCAGTTGGTATAATGCTTATTTCAGCAGACTTCTAGCATCATTGTGTTAGATTAATATCTGTTTATGTTCTTTCTTCTCTTCCTATCTTTCTTTCTTTATACTTAATATCTGATAACTTTATTTTTCATCATGGCTCGTGGAGCTTGGAGAAAGTTATATTTGAATCAAGTACGACTTATATGTGATGTCTGAGTATGGGTAGTTGTTTCAATGATAACATGTTGCTAACAGTGACCTAGTTCAGATTTTCATGTGGTGAAGCCTTAGTTTTGGAATAATGCTGTTTAATATGTGGTGGACTCAAATTTTTATGACATCAGGTACTTGAAGTGGTAGGTGTTGTGGTTACTGGTATTAAGGTGGCAGAAAAGGTGAATGATTTAGAGATACCAAGAAGAGAGTGCATGAGAAAATAGGGCAGAGAGAAGATAGAGGGGTTGGGGGGAGGGGGAGGTAGGAGAAAGGGTGACAACTAGAATTTTGATTGTAATAAAGGATGTTCTTTAGATATGATAGGTTCACAAGTGTATATATATATATATATATTTTTTTTTTTGGGAAATCTGTGGGAATCTGAGTTTCGCCTGACTAATCTCACAGGGCTCTGAAGTTAATGGCTAGGTAAACCTCCAGTGGCCCTCAGTGGACTCGAACTGGCGATCTCTGGGTACACCTCAGGATGTTTACCAGTTGAGCTACACTTAAGGGTTCACAAGTGGATGTTCTATGAAGCATAATAATTGCAAACATTAAATTGAAGAATGAATAATATTAATAAATATTATGTGAAGAATAAGTGAGCATTACGTACACTCAATTAGGCTTGCAAACCACTCAAGTGCAGTATTTTGGAGCTAAAGATGGGCTTGCCATGCTACGAGCGGAGCTTGAACTTGGCCGAGACTTGACAAACATCGAGTTATGTTGAGCCTGAGTAGCTTGCGAGCTAGCATTGCTCACTTGCTTCGAGTACTTCTTCATGCTGTTGCTTATGTTGATAATCCAGTTCTCTCACTTATTGTCATGTATTATATGGCTTTTGGTGTAAATGCTGTATCTTTCTAAGGATGAGGTTGTTAGACATAGTAATTATGAAAGAATGCATTGTTTGTTGCTTCCTGAAATAAGGGAAAAGAAAAGTGAATATTCCGACACAAATTAATAATTAATTTTCAAATACGTGGGCTACGGGTCATTTGAGACTGTGTATCTAGGTCATCTTCTGTTTATACTTTTCTTCTCAATATTTAATTTTTGAATGCAATGGCTATGGGTCATTGAGACTCTGTATCTAGATTATTTTCTCTTTATACTTTTCTTCTCAATATCTAGGCTGTGTTAACCAGACATCCTGCTGTTTAAGAAAGTTGAATCGTTTGGCTGAATTATGTAAAAGTTGATCCATTATTGGTGTTTGTATGGTTGCTTTGATGCATTTGTTGTAGAAAATTCTAGTCCTGAAGAGAAATCTCAGATATGAACTTACCACTTTTCTTGTCATCATTAGGGCTTTACATATCCCGTGCGAACTCATTTCCTGGAAAATATACTTGAGATGACGGGATACAAGTTGACTCCGTACAATCAAATTGACGATTATGGTCAGGAGAAGATGTGGAAGATGAACAAACAAGCTCCAAGAAAAAGGAAAAGCCAAATTGCTTCTGCTGTAGAGGTATCAAATTTGGTTGTTACTTTTGACATGCATGTTCTGTTCTAATATTTTCTTTTGATTGAAAATTGTTATCAGGATGCTCTCAGAGCTGCTGATTATAAGGATTACAGCCCTCAGACACGGGAGTCCTTGTCTTGTTGGAATCCTGATTGTATTGGTTTTAACCTCATTGAGTATCTCCTATGCCATATATGTGAAAGTGATAGGCCAGGGGCTGTTTTAGTTTTTATGACTGGATGGGATGACATAAATTCTTTAAAGGATAAGCTCCTAGCTCATCCTATACTAGGAGATACAAACCGAGTTTTATTACTGGCATGCCATGGTTCTATGGCCAGTTCTGAGCAGGTAAGCCTAATTTCTTGCGATTGAATGTTTTACATATATACTACTTTTGACACTTTCAGTGGCCCATGAAGCTGGTACTAGTTTTGCCTTGTTTATCATTGATTCAATTATTACATTTTCTGTCTTCCAGTGATTTCTTTTCAACTATTATCAGAAACAGCTTATATACTCTCATATTTTGAACTCTCATTGGTATTCCGTACATACAAGTTCTAGTTTATCTTCTTGTGTTACCTAGTGTCAACACACACGATGGCAATATTAGAGAAGGTGATGAGATCGTAGTTTTCATAATTGATGGCAGTAACTTTCATTAATTGCAAAGTTGGTGATGAATGTTGAATTAGGTTTGATAATAGTGTCAGGGGGAAGAAGAATCACTAGGATGTTGAGTGCTTGTAGGGTGTTATAGTTTGAAACTGAGGCCTTGTATTTTCCATATTGATTTAGGTCATTGTGTTATACAACAGATAAAATATGATGAGGCGCCCTATCTTGAATTGCATTTGCTCGTCTTGAAGTTAAAAACCTGATGTCCTTGTCCTGTAGATAACCATAGCTCTCCATAGGTTGTGTGTTTACAATGATGAAATGTGTGTTTCTCTACAGCAGCCTACTCTCTTCCATAGTCTCATGACGGGATCTCATCTTTTTTATAATTTAATCATTGTTTTCGGTTGGGAAGTGAATATATAGGAAATAAGACTTATCCTCTAATCTGTTGGTAATCATACAAATTTCATCACCTAACTGCTATAGGAAGTCAATGGAGGAGCCTTCTTGGGTACTTTCCATTTCAATGGATGCTGCAAGAACATCTACTGCATTAGTCTGGCACAAATGCTAACTTATTGGTAGTAATCATAAGCTAGCAATAATTTCCAACTGTATGATATTTTCTGTCTGCTTCTGTTTTGCTACTTGAGCCATACTTGGAGATTAGATGAAGAGTTGTATATGTTTTCTTTTAATTTAATTGCTAACTGTTCTTTCCTTTCTAGGGGAGAGTAGTTCTTGAATAATTGTTTATGAAACTTTTCATTTGGGATCCTTGCAGAAATTAATATTTGACAAGCCAGAAGATGGAGTCAGGAAGATTGTATTAGCTACTAACATTGCCGAAACTAGTATCACAATTAATGATGTAGTCTTTGTCATTGACTGCGGAAAGGCAAAAGAGACATCTTATGATGCACTGAATAACACTCCTTGTTTGCTTCCTTTCTGGATATCTAAGGTTTCAGCTCAACAAGTAAGTATGTTTCTCTGGTGAAATTTAAAATTTATGATAATAGTTTTGTATTTATTAGCACTTTTGAGTTCAAGTTTGTTCCTGGCTGCTTCTCTACTCTTTTTTTTGTGGAAATTAGTTGCTATTATGTCTGTCTTTTCCTTTCATGTTTTTTTTTCTTTTTTCTTTTTTTCTTTTCCAATTGAGTTACCTGATCCGTGCAAATATGAAGTTTCTGAAGACCTGGTATCAGTTGATTGAAATTGTGAAGCCCCAGTTCCCCCCATCTTCCTCTTCTCAATTGATTTCCAATTTCTAATGCATATACTTTCTTAGTCAATAATGTACATTTAGGACTGTAGAATAAATAGAAATGATAAAATTTAGAGTCAATAATGTCTCTTTAAGATATTGAGTCTAGGAATAATTTCCATCCGTATATCTACAATCACACAGACACGCACAGAGAGACACATATACTTGCATAATACACACACAGTTGTACAAAATTTGTGGCTCCAGTAGATAGGGTTGCAGCCAAATTGAATCATTTACTCAAATTTACTCATAACATCTCAATTATGGCTTCTTTTTTGTGGACGTTATTTCCTGTTAGAGTAAGCTTTTATCTGACACGATTATCTGTATGACTCAGAATCAAAAGGCCTCCATCAAACTTTAGAAATAAAATTCAAAGTAAAAGCTTGTTTTGAAAAAATAAATATTAAAATCTTCTTAAGAGGATTGAAGTTAATGGCTGTTCCGTTTATTAAAGAAATAAATAATGAAGAAAGCGTGCAGTGTCTATGTTGCTTGCAGAGAGGCGTCAAGTTCTGGGAAGTAAAGGATCAATTTTGTATCACAATCCAAAACTTTATTGTCTTAGCTCCATATTGCAAAAGTGCGAATAACTGTGGAATTTTGAACTTTAAAATCCTGTGACAATAGTCCCCAAGAAGCAAGAATTACAAAAATGTATTTAGATAATGTATGCATTGCATACTTTTGAGACATATGCGTCATGTCATGCTTGTCTCTGCTGCTTTTCATGAATTATGTTCCTTACCTGGGAGGATTCTGTATACATCATCAGCCTGTAAAGATTTCAATATTCATCATTTTAATGGTTTGCTGAGTTTTGGATCCATATTCTGTCTAGGGAAAACTGATATGAGACTTTATACATGATAACATGTTTTGTTTAGTACTATTGTATGCTTGATAACTGTTTGAGTTGGTCTGCTACAATTTTCTTTTTCCATGTCCTGTTTAGATGTACTTCATAACCATTCTTCTGTTCATCTCTTGGGAAAATTATATAACATGATGCCATTTCTCTCTTTTTTCCCCCCTATTATACTTCATGCGATCATCAGAGAAGAGGAAGAGCTGGGCGTGTTCAGCCAGGAGAATGTTACCATCTTTATCCCAGATGTGTATATGATTCCTTTGCGGATTATCAATTGCCAGAAATTTTGAGGACGCCTTTGCAATCTCTGTGCTTGCAAATTAAGAGTTTAAAACTTGGTAGCATCTCCGAGTTCCTATCTAGGGCTTTGCAGTCACCAGAGTTATTAGCGGTAATGCTCAATGAATTCTCTAGGACTTCTATTTCAAATGATAGAAGTATACGAGTGTAGAGCATCTCCCCTCTATTACAATTTTACGCAAATGAAAGGAGTATATGAGTGCAGAGCTTTAGCTATTACATTTTGCCGTTGCTTTTGCAGAAAGCAAAAGAAGAAAATGTTCTATCCGTGCACACAGGGAGTTTCATTCTACAGTACTTTCAACTAACTTCTCTTCCCAAATGTTCTGTCAGGTTCAGAATGCTATTGAATATCTGAAGGTTGTTGGGGCTTTAGATGAGAATGAAAATCTGGCAGTTTTGGGTATGCGAAATCCATGAGTTATTATTCATTGGATTTGAAGCTTTATGATGTTGTATTCTGAAATTACTTTGTGTTGTGCATGTTAAATTTCTTAACAGGACGCTACTTGACAATGCTCCCGATGGAACCCAAGCTTGGGAAAATGCTTATACTTGGTGCTATTTTCAATTGCCTTGACCCCATATTAACTATTGTTGCTGGTCTAAGTGTTCGTGATCCTTTCTTGACACCTTTAGACAAAAAGGATGTAAGTCGAATTTCTCTTCCAATGCAATTAATTTATGGTTTGCATGATCTACCAATTATTTTTTCTTTTTCTTTCAGAATAGTGGGGGGGGGGGGGGGGGGGGGAGGGGGGGGGGAGGGATCAGGATTCAGTTGCTGTTTCATTCTAAAATAGATTCTTTTATTTGTTGTTTGCAAATTCCCGATGCTTTTCCTATTCTATCCAAGAAATGTATAAAATGACTGGAAATGATGATGTTATGGTGCTTATGATTGCCTAGATGCCTACCTACGACCTTCAATCCTACATTATGTTATTGCTGCAGTTACTAGAAGATATAAACAATAAGTGAACTACTTGTCTCTCAAAAACTATATTACGTCTATTGACATTTTTCTCCCATTGAAAGTCGGATGAAGGTTCTTGGACAAAATTATATTTCGATGTTGACTAATTGAAAATTGATTCTTGTTCTTCTGCATCTATGACTAAACCTATGCTTTTTTCTTCCTTCCAGCTAGCAGAAGCTGCAAAAGCTCAGTTTTCACGTGATTATAGTGACCACCTAGCTCTTGTTCGGGCATACGAGGGCTGGAGGGATGCTGAAAGAGACCTTGCTGGATATGACTACTGCTGGAACAATTTTCTGTCTGCACAATCAATGAAAGCTATTGATTCTCTAAGAAAGGAATTTTACTCTTTGCTTAAGGATACTGGTCTGGTTGATAGCAACACATCAATTTATAACACTTGGAGTTATGACGAGCATCTTCTTCGGGCAGTTATTTGCTATGGCCTGTATCCTGGAGTCTGCTCTGTAGTTGTAAGCAGCTGTCTATCTTATATAATATTTTCAACTTCCTTCTAGTGTTTCTTTTTCTTTTGCTTCCCTATATAGTATAGTTGACCTCTCAAACTTTGAACTAGTTGATGGATAGAAACAAGTAAACATTTGACAGTCTCAATATTCTTGTGGCCCTGATATCTATTATTAGTTGTGGTTTGTTTCCGTTCTTATGCATAAATATATGTTTATCTAGAATTGTTATTCTTATTGTGGCTAATACACCTGAATTGACAGCACAACGAGAAGTCCTTCTCATTGAAGACGATGGAAGATGGTCAGGTGCTGTTGTACTCTGTAAGTGAATGCGGCACAATATCTTTTTATACTTTTTCTTTTCAAGTAAGGTTGTATTCTTCAAACTGTGTATGATTACTCTCCTTTTGTTCTCCACTTAGAACTCAGTCAATGCACGCGATTCAAAAATACCATATCCATGGCTAGTTTTTAATGAGAAGATCAAAGTTAATTCAGTTTTTCTCCGGGATACAACAGCTGTGTCTGATTCAGTGCTCCTATTATTTGGTGGATGCATCTCAAAGGGAATTATTGTAAGTTCTCTCTTTCTTTCCTCACTTATTGTGTCAAGGACAATTTCTTCTGCCACCATTCATTTACAGTTTCCAAGGATGCCAACAGCTGTAATATTGGGATTTCATGTTGCTTATTAACCTATGATGTTGAATGGAATCATTCTCTCGATTCTCAGGACGGACACTTAAAGATGTTGGGGGGATATTTGGAATTTTTCATGAGCCCAGCTATAGCTGAAATGTATCAAAGCATAAGGAGAGAGCTTGAAGAGTTAATTCAGACTAAAGTAAGTTAAATATTGAAGAAAAAGAATTTATCTAGATGTATTGTCCTTGTTCACCTTATTTCCTGTACTATGACATTTTGTTTCACATATGGAAGTATGCTCTGTTTTCTTGTGTCAATTTTGCTGCTGACTTGATAATGTTTTTCTGACCTTCTGAGCGTGCTGGTGGAATCTAATGCAGCTCCTAAATCCCAGAATGGACATACACAGCTATCACTATCTTCTGTCTGCAATTCGGTTGGTGATTTCAGAGGACCAATGTGGTGGCAGATTCGTGTTCAACCGTCAGATTCTACCCGCCAAGCCATCTATTGCAGCAGCAGCACCACAACCACCCTTGATATCAAGGATAGAAAGTGGTCCTGGAGGGGATAATTCAAAGAGCCAGCTACAGACATTGCTGACCCGAGCAGGTTATGCAGCACCCTCCTACATGACAAAACAACTGACAAGCAACCAGTTTCGAGCGACTGTTGAATTTAATGGAATGCAAATGATGGGGCGGCCTTGTAACAACAAGAAGCAAGCAGAGAAAGATGCAGCTGCTGAAGCTCTAGAGTGGCTGTTGGGAAGAAACCAAACAGGCCAAGAATATGTCGAGCAGATGTCAGTGTATCTGAAAAAGAGCAAGAAAAATCATTGATAGACTTGTGAAAGCTGCAAAATCACATGCAAGATGGTACCATGAAAAGGCTTCTAAAGGGTGCTTGGTATTGGTCTTTCCCAAAGGGCACTCTACTAGGAGGAATTGACAACGATGTGATGCCTAAAGATGAGATTCCAGAATGGATGACCAACCATAGACATTTTCCTACAAGGGCAAATCGTAAGTCTTGGTCAAAGAGGCCCAACAGATTCAGCATTTAGCATTATTTGCAACTGCTTCAGAATCTAGAGCGAGATCCATGTGGTCTCGTATCGGAAGGGCTAAGATTGGCTCATCAGTTCTTTGCTGACTTTCACATTTTGAGTTGTGTTCATGTTTTCCACTGATCTGGCAAGCGCCCAGGATACGCGATATGCTACTGGTGTGGAGATACAGATTTCAAGGGAAAAGAGAGACAACGCATATTCTGTTTCAGCTCAATAGTCAGTTTGTTACGCTCATTCAATTTGTATATAGTCCTACTGATGTTAATGTTTCCCAAGTTTAACTTATGGTGCTCGCTTGTATAGCTTAATCACAGGGAGCAATAGCGTTTATGTGGGACCCACTGTAGTGACACGAGCCATTTTGTATATTTTTCTCCCATAATCACTGAGTGCGTACATATGCATGATGCATTTAGTCCGAGGGGAAGGAGGGACTGAAAATCCTACACCTTTTGAAAGGGTAACTTGTTACTATTTTATCTCTCTAACCTATATTTTTGTTATGATAGTTGAGGAATTATTTGGTCTTTTTATTATAATTTTCCTTTGGATTCGTTATCCTTCCTTATTTTCTCTCTTCTTTTACTGTTTTTATTTCCACTTCATCTTGATGATCACATCATAGTGGTTAAATTTTAGCATCATCACATCATAGTGGTTAAATTTTAACATCATCAAAAAATAAATTTGGATTGAGAGAGAGAGTAATATTAAAATCTATTAGCAAAACATAGACAAGTGTATATTTATTAGAGGTGGCTGCCAATTCAAAATGGTTAATTCAAGTTTTTTATTATATCCACAACATTAACTTATAAACTTTACTTATATATTATTTTTCATCGATGGGAGATATCACATACACATCCCCTTAAGGACAGCGGTGTAGGATTTCAAAGGTGGTTATTGGCCTAAAAGGGTTAATTCAAGTTATTTATATATCTACAACACCAATTTATAAATCAAACATATACACTGTCTTCCATCGATGTGGATATCACATATTACAAATACCCCCATATCTATTGGTCCAAAATAGTTAACCAAAATTATCTATTATATCCACAACACCGTCTTCCATCGATGTGGATATCACATATTACAAACACCCCCATATCTATTGGTCCAAAATAGTTAACCAAAATTATCTATTATATCCACAACACTGACTAATAAACAACATATATACACTATCTTTCACCAATGTGGGATATCACAGATCACATACACCCCATGTTAAAGACTTGACGTCCTCAGGGGCATACACTGACTAACCAGGCAATGAAGGGTTCTAAAGGTACCTCTTACGGGTTTAAGATGTGACTCCCACCAGTGGCGGAACTACGTTATAAGATGTGTATGCAAATGCATACATCGAACAAATTGTGATTTAGCTCAGTGGTTAAGGAGATAGGCTTGAAATTAGTTTGGAAGGTGCCAACCCAGGTTTGAACCTTGATATAAAATTTTTAGTGCTTACACTCATTTTGAAAAATAATATATAATGAATGCTGCGAGCATGGAATGAACACGCAACCTTTAGAATTTCATTCTTTCATTTTACCAACTAAGCTAGCCCTGAAAGTTGTCATTCTTCTCTAAGTCCCATATGTTGTTGTTGCTTACCACGATAATTGAAAAGTCAACCCAAGTTCGAACCTTTATGGAATTTTTGGTGCTTACACTCATTTTTCAATTATTGAGGTAAGAAACAAGAACATATTGAACTTAGAGAAGATTGTTATTTTTCAAAATGAGAATATTATTCGAAACAGGTTGTTACACCCACGAGAATAGCATAATTGCATGGCTTGTTTGAACTTAATATAAATTGAACTTTAGTTTTATTTATGAAATCCGTTGTTGATTCAACAAAAGAAAATTACAATGATAACATTAACAATTAACATAAATAATAAATATAAAGAGATGTCTAGTATAAATGTAAGAGGTACTCTTTCAATTATCATAATACTATAAATTATAATTACTTTTTTTTTTATTTTATCTTTTTATATGTTTATATTTTTTTTAATTGCTAAAATGTGCTTAATATGTATTAGTTTATATATAGATTAAGGTATTCGAACCCTTAGTTATTCACTATATCATTGTAGTGCATGTCCTGATCCCCGATCCCTGGATCTACCCTATTGAACCTTTGGTTACTGGTTAGGCGCCGGGCGCTTACATTGACCCCCGATACCTGACTCCGCCCCTGGCTGCCACCGCTTTCTTGGCGTATCATTTTGTCCCGAATAGTACTTAATTCCTACACCACCTAGTAACTGGGTCTGAATACCATTATGTCATGCCCAGGCCTATAAGAGAGAGATTGATATTATATGAATAAGAAATAACTACTAAGACCTTTTTTGTATTGATCCAAAATAATTAACCTAAATTATCACTCTTATCTTTCATCGATGTGAAATATAACATCATCAGTATAATTGGATTGTCCGTGCCAAACTTAAAAACTCTATGGCCATAGATTAGATTCCTAATTTTCCACCTTGTCTATTGTATTTATTATCTATGGACTTTTGAGTCTTTGTAAGGTTTTTCAATTAATCTAGTTTGTTTGACAAGAAAAGAAAAAGAAAGTAAAACTGATTTCATTATGTTTTATAAATTTAAACTCGAAATTCGGTGGTTTTCGAATTAGCTTATCAAATTAGAATCTAAAACTGAACTTGACTAATTAACTTTTATCAAATTTAAATTGAAACTTGATGGTTTTCAAATTAGCTTACGAAACTTGAAGCAGTAGATGTTAAAAAACTCGTGGGTATCCTTAAAAAATTCTAAGAATCAATTTGAAGAGAAAATTATCCTACTGTAATAAAATGTAAATAAAAAAAGGATCTAAAATAAGTACAGATTTACACCCAAAAAAAAGGACAATTAAATGTAAAAGGGCCTATGACAATAAAATGAACCAAGAATTTATCATGCATGATGTTGTCCATAAATATATAGTCATTTCAATAAAATTAACAAAAATAGAATATTCTAAGTAAATGAATTGAATTTATTATTAGTTCTGTAAATATAAACATTTTATTACATGTGTGTGGACATTTGTATGCATATATATCCATAATAAATTGATTATCAATATGTTGTTATGTTTTTTTCCCCAAAGTTTAACCAATCCGCATAAGATTATTAATAGGTAACCCTTCAAAGACTTCAAACCCGAGTGGATATTTGCTATTTTTAAAATCGGACATATAATTAGATTAAATAGCTATCTTATTCATGTTTAAACCCTATTTGTTACCTCTCTATATATGAATGTCAGATTAGTTGGATTTCTAAAGTAAGCTTGAGTAATTCAAATCCTGGGTTGTGACATAATTAGAAATGGACTTTTGAGTTTCCATTTAAAGTGGTTGGTTTACACAAATTATTGTTCTGACTTATACTTCCTCAAAGTATGTTTTAAAATTAAGGATACAATTTTTTAAGAGATTTGGATCCTTTAATAACATTATTAAGAAAATAAACCGTGATATTGTATGTCGTTGATTGATTTTAACACTCAATGATCTAAATCATTTTATTATAATCTTATAATCATTCACCATAATTGATCTTTTATATTATAGGAGATTCAAATCTGATTTTGAGTCTTCTTTTCTGTTTCCGACAATGAAAACTGGATTTTAATTTGTTGCACTTTCTCTCCATTTTGAGTTCCTTGGCGATTTCACGCTTGTAGCAATGTAAGAAGAACAAGGACGAAAGTCGACCTTAGTGATTCGATAGTGCCAAGTGGAAGGACCGTCGCTCAACGGATAAAAGTTACTCTAGGAAAAAACATTCCAATGTTAACACCAGAAAAAAAAAAAAAAAAGAATAGTAAATAAATTCTTCCATGGTTTGGTTCTTCAACAAGTAAATGAATAACGTGGACAACTTTTTCCAAAAGTGCCACGAAAATTATCTATATTCACTAAAAATTGGATAAAACTACCAAATCGCTGTACTGTTTCGTTAGCCAATTCACATAATTTGTCTCTTTGCTCCAGTTATAAAAGTTTGCAGGGTATAAGTTGATAAATTATGAGTTCAGAGACTATCAATCTATCATACAAGTTTTTTTTTACTATTTTATCTAATATCAATTGATTTAGGATGTCTAACCAAAATAATAATAATAATTTTAGGATGAAATCATGTATTTTAACATAGTATTAGAGTTAGACTTTAGTTTAGTCTAACTCTAATAAGTGGAATGTAGATTGGAGTATTTTGTATTAGGTGGATCTGTGTTTTACTAATTGTACATTTGTTATTTTTTTCCTTTCTAATAAAAGACTTTGCTTACCCGAGCAAAACAAATACTTTAATTTAGTCTTATCCATCCATATGTGATTCATCTTCTCTTTATTTTTCCAGGTCAGCGAATGACCTCTTTCTTCAATCTAGGTCACACAATATAAAATCCCTATATTGATAAATCACAAGTTCGAAGAACACCGTATAACGAACTAGGTTTTTGGTCTAGTGGTATGATCCTCGCTGTAAGTGTAAGGGATCTTGAGATCTTGTGGATAACATTATTTAATATGTGTTGTACGCTTAAACTTTTTTCGAATAAAAAAAAAAGAAAAAGAACACAATATTAGTTCTTGAATTGTTCAATTTAATACTAATTAATTTTAGAATAAAATACTATATTTCTTAACATCAAACAATGCAAACACAATACAAGTTCTTGGCAATGAAAGCCCATGCGTCCTAGTGGAATACAACTTGGTTATATGATACTAATTACCATTGAATTAATCAATGGACCACTATATCGTATTCCTCCATCATTAACTATTCTTGTTTTTCCCCATGTTTATATTTCAGTTCTATTAGTCTAAGGCAGGGATTTGTATCTGGGAATGAGTTGGAATATAATGATATTTTTAATTTTATTTTAATTCTCATGTTTGGTATAAAAGAATAGATTTGGAAATTTCATTCTCATATACATAAAAATAGCCATTTTAAACCAAATATATGGGAATAACTCATTCTCATATGTTTGAAAATAAATTTCACTATCATACCTCAATATAACATGACTTTTATAAATAGTTTATTTTACAATAATAATAATAATAATTAAAAAATATAATAATAACAATTATTATGAAAATGAAATAAAAACAAAATAATAAAATAATAATAAAAACAAAAATAAAAAATAATAATAGTGGTTAAATAAAAAAAAATTATAATATTATTATTATGAAAATAATAATTATTATTAAAAAAAAAAAAATAATAATAATAATAATAATAATAATAAAACAAAAAATAATAATAATAGTGATTAAAATAATAATAAAAATAGTAATAATAATAATAAAGTAAAATAATAATGATAAAATTAAAAATATTTATTATTATTATTTATGTTTATATTGTTTATGGTTATGTTTATATTTATTCTTATTTTTAACACTATAATAATAAAATAGCAATCTTGTCATATTATACAAGTCATTCACATTATTACTCTTAATTCCTAGAGTATATACCAAACATGTTATTCTCATTTTCAAGTTCATTCCATTCTCAATTTTATTATATTCCTTGGCTCATTTTATTCATGTCCAAATCTATTTTAGTGTACCAATCGCTATCTAATAATTTGTTATACATCATAAGGGGACTACTTTCATTGCATCACTATTTTTTTTTTTTTTTGGTCGAAATTGCATCACTATGAAGACAATGAAACAAGAAAGGATTCATGTTTGCGTTAGTGGTGACCCAATTTTATTTTATTTTTTAAAATACGTATATTTTTAATATAAAAAAATAAATTAATTTTACAAAAAAACTTAATATTATAATTTTTATTAAAATAAAATTTTAAATTCATCCTGAATAAAATATTTGTGCCCTATGGAAGACAACGTGCATACAAGTTCTCTCGTTTTGATCAATGGACCACTACTTCGTAACACTCCATGACTTACTATTTTAAGTATATATGCATCAAACTAATAAAAACATTTTGTGTTCAATTTTGTGCATGGAAATCAATCTTCCTGCATGGACCACACCTTTGCATTACAATAGAATCATTTTCATGAAACAGAAAATGGAAATAAATAATCAAAATATGACCTCGAAATGCGACAGTGATCTAGCTGTCGGAATCATCTAAAAATTGATTAGGTAAATAATGTTGAGAGAAATGGAATCTGACCGTATGGGTTTGAGACAGCTAGGGAACATCTGTTCTTTTCATGTCCTGTACCCTAATTTTATGTTTTTCTGTTCATGAAGATAAAACTTGTTGGGCATTAGAGGGGAAATTTCTTTTTGTTAATAGGGAGTGTGTATGTGTTATTTATTTATTTTATTTTAAGAAGGTAAAAGGCGAGTTACAAAGTATTTATTCTTGAGATTGTTACATTTCTTTTATTATTTTCTATAAAAGTAGAAGACACTTTAAATGGTATATTAGAATGTAATGATAACAAGCAATTTCTTTTGAGAAATTCTTCAAATTCATAATAATACGTAGCATCACATTCCTGAATATATGACAGATTTGGAAAAGACATAATTCAAATTAGTCAAATATATAGGCTAATCTCAAAAAAGCTGCCCTAATATATGACCTACTGGGAAAAGGCATGGCCCAAGTTATTAGGAGCACCAAATCTCCCGACGTATTATCTGTTCGGAGAAGAAATTATCCAGGTTAGTAGCATACAATGCGTACAAAGATTAGTCCTCAAATATCTTCCCTGATATATGACATGTCTGGATAAGGCATAATTCAAGTTAATTAAATACAAGGTGTATCAAGACTGACCTCAAAAGGTCTAAGTTAGTGAATACAACTAGACAAAACCTACAGAAACTGATCTTAAAAAATTTAATTTCTTAATTGATTCAAATTCAAAACGTGTACGTTTTCGCCAGCATCCTAATCCTTGAGCACATTAAGATGTGTTGTCGTCCACAAATATATCATCATAGACAACAAGATTACATTCAAAGGTGGACGTAGGGCATCTTATAATGACCCAGACCTAAAAACATGAGGACATATAATATTCGTCGTCTGGCTGTGTGTTTGCTAAGGGTGTTGGCCACAATGTGTTCACATTCACAAGTTCCAATTGGACCTTAAGTAAGTGTCACATTTTCAATTGAATTGACACTAAAGTTTAGGGGACCCCTTTTTTTTTTCCTTTTGTTGAGTGGAGTAGAAGATTGTGGACCTTTTGTAAAGGGAAGGATCTTATCAATGTGCTAATAACTTTTATTTGTTTCTCTCCACTTTTTTCTAGGCATATTGATTATGATCTTGGAAATGATTCCAATCTATATTAAATTAATATTATTGGTCAAATTCCAACAAAAAAAGGTGGAAAAATCTGGGCAAATACAACAAATATTACGTGATAATAATTCTTCAGTGGGGTCAAGAAATGACAATTTCATCATGTGTACATATATTTTTTGTATTTCTTCTATATGCTTTTATAACTATATATCCAATTATACCTCTCATGATTATTCTTCAAATGGTTTTAGTATTATACTACTCCAAATATTTGATGTCTACATTTCTATGCACGAGTTTTCTTAAAAATCAATATTGCCATACTCGAAGAAAAGGAATAATAATTATGGTTCAGAATGTTCTATAAAATAACTTCCAAAATTTAAAATACAGAAAAAGAAAATTTTAAATTATATACGAAGCATAAAGTTTATATGTAGAATTCATTGGTCATATGAGAAATGAACGAAAGTTCGGTCACGTTTTATGATAAATATTCTTTCACAGAAAATAATATTCTTTCTTCCGATAAAGCATTTTATCTATTTTGAAGAGATGAGAAGTAGATCATTAATGCTACCAAAAGGCATTTAAAAACTGAATAGTCTTGAAAAAGAAATGAAGTCAGTAGTAGGGGTTAACCCGGCTCTTTATATCTTCAATGTCTCACATTGGTAGGAGAAATGTTAAGTCACGACTACTTTGTTTAATTATTTTCGGTCATTTGATTTGAGGCGTAGTTATTTTTTAAACCTACAATACTATTATCGCTTGCAAACCTGGAATTTTAGACTTAAGGCATGACAATATCTCCTTTGAAAAATTAACCTTTAAAATACAGAATTGTCTTGCTCTATTGTTGTTTAATGAGGCCTTACTTATCATTTTTCGATAACATACAACACAACCCAACATAAATTTTATGGTTCTTCCTTTTACATGCATGTTTATAGGCCAATGTACATCTCAAGAACTATTTTCACAATCTTATAATTTACGAAAATAATTTTTTAGATCAAGAGGAAATTAAACTTATTCAAATTCCAAACGATGTATTATGACACCACAATGTAGTGCCACATAGAAAAATAAACATGTTCAAGTTTTTCATATAAACCCACAAAAGGTAGTCTCATACACAAACAAAAACTAAATTTAATATTGGTTTTGTTAATTTTTAACCTATATCAATACACGAGACCATATGGGCACTATTCCCAAGAAGAGTAGAGCAAAAACATGGCGCATTGGAGTAATTTATGGTGAGACGTTCATAAATAAATTCTACATGGCTTTACTCATCATGTTGGAACATATCCTTTGAAGGGTTGTTTGTTTTCTATTTTATTTTTATGAGAAGGAATTTGTTTTAGATAGAATTATATTAAATTTATTATTAAATTATTATATAATGTAAAATTTTAAATTGTTAAGAAAGAATTTATTATATTTGTTTATTATTATTAGTACGTTTCAACACATGCATTCAAGATTTATTTTTGAACCTTGCACATATACAGTATTTTTGTTGTTAAATAGGTAGTAGCGAGACTTAAATCAAAAATTATTTAGTAATTTAGACTTTGATATTATATTAAATTACCACATAAGTTTAAACTGCTAGAAATAAGTTTATTATATTTAATTTTTTGTCATCAACATTCACATCAAGACTATTAGTTCTATTATATAGTGGCGCGTTACAATACATGCTTTAAATTAATTAAAAATCAAATAAATTTAAATTTAAAATCTTTAATTATAATGAGTCGCGTTAACGTCCCATTCGATCCTCGTTGAATTGTGGGGGCAAGTTTATGAGCATGGAACAACAAATATCATAAAATTGGGTAGTGATTATGACGAGTTGACAAGTAATATTGTCTCTTTCTCTATGGAATTTCTCACTCTCAACTTTGGTGCTCTTTTACTTTGGTGCTCTTTTGTACGTTAGGAAGTATAGATAATAGTTCAATAAATTCTAGGGGTCCAACTGCATTAAAGGTTAAAGCCAGCCAATGTGCTCTTTGCCTCTTCTCTATCCTTTACCCTTTTTGGGGGCGAAACCAATCAATGCTAACTACTGACCAAGAACAATTATCACAATTATTTCATGATATGAGAAAAAAAGGTACAACTTTTATCATATGGAGTATAATTAATGCATTAATCTTGCTTACTCTATCTTCATCATTTCAGAATATTCGCAGCAATAAATTTCCATAGATTCCAAATTGTTATTTATGCAATTTAATAGAGGACTTTGATAGAGATTGACATTATTCCACTCCATTATCGAGGATTGACGAGGGGTACCTGAGCTGAAACTAGCGTAATCGGGTCACCAACCGACCTGACTACGGGACCTGACTCATACTGGACCCTTTCAAATCCCAACGGTCATGACAACCGTCTAGATGTGACATAAAGTAGATATCGAGTTCGGATCAAAGGATAATAGTTCTATCTTTTGGATAATAGCTTTGTTCAGTGGACATTTGGAACGGGCAGACCAGTGGCATATCTGGCAGTATTAGGCATTAATTGCTGACCGGATCCTAGATTAGTATATATAGAGCTCTTCTCCACATTTTTTAGGTAACGGATTTCGTGCCATTAATACTCTCAACTACCCAATAGTTCAGCTCAGACAAACTAATCACTCTTACATCCGAGGAGAAATACGGACCATCATCTCCCATTTTCCTTCCCTTCTTTGTGCAGAATCAAGAGCTGAGGTCGGGCATCGAGCTCGAAGAGTTGGAAGATTTCACCTTTAACAAGGATAATAATTTCCATGATATTCTTTACTTTTAATATTTGATGTTGAAATCTCAATGACCATAATAACGTTTCCAATTTGGACACGCTTGCTAATATTCGAGTAACAATCTTGTTAACTAGCTAGAAAATAAGAGATTGTATTGAGACGTCATGATATCTAAATAATTATGCCTATATGTATTGATTTGTAAAGTATATTCGCCTAGGTGAGTATAATTCTAACTATTTGTAATAATAGTGGTTACCTTATATAAATTAAATTACCATCGTCATCCAAATACATGAATAAGAGATCATGTCTATCATGTTCATATAAGGTATATCTTTAAAGACCAAGATTAATATCCATGAATAGAAGTTCAATTACTATAATATGGTTGGATATGCCTTTTTTTTTGGGGGGGAGGGGGGGGGGGGGGGGTGGGGTAATGATAAACAATAATTAGAATCGAGTTTATCTTTTTCCATATAAAATCAAACTCAATGAGTTTTACTAACTCTTTGACTACATATTAGATGACAAGAAGATGCCAAAACATATTATTTGTCAACAAGATATATGAGGTTTAGATAATATCCCCAATGAAGATTGGAAACACGTAAAGATCAAATGTATTTTAAGTTAAGAGAAATCTTCGTTCTCGTTAATTATTAGTTACCTAATCAAACCATATGGTAATATTATATAAAGAATAAATAGGTAGAATTATGATTTTTTTTTAATTTTGTGTGATCAAAATCGTACATAAGTGATATATATATTTTACTACAAATGCTAAATACAAAAATTTATCAAATAACACTTTTGTAAAAGAATCAAACTAAAATGATAAACTGGGGTTATTAGGTGAACTCATGATTAGTGAAGAAGATAATAACATCTTTCAACCATGTTTCTTGATTTTTTTTTCTTCTTCTTCTTTTCTTTTTTCCTTTCTCAAAAAATCCTAATTGTTACATATTCATTTACCCTAGATTTATATGCAATTGGCATTCACTTCCTAAGAAGTCAAGAAATTAAAACTTTCTTTTATAAGAAAAATCCGTGAGACAATCATTCTCCTCTTGATGAATTTTATATTGAGACATGACATGTTTTGTTTCTTTTCCGGTAGATTTGTTTTACTTTTTCTTCAAATCAATAAATATTATGAAAGTACATGACAAAAAAATGACAATATACTAGGTGTAATCCACTTCCCTCCTAATGTGAAGAAAGAATGAAAATCAAGAAAAAAAAAGAGTAATTCCTTACCAATGAGCCCTTTACATTAAAAGATTTCATTCTTTCTCCAATTTATCATAGTATCGTAGATCTTATACGCTAACTCTATACAATATTATACGAATATAATTTGGTCTCCTCAAAATATTACATTTATATAATTATAGCAATAATTAATCTACAGAACTCAATACATCATGTCTTAATCATCTCCTCCATTACTATCAAAATCCAAAAAAAACCCACCACTTTATCCCCTCAAATCAATCAAATCTCCCTATAACACTAGAGTAAGCAAAGTACATTTCATTTGCATAACTCAACCCCCAACACAAACCTTTTTGTTTATTTATTCCATTTTTTTCTTCTTTTTTTTATTAGCAAACTAACAGAAGTAACAACAAAATCTTCAAAACCTGTCTTGCCTTTGACCGTCAACTTTTCTTTCTTCTTCTTCATCTTCTTCTTCAACAACAAAATCCACAATAAACCACTAAACCTCTCTCTCTCTCGCTCGCTCTTCACTTTTCACTACTATCTCTTTCTACATAAAAACACAATATATATATATACACACACACACACATAGAGAGAGTGAGTTGGGTTTGAGAGTCTCTCTTCAAGTAGTGTGTGTACTAGTATTATTATCAACATCTGTTGTTCACTGCACAATGCAAGGACTCGATCCAACGGTCACGATCAGTCTTCTAATTTGATCCTACGGTCAGGGTTCTCTCTATTACGTAAGTTCAAATGATATCTTTATGAATATGTTGACTATCGTATATATGTATATGTATGTGTGTGTGTGTGTGTGTGTCTGTGTGTGTTTGGTGGGTATGTTGAATCTGTGGTTTGGCATGCACTGTTAGTGTTTGACTTTTTGGTGCATTTTTAGATTCTGGGTCGTCGTTTTTTTTTTTTTTTTTTTGATTAAACAGCTTTTCGATAGTAAAGTTGTGACCTTTTTCAGTTTTATATGATGAGATAATTTTTTTGGGTCATAAAGTGTCACTTTTGGTTCGTGAAAATAGTCTTTTGCAATGGTGCAAGGTGTAAGATAAGACTGCGTAGAATTTGATTTAGTCCTTTCCTCATACCCCACACATGGATGGAGCTTCGTGCTGGCTGTCTTATTAGATAATATGTTTTGGATTTAGTGTCTAAATCTGGAGGTTAATCATAGCATTTGGTAGACTTGTGCAGTGCTTTTTCACTATTTTGCCTTTTATCATGGGGTTTAATTGTATAGTATTTAATGCTTTTGGTGATAAATTACTACGCTGGGTGATTGATTGAGGTTGCTATAACCTTTTTATTTTTCAAAAGAAAGTTATAATATTTCTTTTCATGATAAGGCATAAGGTCAACTGATTATACAAACATTAAAGTTGTATTGAAACATGCAAAGAAGAGAATTTGATGGGATTGCTCAATCTCTAAGGGCAGCGTGGTTCACGAATTTCCCACTTTGGGTTGGACCTGGGGAAGGGCCGGCACCATTTTTCGGTCTATGGTATGCAATGTTCCCTTGCATTTTTACAAGATGCTGTTTTTATTGCAACAAAGTATTGGCCAGAGAGTTGGCTGGCTTATTTCATTGTCTAGAAGTAAGACGACAGTCACAATGCTGAAGACTTGGAGAAAGATTACGGATATCGACAACTACAAAAACTGAAGTCCAAGGAGTTCCAATCTCCTCTTCAAACATTTGGCTCTCAGTTTAACCATCACTATCAACCATAATACTAGACCAGTAGACCATCCCTTGGCTTCAGCTAATTTTAATGGATAGTCATTTAAAAGATTTTTTTATTAGAAACAGCTATACAGAAGCTTTAGATTGCAGTTAGTATATGATTGCTTGCATTGTACAAGGGTTTGGGAGCCCTTGACAATACCAAAGTAAGCAATATATGTTGATTGACAGGGCTGGAAACCAGTTACTGCCTCTATAATCCTGCCACTAGAACTTCAAGGGGAGTAGTAGTTGATTCCAGTCCAGGCCAGCAATGATATGAGACCTTTTCTGTTTCTGGCCAAAAGCAAAAGCAACAACATTAATATCTGAAACAGAAAGGATTTTACTGACAAGAGGCTTGCTTTTCTTCTGAATGGACCTGTTTATGTTGCGGGACCCGATAAAGGTGAGCACTCCAAAACAGAACACTCAAGAGCAAGAGATATAGGAGCTTCCTTGGGATTTTTTTTTTTTTTCGACAAGATGACTTAACCTGCCCCTCATTGTCCAATTTGGAGTGGGCTGAGATAATAGCAGACTGGATTGCCTTGTCGAAAGCAACAACACCATCCACCAAAATTAGGACTATCCTCAGAAACCTGAGAGTTAACTAGGCCGCCTTCACCAACTGATTAGATCTATCCTTTCCGTGTTTGAATTAAAAAAATAACCATCCTTTGTAAGTTTTTTTAACTGAAGTAACTTTCGCACCTTGAAATGCCACGTGGCAATAGTTGTCAAAACCATCTTTGTCAGAAGAAAGCATGGCGACTGATGAACCGACCTGTGGCAGTTTATTCAGATAAGGGAGATTTGCCGTCAACTATTTCTGCATATGCTTATGAATTACTGTGGACAAAAAAGATGCAGAATCAGCATCCCTCTTTTGAAAATGATCTTATGGTAATATCGTATAAGTACTATTTGTTGTAAATCTCTAGAATGTTTAACATAACTTTAGTCTTCAAAAATAATGGTTGTAAGGTTTTGCTTTTGAAATGGTGAAACATCAAATGTTTTTAAGTTCTGGGGTGGGGTAATAACTCAAGGAGTTAGCATGTTTTGTCTTTTGAAGAAGGGGATGCTAAATAGTATGATTTCCTGCATATAAATTATTCTTTTAGGTTGTATAGTATTTTGGACACATAATTCAGAATATCAAGGGAAGAATGAGCTCAATTATGTGACCATTCGATGTCATTCTATCCAGCAAATGGTCTCATGCAGTGCTGGTTCTGATATGTTTTGGCAGAGGGTCGAGTATTTTTAAGTTCTGTGTTGGTTACATCATGCAGAGTTTGCCCAAGTATTCTGTTTTTTGACCAAAGGTGGTTATATATATCATGATTTCCTCCATCATTATTCCTTTAGTTTGGATGGTATTTTGGACACATACGGCAAAACATAATGGGCATAATAACCACAAAATTTGTGACTATTTGGCATTACACTAGGGAGCACATAGTCTCCCATATTGTTGGTTATTCGGCTTTTGGACATTCTGCAGTATTTCTGTTGTTGTTTTGGATGTTTATCGTAATGTATTAGGTGCCGTATTAGGAATCTATCATTTGTCTTGACATCGTCATACTTCTGTTGTCTTGTTTCAGTTGTATGCTGATCAAAGAACTGATTTTTGGATTAACTATTAACCATAATTGGATACTGTCTATCATGAGTTTTGGATGGCCGAAAATGGTACCCAGAAAAAGAAAGAGGACTATCAAAAGTTGGCAATTGATTTTCCCTTCTTAATCTTGACCATTTATTAGTATTGTCTTTATCTTTCTTTTATGTATTTGCTAAGTATTTTCTTTATGTTTCTTGTTATGCAGCGAACAATCTGAATTCTCTGAGGTTAGGCCTATGGAATCTAATAGTGATAATAGAGCCAGGAGCAAGGTTCATGTCTCTAAGCAAAATGGTGATATGAGCACATTAGTTGGGGAGGATGAGCTGGATCCGTGGACAGCCTGGGCATACAAGCCCCGTACTATTACACTGTTACTTGTTGGTGCATGTTTTCTAATGTGAGTGACGTGACCTGAGCTATTTGAGAAAATTATGAAAAGCATATGTTATTAGAATTAACCTATGATTTTTGCAATTTTGATTCTTGTCGTGAGATGACAATTTGTTACTGAACTGTGTACCTTCTGGAAATCTCTATCTTTTGCCAATATGAGTGTTACATTTTTCTTGAAGTATAATGTAATTATTCATTCTTATTTTTCTTACAGTTCATTGTCTATTGAACTTAGAATATGAATATGATCTGATGTGGCCCTTATTAACCTTTGATTCTTGTCATGAGATGACAATTTGTTACTGAACTGTGTACCTTCTGGAAATCTCTATCTTTTGCCAATATGAGTGTTACATTTTTCTTAAAGTATAATGTAATTCTTTTTTCTTATTTTTTCTACAGTTCATTGATCTATTGAACTTAGAATATGAATATGATCTGATGTGGCCCTTCAATTCTGAGTTTCATTTGAAGTAATCAAAGGAAGTGGGATAACTAGCAGCCATTTTTAGTCGGTGCCCGTTATATGGAAGCTTGCTATATGTTTTTAGAAATTGTATCTTAAAACTAATGTTATTGGTTGCACTTATAGATGTTCTAGACCCTTTTTGTTTTCTTCTTCTTTGTTATATGGGGTGGGGGTTGTCAATTGTGACTTATAACTAATTGTTTTCATAAGGCATCATCATTTTTCTTTAGTATGATATACACTAAAATTTATTTTCATGATGTTGTATATGGTCTTGTGTGTTAGAGGAATTCATTTGAAACCGTCTTTTCGTGTTCCACTCTACAAGACAGCATTAGTGGACACCTATATCTTTTAATTGTTTGCTTACCTTTTGAAACCAGTCTTCTTATTTGGGGAATCCTGGTACTTGCATATTGGGTATAAAGATTAAAAGGAAGGTAGGTAGAAAAACATCTGATAGGGATTTTATAGTTGCCTGTGCTACAGCTAACTTGTTTAAGCATTGGAACACACTGCTGTTATGTGACTGTACATATGATTTCTTTTTCTTTTCTTTGTTTCTTTCCTTCGTTAGCATGGGGGCTGGTTGTGATTATGAGATGATTTAGATAAGTGAACAATATCGGAGGTATGAATATGTTTAAACTATCTTTTTCTTTTCTTCGGAAGGCTTGCAATGGTTTTATGCACCCTTGGAGTGCCTTTTTCCCGCAGCCAATTTTAAGAGCAATTCCGTTGTAGCTCCTGATTGCATAGCCTACAGAAACCTTCAGCCTGCATTGAAACTCAATGCATCTTACTTTTGCCTTCATATATGTCATTGGGAATCAAGGAATTGCATCATTTATTTCTTATGAGAGAATCCTACAAATAATTAAACCTTTTTTTGAGAAGTAAATAATTTTTATTAATATGCACCAAGGGGTATATTTACATTGATTTCACAAACTATCTATATATTCTTGTATGTTATCTACATCAACTTTAAACAATGATCACGAATCCAATGGTATTTAACTTCATTCTGATTCTGTAGTTTAAAATTAAATTATTTTCTATTGAACGCTGTTACGTATTGTCAACCAGAAACTAAATAATGTTATAAGAGTATCCATTTCAAACCCTTGGCTTCTATATGATGATATATTATTGTATGTTGTAATGGTCAACCGTACTTACTGATCTTATGTATGTAAGCAAATGTTCCAGCTGGGCAAGTGGAGCTCTCAACCCTGACAGTAGTTTAGCTGGTGATCGCGTCACATCTGTGAAAAGGTAGGCGTTTGCAACTATGCATTTCTATTCTCTCTAATTTTTTACATTAGAGTTTTTAGATACTAAAAATCCTATTTGTTTGCATTTGATAGGGGTGTGTGGGCCATGATCACAGTGTTTCTTGCTTACTGCTTACTGCAAGCCCCTTCGACGTGAGTCATGACATTATTCTTCTGGAAATAGATGTCACATTTAAACTTGCCTTTAGTTTCTTGATATTGAAAACTTTTTATTAATCTTATTTTTACAATATAATTCTCAAAAGTCGGGTTTTGATTTTGGCCATATTTACTTGAAAGAGCACCTTTTTTCCTCTCTCTCTCTCTCTCCCCCTCCCTCCTTCCAATTATGGTTGTGGTGGTTCCTTTCTTCGCAGAGAATATGCATAGAAACTCCTAATATCAATCCTTGTATCTCATCAAACTCTAGCCATTTCAACCCGGACAAGAACTCTCATTCGCTTTGATTCTAGCTTTTCAAAAATGTCAATAAGTTCTGAGAAAACTACATGTAGATTATGGTGGTTGGACATTTGGACCTTTTTTAGTTAATTAATTTTTAGTTTTATTTTTATTTTTTATTTTTTTTGTGTGAGGGTGGTCAGACGAGTTTCAATAGCAAAAATATTATACTTTTTATATGTGGTTATGGGGTAAACAGATGATTTTTAATGATGAGGATTATGAAACACTGTCATCATTATGGTTGGTTTGATATTATGGGCCGTCTTTGTTATCATTTTAATAATTTTAGCTGCCTCCATTATTTAAGCTCTTCTGCTGCAGGGTCCTTATTAGGCCACATCCTGCAATATGGCGCCTAGTTCATGGAATGGCTGTTGTCTATCTTGTTGCTTTAACATTTTTGCTTTTCCAGGTCAGCCTCCCAGTTATCTGAAGTTCGTTTTACCAGCATTGCTTGATTTGGTTCAAAAGTTAAACTGTTAATGCTTTGCTTACTAAACTTTATATGTAGATGGTGGTGTCTTTTTGTTAATCCATTCATATTATAATTTACAAGATCATCTTGTTCTCTGTGTTGGTGGAAGGACTTATCTTTCTCATAATGTCCATTAGTTTGCCTTTCCCCTTTGTATAGATTGAAATTGATTATTAATTTGACTTCCGTTTCACCATAGATGCTATTAACTAGCCATGCAATCTTCAGTGGTTTTATACAAGGTTTTGTCTTGAAAAGATAGCTTGTTTGTTGTAGAAAATAGTTTAACAAGATATCAAGTGTGTGCCCAAGTAAATATACTAAAATACAGCACAATCATCTTTTCACTTGTGAGTAGTTGTTTTCCCTTGGGCTGGAATCTGGATACTTTGCATTACATGCTGCAGCTGAATATATTTAAGATTGGTTCTAGATTTTGACTTTCTTCTGCAGGCATTGGATTCGTTAGCTCTACTGAACCTTTTACTTTTTCTTTTTTCCACTTCAGAACCGTGATGACGCTCGGCAATTCATGAAGTATCTACATCCTGATCTTGGTGTTGGTAAGTAAAAGTTTCCTTCCTTAAGATGGGTCCTTAAAGGAATAATACAATAATTTTCATATTGAATTATAACATCATGCATGTGTAGAACTTCCTGAGAGATCCTATGGTGCTGATTGCCGAATTTATGTACCAGAAAATCCCACGAGCAGGTTTAAGAATGTTTATGTATGATTTCTTCTTTCAAGTACTTCTACTTATAATTCATATGTCCTGCATCTTTTTTTAATCTACATCTAGATATTCATGCAGAGGGATGCTGGAGGCCTCTCTGATTTAATTTATTTTTCTTTCTTTCAGGATACACTGTTTGATGAATTTGTTCTCGCACATATCTTGGGATGGTGGGGAAAGGCTATAATGATTCGTAATCAACCTCTTCTGTGGGTCTTATCAATTGGATTTGAATCGATGGAGGTTAGTATGACGAGTATTTTCCTTTATAGGCATTGGATTTATATTTTTTTACTTTTACTTTTTCAATATTTATGTACTAACTTTAAGTCTTACGCTGTTATTCCAGCTTACCTTCCGCCACATGTTACCAAACTTCAATGAGTGTTGGTGGGACAGCATTATTCTGGACATATTAATCTGCAATTGGTTTGGTAACCACTTTGAAGCCACCGTCTTGAGTTTCTTTCTTTCTTATTTTTTTTTTGGTGAATTGAAAGCTAAATTAAATGCTTGCCATCGATGTGCTGTATGGTGGTTGTTACTGATTGTTCTGCAGCATTCGTTAGACATTAATTTCTTGATTAATTTATTTGCAAGTTTTCTGGCTGCGAAAGGTCCTCTTGACTGTTTGCTATAAGCCTCTAACTACTTTAGTTTTTATAATTTTATTTTCTTAAACACTCATGTTAGAAAGGAGTCAGTCTTCAGGCAAAGATTCCCTTCTTTCCAGTTATATAGATGATGACATAGTAGAAGGTGATGAAGAAGTATTGCATTGCAGGGCTGGTCATGTGAAGTCTTTTCTCTTTTTCTCCATGATGCTGTTTGCAGGGACTGGTATTTGATAAAGCCCCAAAATATCATGTGCCCTCTAATAACCTCATCTTGTATGACCATTTTGGTTTTCCTTTTAACCTTATCATGTGAAGTTATCATGGTTGCAACAAATCCTAAATCTATCATTCTTTCTTCCAATGTTTCCAATTATTCTATCCTGCCTTAGGGGTCGCTGCCCTTACCATTTTATGAATTATATCCTCTTTGTTTTAACATCTTCGTCTGAAAATGCACACTGTTGTTACATTTGGTCTAAAATTATGGTCAAACTATATTTCTTACACTTCCACTCCAAAATATTGTTTCTTTTTCTTATGGATCCAAATTGAATGCCTTATTTTCTTCCTGGAATCTGTGAAGATATTGTCTGCTTTTATAAAACAAACTATTTTTCTCATACTATGTTACTGCAAGATGGAGAACTTGGTCTTCACGTTTTCTTTGTATGGGATCAATGTTAGGTTGCATATTGGGGTGGAAAATAAAGCACAAAAATGCATGGTTTAAGTTTTCGCTGAAACCTTGTGTCAGTTGAGGGTATTCAGTTCTTGGTAGTGGAGGGAGCCCTCCAGAGGACTCCGGAATTTATTTGGTGGCTTTTGGTTTTCATTCAACTGATAAACCAGATGCTTTATTTACCAGATTTGCATTAGTGCTGCTATGGCCTATATGTTGTCGGAGAGCAATTTCTGGTTCTTTTGTTTAATGAAAATGACAGAAAGTATACTATGTAGCATTTGGTTTTTATTGCTGGGAATGTTATACTTCATGCATCCTGAAGTTTGGTTTGTGGTATTTTAGCATTATTTTGAAGTCTTACTATCCATATTACATTTTTAGACAATTATGTGTTGGTTAGTGATTATTAGTGTTTCTGTGTTTGTTTTGCAGGTATCTGGGCTGGAATGCGTACTGTTCGGTACTTTGATGGTAAAACATACGAGTGGGTTGGTATCAGCAGGCAGCCTAATATTATTGGCAAAGTATGTATATCATAACTCAAGACTCTTGTATGTTTCAGCACTCACAAAATTTTCTGTCACAATGATTTTTCTTCTCTGGGGCCCTACCAATTTAAGAATGACCTGCACCTGACAATTCTACTATGGGACATGGTGGCTATGACATGATGAGGATGCTTAAAGCAACATGTGATTTATCAGTGACTATGCTCATGCAAAAGTAACTCTTTACAGCACTTGCCCGATACGTGTGTTCATAAGGAGCTTGTTTTAAATCCTTTTTTGAAATGAATGGTACAAGGCATTGCTTCTGGGAAATTCTTTTGCCAGATTACCAGCTGCTATTGTGCAATTGGCATTTAAATCCTTCCCCAGAAACAGCTTCCAGTCTGAAACTGATGTCAAGCAACTTGTTTTATTGAGTGAAGTTACAGGCAGCATTTAACGACCAATAGGAAAATATGGCTTTATATGTGGAGTAATCTAACCAATCTTTATCGTGAGAGTGATGTGTACGTTATTTGTGTGTTTCCCTTTCTCTTGTCATAGCCACTTCCCTTTTCTGAAGAAAATTTTCTCTACTTATGACATGAAACCATGACCATGACCATCCCACCCATAATGTTTTTTGCATTCTCGTTTAGGCGTTCGTTTAGAAGCACGGCTTTCAAAGCCATTTTGGACAAACAGCAGCCTAAGTTAGATATTTAATATCTGGCCCGTCCACTTTATCGGTGTCACATTGTTATTCTGACGATTTTTTTGTTCAGTTCCCTGGTTACTGAAGCTGTCATGAATTTCAGAGTGGAAACTGTGTAGTATTTTGTATGACAGACACCATATTTTCTTGTTGATTTTTAGGTGAAACGTACTCTTGGTCAGTTCACACCAGCACAATGGGACAAAGATGAATGGCATCCCCTTCTTGGTCCATGGCGATTTATCCAAGTTCTAAGTCTCTGTGTTGTATTCTTGACCGTGGAACTGAACACATTCTTTCTGAAGTTCTGTCTTTGGGTCCCTCCACGGAACCCTGTGATAATTTATAGGTTGGTCTTGTGGTGGTTGATCGCAATACCAACAATTCGAGAGTACAATTCTTACCTACAGGACAGGTATTCCCATGGCTGCTCTGCGCATTTCAACAATAAAGTTTACCAATAACATGTGGATGTATGTTTGATCTCACTTTATGCTGTAATTCTCCAATAATTATCCAGGAAGCCAGTGAAAAAGGTCGGAGCATTTTGTTGGCTTTCCCTTGCTATCTGCATCATTGAACTCCTCATTTGCATTAAGTTTGGGCATGGTATACTCTCCATCTTATATCCTTACTTATGCCGACTTTTTCAGTCATACAGTATTGGCTACCACTAGTCAATTACAGCTCCTCTTTACGTTAGATTTGTGATAACAAACTTCATAACCTTTTCACTCTTTGCCCTTTAATTGTTTCACAGGACTATATCCCAATCCCATGCCGAAATGGTTAGTTATCTTTTGGACCACTGCTGCGATTGTCTTTCTGACATTCTTGAGCGCATGGTCATGGCAATTGCATCGGACAATAAGGAGGAAAAGACAATGAGTTTGTCTTTGTGTCTTCATCATTCTTTGATTTCTTTGTTATTCTGGGTGACCAGCCATGCTGTAAATACCTTTACGTTCGCACGTGTAAATGCTTTCCCCTGTTAGGTTGCACAGTGAATCAATTTAGAGAACTTAGATTCTTTTGATTAGGTAGTGGTAAAGGTTATGTATTTGGCTTTGCTGCAATGTGCTGCTTCAACTTATTGGCAATTTTCCCCCAGATATGTGATAAAGCATTAATTGTTATACATGCTGGTTTGTTCAGTTTTCTTCTCTTTTCAACTCTTATGCTTTTCTAGTATTGCTGCTATCTTGTATGTCTTGCACAGGGCTCAGCAAGGTTTCAAACTCAAACATTGATGATTAACCACCACCACTGAAAGCTTTGTACCATTTAAATCATTCTAAAGAACTATTTCTATACATTCTAATTCAAATTTCTGCTGGTTTTTGTATCTAGGATGCTTGTGTATGGGGTAAAATTTGCACGATGATAGTTGCCCATTACCGATCCTATCTAATGGGAGAACAATGTGATGTGAAGTTACGGCTTGTTGGCACAATTGGACTGTTTAGTGCATATTATTTCTGGTTTTTTGGGTGATCAAGGATAAACTTGTTATAATATATACTTATTTCACATAAAAAAAATTATAAACTCTAAGACTACTATATAAGATTTTAAGCTACTATTATTACCAATTGGTTTTTTGGATTAAATACCATAGTTTTTAATATTGTATCAGAGTTGAGTCTTAATCTAATCTTGTCTATCACATTTATTCACATGTGACACATCTCTCTTTGTCATGCAACTCACAGTAGCTACATGTGCAATTCTGGTTCTAATTTTTGGTCATTTGCAGCTCACATGTTATTCAAAAGGCTTCATCTTCAAAACCGAGTCACACGTGAGGGGATGATACAATATATACTTGTCTTACATAAAAAATTATAAATTTTAAAATTATTATATAATATTTTGAGTTATTCGACATAATATCAATTAATTTTATGATAGAGTGTTATAACTTGCGTAAGAACACGATAGGCCCAATCAAAGATTCGCGTTGTGAGGGAATTTATATTATGATACTAAATATGGTTCCATAGATATTTACATATTGGCTGCTTCTTTATAGCATTACCTAGAGCTGGCAAATGGGCCAGTCCAGCACGGTCCGGTCGAGTCGTGGGTTAAGAAATATGAGCTCGGCTCGGCACATATGTTTAGTGGGCTGAACTGGGTTGGGCTCAATTCTTGAAATATAGGACCCAATTCGACCCACGAGCCCGCTATTACGAATCATGAGCTGGGCTGAGTTGGGCTGGACCAACCCATTTTTTATTTATTGTTTTGTAATTATTGTTTTCTGAGTTTTGATAGTTGGATTAATAACGAAAAAAACTTAAGTTTAACATTTTTTACGAAAAAATTAATTTAACGATTAACAAGACATAAGTTGATTGAAAATATTAATATAAATGATAAAACAATAAAATATTACTTAACGAACTACAACTTTATGAGACAAAGATACGTTACTAATAAACACAAAAAAAATATTACATAAATGCTTGAAGAAAGTTGGTGGAGAAGTTCTCCATTTTATTATACTCCTTGTGCGGGTGCTAGGCCTGTTGGTGGTAGTGATGGCGACAGTGGTTGATGATTGAAATAGTTTGGAACATTTGAGTATTGAGATACAAGATGTCTTACAAGCGTTCCAGTTCCAAATTGACGACGAAATATATATTTACGTTCACAATAATTGCAAATTACATACCTATATTCTTCAAAGTAAGCAAAATGATTCCAAATATTGATAGCCATAAATACTGTGTATTCTCTTGTGGTAAAATAAAGAGACAATAAAATGAAGTGAAATACAATACCTATTTATAAGAAAAACTACATGTACAAATTATAATTATAAAAAATAAAATAATATAAAAATAAATTTTACGATATTTAATGTAAGGGACACATTATATATTCTGTAAAACAGAGGTACTTTAACACTTTTTGTCAAAGTGCCTGTGTCATACTGTCATCATGTCATGGATGTTAAGTCCTTGACATCCACTTTTTTTAAAAAAATGCACCCTCTGTTGTAACAACAGAGGGATGTACAAAGTGGGACGTGATGCTTTTTTTTTTTTTATGTTATTATTATTTTTTTAAGTTATTTAATATTTTTGATAAGTTGTATTTTTTTGTATATATATTTTTATTAATTTTTTAAAATTTAAAAGGATTAAAAAAAATGAATTAATAAAAATTGGATTAATGCAAATTTATTTGAGTATAAATTAATCAATATATAAATTATCTTATTTAAAATAAATGTATATTATTAAATAAAAAGAGAAAAATAAAACAAATTTCTGAATAATACTTCAAATTTTATTTACTTAATTAAATAATTACAACATAAATTACATAGAGTTGAAAAAAAATTAAATAAAACCTCAAATTTTTATGCACTAACTTGATAATCGCAACTTACAATTAAGTTAAAGACATAAAATACACATAAAAAAAATTATTCTTCTAAAAAAAATTAAATCTTCAATAACTTCGATCTTCCATCTTTATCTTTCAACATCGATCATTCGACTGGAGCATTAGTTGAATTTTCTGTTAAAACTTGTCTTTTTTGTTGAATGTCAATATCAAGTTCAATAAGATGTTGCATCCTGTTTTCTGCAGAAACTCAATCTTTGCCGCATACCAGTGTTTTTAGTGAGTCCGGTGCCAAGCTACTTCTCAACTCACTTCATATCTTGCGACCAAGATTAAAAGCACTTTCGAATGCTATAGTAGACACTGGAATTGTTAGTAAATCACGGGTCATGATAGAAAGTACTATATACTGACTAGACTGTGCTTTTTACTAGGCCAATACATCGAAATCAAGATCAAAGTCATCAGATGGAGACATCGTTGCCAAATAAAAATCTAATTCATTAATTTGTGACGATGAAGAACCAGTTTTTGTTTTTTTGAAAAGTTGAAGAAATTTTGTATCAGACTTTTTACTACTAGTACTACTTAAAAACCAAGATGAAAAGGAAGTCTCATTAGAATATTGCACTACATACATATTGAATAATAATGTCAACGTTGAACAAATTTCATTCCAAGTTTGAGTGTCATCAATTTCATTATTTCGCATATTTGAATGATATTGTTGTAAAATACTTTAACCAACAAGTTTTTTTAATCTAAGATCCATAATTACAGCAAGACAATAAACTATAGGTATATTTTCAAAATATTTTAAAAGTTTTTATTTCATGTCATAAAATATATGTTGAAAGTAAAAATTATCTTCATGTTCTGATAAAATATCAGATATTTTCTACAATGCATAAAGTACCATATTTGAAGTAGGATAATATGATCCAGAAAGTAATTTGGTCATGTCATGAAAAAAACTTAAAAAATCACAAAATAATTTGGTTTTTTCCCAATCTATATCTTCTATCCATTTATCAGACTGATCATATCCAAGCGAATTATTATAAATTTATGAAAAAATATCTTTATAAGGAATAAGGTCATTTAACATTTTATATGTAGAATTCCATCTAACTTCCATGTCACCTTGGATATTCTTTTATTTTAGTTTGTATTATTGACATAAATCATGAAATTCTTGATTTTTTGATGGATTAGATCTAAAAAATTGTACCCCACTCCTAATTTTTTGAATTTGAGAGCGAAGATTATCTAGATCATCTTGAACACATAAATTCAAAATATGACAACAACAATGAATATGAAAAAAAATTCCACTTAAAATCAGGTTACACAAATTTTGAAGTAAACATATAGAAGAAGTATTGTTGGTAGCATTGTCAAAAGAGATAAAAAAATATTTTATCAGAAATATTGTATTCATCTAAAACTGTTAACATAGAAGTATAAATGTTGGTATAATTATGTGGATATGGGAAGACACGGAAAGAACGTATTCTTTTTTGTAAATTCCAATCAGGGTCAATCCAATGAGCAGTTATACACATAAAAGGAAGATCAGTTCTACTACTCCAACAATCACATGTCAAACAAATTTTAGTTGAAAGAGAGGAAAATGTTGCTTGCAAAAATTCTTTTCCTTCATTAACAATTGAAAAAATTTATTTTTTCAAAGTATTTATTGGAATTTTTACAAAAGCAAGTTGTAAAGTTTTTTTTACATAAGCTTCAAAATTAGGATATTCACCAAAATTAAATGGTTTTTCAGATATAAAAACAAATTTTGCTAATTCTCTCCTATTTACTTCATGTGAAAAACGAAAAGTAGTCAACAACTGGATGAAGAAATATCTAATTGAGTTTGAATTCCATCATTAAATAAATCGGGATGGATACACTCCAAATGCTCTTTTAAAGTACCTGTTCCAAATTTTTTTTAAAAGAAAATACTTTTTTGCAAATATTACAAGCAGCAATTTGTTTTTCCTTATCTTGAGTACAATATTTCCAAACATCTGAACTTGTACCTCTACCACATTTAGGATTAGTGTTGGGGATAGTAGGCGAATTAGAGTCAATAAAAGATTGTGATACTGATTGTCATTGTGCAATATTTATATTTTCCAATTCAAGACGTGGAGTGCTACTTTGAGAATAAGGATCCATAATCAAAATAAATATAACAATAAAACTACTATTATAATTAAAAGAATACCTCAATAAAATTCAATTGAAGAAAAGTGAAACTCCTCTTCTTGAAAATAAATTGACCACTTGAATGTTGAATCAGCTTGAAGCTTTGAACAATTGAGAGAAAGAATATTGATTTGGTGTGAGAATAATGAAAAATAATTAGGGTATTTACAGAAATTATTAAAGGACTAAAATGTAAATAAAAAATTTGAAGGATTCAATTTTTTTTTTTTAAAAAGCCAAGTAGCCGTTGGCAACATATCTGTTGCCAACGGCTACTTTGTTTATTAAATAACTAAAGATTCCGTTGGCTGCTGGCATTGGCAACATGTTTGTTGCTTTTTTTTTTTTGGTTAGTCTACACTCAGCAATCAGCATAGGGATTACTATTATGCATAATGTTAGTATGTATATGTATGCATACATACATATGTATATATATATATGTGTGTGTGTGTGTATGTATATATATTTTTTTAGTCTAGCTAAGCTCCTAAAAAGTGAAAAAAATGTAAATTTTGTCATTTTTTTTAATACTGACTTTATATACATATATTTTTTGAATTAAAGTTGCAAGTTGTAATTTACAATATCATAAAAAATATTTGATAACAAGTTATTTTGTATCATTTTAAAAAATAAATTTTTTATTTGTTATTATTATATATATTTTAATTTATCTAAAAAAGAGTTATTAGTCATAATGTATAATATTCAATTTGTGTAATAAATAGGCTCCAATTGTGATAGGCCTGAGTTAGACTCATAATGAGCTTTATTTGGGTTCGAATTATGCTTGAGTTGGGCTCAATCTGGGTCTGTGCTAGGTTATAGCTGGGCTGGGCTGGGCTGAGCTTATGGGCTGAGTTGGGCTTGTGTTGAGTTCGAGCTGAACTGGACTGAGCTTATGGGCTGAGCTGGGCTGGACTTGGATACAAATAGGCTTAGGCACAAATGTGCTGTGTCAAAAATTATATGACTTAGTTCGGCCCACCTATATATGGTGGGTTGGACCGAATCGAATCTATTTTCAAAAGAGTTGGGTTGGGCCAGAATTTTAGTGTGTTGGGCTAAATTGGACCTGTATCGACCCAGCCCAAATACCACCTCTAACATTACCATTGCCCATACTCCACGTCGAAACTAAGAATATGTTGTAGCGATTGAGACTAATAAAGGGTAAATATTATTTTATCCCCTTAAAGATTAAACAGTGTAACCTCTTACCCCCTTAATATTTAAATTTTATCACTTAATCTCCTTCTATATATTAATTAACGGAATTCATAACTTTCAGCCATTGAAAAAAATAAATAGATTAAAGTAGCATTTTTGGTTTTATCTGTTCGCACAGACTTTCTCTTAGGGTTTTTTTATTATTATTAATTTTCTTTTTTAATCTTATCTCTATTCTCTCTTGGTCTACACCGTGCAATGTTTTGTTTTTGAAAATACAGAGGCAACACACACTGACAGGGCGGACCTATATGGTCCTTGTGTCTGTTATTATTGAGGATATTTTAATAAATTCGTATTTATTTAATAAAAAAAATAAAAAAGCTGCCGCTGATTTTTTTATTTCTTGGTTACAGCTCAGACTTTTTCTTAACCTAATTCCACTATCTCAATTCTCACTCTCCGAAAAAAAAAAAAAAAAAATCATTCTCTTTTCATTTCTCTTCAGCTAAAAAACACTTGAGCAAAACACCCCCATTTTCTTTGGAGTCTTCATCAACATTTTTTTCCTCCTGATTTGTCAGCCGTCGGATCTCGCGACCTCATCGACTCCTGCTTCCCTTTCCCTATCCTATCAACCTCACTCTGCTTCTCTCTCTGATGATCTTCGCCGCAAGATAATCAAGAAGTATGCTATGCAGTAGGTTAGAGTTATTTTTTTAATTTTTTTTTTTAATTTGGTGGATAAATCAGTGAATTCATCTTAGTTTTATTTAATTAGTTGCTTTTTAGAATACTAGTAAAATACTAGATTTTAAAGCAAGGGTTTTAAATCAGTGATTTTATCTTAGTTCTCATTTCTCAGTGTAGTGTAGTTTAGTTGTTTTGCAATCTAAGATACGGATTTTGCAAGTAATATATGTGGTGTTTGAGGTTTAATCATATTACACAGAAGGAGGAATTTTTATTTGATTAATTTTATCCTATAATTGTGCTTGGTTTTTTGGGGTGTAATTATATATATAATTTGTGTGCACCATTGTGAGCTTGTTTTTGTTCATTTTTATATGTTTATTTTGATTGATGCAGATGTACTCGTTGATAAAGGAAAACAAAATCCTGAAGGAAAAGCTGCGAAAAGCAAAGATGAATGCATCTGCAAATTGTGTAGACAATGTGAGCTTGTTTTATTTCATTTTTAAAAACAATGACATGCTCTGTATATGCTTTAATGCTTACTATAATGGGCGTAAATGAAGCGCCACTTTAGTGCATACTCTGACCTTTGGTGCCTAGGTCCACCCCTGGAAATGGCTATGAAAATAGGACAAGAGAATGATACGATCAGTGGAGTGCTTTTCTTCAGGATTTTGTACAATCTTGATAATGAGCAAATAGGAAATTAGAGATCGAAAAGCTCATTGTGCGTGGAAAGGAACAGTGACAAAATTCATGGGACAACAAAGAGATATAAGAGAAGTATCATTCTGTTGTCCTTCGTGTCTTTTGTCGAATGAAAAGTATGTTGCATCACTTTGACCTAGAAATCACTTCTTAGCCGTCTATAGAAGTATGGTGTAGTAAATTGTATGTCTTCCTAAGAAAAGGAATTTGTCCATTTTAGGAAGTGAACATCCTTCTTAGTAGCAGGATCTGGGGAAAGAATAGGAAAGGTGATTTCACAAATCAAATATGAAACTTCATACACCTTAAAGTTCATAGGATGAAAAGAGATTTTTTTGAGGTCCTTATACTCATTATGCCTAGCATTGAATAGACTGGGTATTCACCTTATCAATATATCAAATTTTTGTGCTTGGTAATCGTATGAATATTATTTCGCCTCCTTTACTGAAGGGCAGGAGAACTATTTACTTCTAAATTTCTATACATTTTTGTGAAAAATTTGTAGAAGTCATAAATAACTAAATTTAATGTATGATACAAGATTTAACCGTGTGGTGTGAAATGGGGTTCCATGTGTGTAGATGACCAATTGTCGTTAACATTTCACTGGATAAAGTACAAAGCAAGGAAGTTTGCTCTGATATTGCTCTCTAGAATTTATAATTTTGGAGACATTTATAATTCTTCATGGAAACTAAAATTCAAAAAAATTCTCCAAAATAGTATCTGAAGGTGAAGTTAGCATTAATATGGATGAGGATTTGGTTCAGAACATCTTTACTGTGAGAAGAAATGGTCTTTTGTTTCCTTGTTCCTGTTTCATGTTTACTTTCTCTAAGTTGAATATCTTTCTTTCTATTTTGGACTGTTAAGAAATATCCAGTTTTTTAATATGAGGTACTTCATGTCAATAAGTATGAGTTCTTGAACAATATTCTGGAATATATACTCTACTTGGGACCCGATTTATTAAAATCCACACTCAAGAAGGTACGCACTGCTCCCACTCTTCATCCACTTGTGTTCAATAAATTTCTTTTCTGAAACATTACGCGAGTCAGCTTAAAACATTCAATTTGAAAACCTGTGGGAGTACTATCTAAGGCCATTACCCCGTTCTCAACCTCGTAATTGTTCTATTTGTTGTCTTAATTTGCAACAATGTAGTTCCTGCTCATTTCTCTGCATTTTTCCCATTGTGTTTCCTTTGTTTCTTTTTCTTTCATTCTTTTCTATTGGCTCTTCTTTTCCTTCCTTTTTTTTTTTCCTATGCTTCTTTATGTATGGACTCTGTCAATCATGTACATACATTGTTTTTTCCCCTTCCTATTTTTACTTGTTTGTTGAGGTGAAATCGCTAGAAACTTGAGCGCTCTCTTACCGATTGTCTGTTTGTGTCTGTGCTCCAAGTGCCTGTCTGGAGAGTACTTCTTCAAGAATGCTTTTTTTGTAAAAAATGTCTTATCTTTTCTTCTGAGGGTAAAGGGACTGACTTCCTGAGTAATCCCACATGCATTGAGCCATCTAACATGCAAACATCCAAATGGTCCTCCAACAATATAGCTAAACCACATTCTGGAGATTCTATTTTTTTGGTTGCAGAACAGACTATGATCGGGTGGTTATAGTAAAAGACCCCTATAAATTATTGGTTTGAGATCTCTGTGTTCTTCTTCATTGGCATCTCTTAGAATTTTTAGCTGACTCAATTAACATCTAAAACCACCATGTCTCATCTGCTGCTGTAACTTAATTTGACAAAATTTTCCACTTGGTCTGAATTTGCAACCATATTGCCAAATTAGGTTTCTTACTGTGAGTTCCACTTAGAACCAAAACATATGTGGATCTTTAAGTTTATTAAACAAAGGAGCAGGTTATTTGTGGTTGTAGACTTAGTAGAAGGCTTCTTAGTGCTGTATTCCCAAGCCTATGAGTTCCACTACATTCTCTATTGTGGAGAAAAGGAGGAATTCCACGTAACATTATGTACAACCACTTTATCCTTCTATTGAGTCTTGTCGCTCTACCCATTGTGTGGATCGTATCTCAATTTTACCTTCTCTGCATCGTCCAGACCTTTGAGTTATAATTTAACTATAGGTTGATTTCATCATACATTTAGGGTTATAGTTTAACTATAGGTTGATTTCATCATACATTTAGGATACAAATTGTTCTAACCTACTACTCATCCCTTGGAACCCTGTAGTTCTCAACGTCAGCATATATAACATTCCTTTTTATGATTCCATATCAACTCATAGGTGGTTATCTTATGCATACAGCTCACACAAACAAAAGTATACTGTTATTACCCAAGTCCTTTAAGGAAGTTCTAGTTCTCCTTTAAATTGTAGACACCTGAGTTCTTCGGCTATCGAATCTTCACATCCTGCTTCTGCTATGTGTTCAATAGTCTTTTGTTACATGAAGTTATATCAGACAGCAACAAGAAGATTGAATACCTTCTTTTTGGATTATCTTTTAGCCTGATTTAGGTTTGGAATTCTATCTATAGAATATACTGACAGAAGTAACTTTATTTTAGTCATGTGGATGTTTCTAAATAAAATATTGAATGAGGCATTACAGGATTTAAAGGAATTGGCATAAACATTTGAACTATACATTTCTCTAGTTATTAAGTATTTTTCGCGAGGTAGTGAGATAATATGTTTTTGATACTTGTTCCAATTCTCTAGACATATTTTATAAGTTTAGAGGCTGCAATCGGTCTGCAGTCTCTATAATTCTATTGCTAATATTTATATTGTTGAAGTTATTTTAAAATTAGGTTGTTAAAGTGATCTACTGGTTCTCTTGTAATGAGTTCATTCTCCTGACCCTAGATTTTTATCTACTTTTGTTCATGTACAAGGGAACATCTACTTGGTCCTTCTATCTTTGCAATATTATCCTGTACACTATCAAATTGATACCATAAACATCATACTACTGATGATGTTATAATTGTAGATTCAGCATGATATTTATTCACTAATTAGATTGCATGTGCTAGAATTACCGGCTGCTATTCTTCTCTACCATACCATTGTTTCATATTTTACTAGTGTCTTTTGGCATCTAGAAGATGGATGCCACAAATCTGATTTGATGAATAAAGTTTAAAGTTTTGAGTTGTTTACTCATGATTGTTGTCAGTTTTTCATTTTGCACATTCAGTAAGAGGTCATTAAAACTAACACTTTTTTAATTTTGGTTCTAAAACTTGGCAGGATCCCTCTTTCTGGCAATAACCGCTAGGCCCTTGCATCTCTATATACATTAGGTTTTTGTTATTTGGATCATATTTACACGAAATCCTGGATTCTTGCAACTCTTTTGGAACATTTATTAGACAAACAATAACATTTGTAAATTTTCATGTCTCTACGTAAACCCCCACTTCCAAGACTTTTGCTTAACAATGTCTCGTGCATGAGAAATGCCCAACAAATCTTGCGCCATGTAAATGTCTCCCTCCATGATGGCGGTGCACTTGTTCTGACAGGTACTAATGGTTCGGGCAAAACCACTTTCTTGCGCATGTTGGCCGGGTTTTCCAAACCATCAGCTGGTGAGATACTCTGGAATGGTCATAACATCACCGATTCGGGCATTTTTCATCAATACAAGCTTCAACTTAATTGGCTCTCTCTGAAGGATGCCATCAAAGAAAAGTTTACAATCCTTGACAATGTTCAATGGTTTGAAGTTCTTGAAGGCAAGCAGGGGAGGTCCATGCCTGCCCTGGAGCTTATGGGGCTCGGGAGACTAGCAAAAGATAAAGCAAGAATGCTCTCCATGGGTCAAAGAAAAAGGGTACAGCTGGCAAGGTTGTTGGCGATTGATCGTCCTATTTGGTTGCTTGATGAACCTTCTGTGGCTCTTGACGACGATGGTGTGAAGTTGCTCGAGTATATTATTGCAGAACACAGAAAGAAGGGTGGGATTGTCATAGTGGCCACTCATCTGCCTATTAAGATGGAGGATGTCATGATTCTAAGATTGCCACCAAGGTTCCCAAGAAGAATGACGTTGGTCGATATGCTTGATCGAGGTGGATTGGATTGATACAATACTGTATTATTAGGATCCAGGAAGAAAAGTTGGAGAAAATAGTGTGTGTTTGGTGTTTTTTTTTTTTTTGGGGACCTCTTCTTCCGCATCAACTGGAGTTAATTAGACTTTGTCGGCTCGTTAGTTATCCAAGGCAATGAAATTGCAGGCATTATTGGGAAAATACTAGAATATGTTTTTCTTCATTCGGAGGTTTGAAGCTTTTAGAAGGTATTCTTTGTTTTTGTAGTCTTTTAACTTGAACATTTTAACAAAATACAGTTCAAGTTTCAGCAGGTATATGTTAAATTTGTTTGTTTTTTTTTCTTTATTCTTTTTTCCAAGTAAAATTACTAATTGTGACAATTGTGGTGAGAGGAAAATATTTTGGTTTAAAGCAATTTTATTAGTAATAAGCAAATGGATGAAGATGGTCCTAAGAGTAAGTTCAACAATTTAGCTATTTTGATTTTTTAGTCAAAGTAGAGAGTCAAACAAAAAAAACATGCTCCCAACAATTTAGCTATCTTGTTAGCTAAATTGAATAGCTCTTCAATGCCCTTGCAAATGCTCGCTAGGTTCAGCGAGCCAATTTCACTCGCCACAATTCTTTGATACCATCATGCATCATTTGCACAGTATAGAAACGAAGACAAATTCCAATGGAACAATTCACTTTTTTGATTGCTGTAGAATTATGACCCACTTGATCGTTGGCCAAAAAAAAAAAAAGGACCCACTTGATCAATTCCTGTACACATCTTGTCTTAATTTTTTTTTTTTCAAAATCAAAAGAATACTACCATACAATTATTATTTTATTGCTTTCAAAAAAATATAAAAAATGACTCAAAAAATATTGGAGTGATATGTGAATTCAGAAATAGAGAGTCTAAATTTATTTATGATATTTTATTTTTATTTGTAGATGAATTCAGAAATAGAGAGTTTAAATAGAGACTGTTATTGGAGTAAAATTGAAATAGATAATTTATAAAATTAGAGAGTCATTAATTTCACTCTCTATTATGGGAAAAAATAGAGAGTTTGTTGGACTTGTACTAACATCTATATCTGATACGATAATGTCATCTTTCAGTTTTGTCTCTCTTTTGAAACTTTACCATCATGAAAGCGAAATGGTGCTTGGTTCATTTTATCTCATCATCTACCAAAGTTATGGTAGATTTATTCACAGCTGACGTCACAGTCTTTGCGGTGAATATATGATACGCAAAAAGACAGACCCATATAGCTTAAATTCTTCCTTAAATTAAATTTTGTAAATGTCATTTTTCCAAAAACATTAGTTCCCAATTTTTCAAACCTCAAAGTCTCTTTATAAATTTCTTTTATCATGTTGTCAACTAATCAAATCTATGTATCAATTTATTTAAGAATTAAGAAGACTCGTATGAAATAATATTTAGTTCTCGGACGGACACTTTTTTCTTGATTTATTAATTTACTCGATTGTCCAACACCAATCATCTTATATCAAATTTAATGTACCATTTTCATCTAGACCCAAAAATAAAAAGAAAAAAACAAAAAAACAAAAAACAAAAGAAGGCGGCACAATTTGGATTAAGACAATAACATGGCTAGCAGTATCATGGGCATGTGGGCTCTGACAAGTAACAAAAGATTGTTGACTACTTCTCGGATCTGTATTAATAGACATTTTATGCCGGTTGTTTTTGCTGGGAGATTTTTAGTAGTGATGATGATGAAGAAACAACCATCATGGCTTTGTACTTTTATCACCCAGGTTTTACTATGCTTTGCTCTTTATATAGTTCTCAACATTGGTCAACCACAAAATCCAATAATATATAGGAACAAAAATGAAAGGAGGCCTCTTGATATGTACTTCATCAGTGTTGTAGGAGGTTTTAAGCCACTCCATCAACAGACCCTTCTCTTCAAACAGGTCACTTTCTCATTCTTTGCATTGCTTTATCGTAAGTTCAATATAACTAATTCTCCCTTCGTGGTTTCTTAGCTCAACATTATAATTTCAACCTTTTTTTTTTTTTCCTAAATGAATGATTTTCTAAACCAAATCAAACTAAACAAAGCCTTATTTTGTTAAGTGTGGTCCGTTGAGTGACTTTTTGAATTGAGCAAAACCTATAATTATGAGTTAAATGCCTAAAGTAGCATAATTAGGAGTGTTAATGAGGCGAGTTTGGGGCAGGTTTGGGACGGGGACCTATTCCCATACCTCACCCCACCACTTAAAAAGTTTCTCAACACTCGCCCTGCCCCGCATTTTACACCTCCATCCCCTGCCCCTATCCCGACCCTGAATCTCTGTGGGAAATGGGGATTACTCACAAGTTTTTTTTTATATTATTTAAATCTTATGATATTAATTTGATTTGAACCACGTAACTTAAAAATATAAATTAAAATTATAGTAATTATAAATATAAATACATGTTTTAAATAAAGATTAAATATTAATCATATATCGAGTCTTACGCTTGTAGTTAAATTGTAACAATAAATTTATCGTAATTGAATTTTAAGTATTTAAAATAAATTCTAACTAAAACCATTGTATATGAGAACTATATGTGAAAAAATAATACTTTTTTGTGTTACGGGATCAATTATTATAAATTTTTTTTTGGTTATTGCATGCAATATATAATAGTAATTGCAAATCTTTAAAATATCTCCCCCAATTATGTTGTTTGAAACTATTTTGAAGTACAACTGGGAATAACTAACAAATTTCTTAAAATGAAGGTATTTATGTGAAATGATAGCAAATCTCAATTAATGGTATGTAGTGGCCTTGATTAAAAGAATGATTATAAAATCTTTTTGATAGCAAATCTCAATTAATGGTATGCAGTAGTCTTGATTAAAAGAATGATTATAAAATATTTTTGAATAATCTATTTTTTCTTCTTCATTTTTTATAATACTTTATTTAATGTCATTTTTTATACTTTTATATTTATAATTTTAAAATTTTAGTACATATGTAAAACCAAATATATAAAAATAACTAGTATATATGCGGGGCGGAAAATATTTATCCCCGTGCCTCGTCCCGTCCCCGTCCCCAAGTGGGGATTAAAAGTTAATCCCCACCCCCCCGCCCCATTCCCCATTTGCCACCCCAATCTCCGCCCCATTTGGGACAGGGATAGGGCGGGTAATACAATACCCATCCCCATTGGCATTCCTAAGCATGACATATATAGTTTGTCATTCATGTTACTATAGAGTTCGGTAGTTCTTGTTACGTCTTGAGTTTAAGAACTAGGTAGATTAAGTCTCTTGTCATTGCCTTTGAGGCTCTGAAGGTGATGAAGAAATGTGGTAGTGGTTGTTGTTGATGGTTCTTTTTCTTGGTGATTTCTTGTTACTAATGGCCTTTCTGCTAGACTACTTTTAACTTTTATATGAGGCTACAATTGTAAATATTTCTGAAACGGTGACCGACTCGTTATAATTCATGATTCGGAAAAATGATATTTTAATTTACGATACAATTCACCATTTACAACTATGGTGATAAGCTTTGGTCCCTTAGATTTGCTTTCCGCTTTCTGCTTGACACAATTTTGAATCATCCAATAAGTCATAAGTTGTTGTATTTTCAATGCCAGTTTCTGATCTGAAATTTATGATATAAATGAAGATGAAGAAGGTGATGAAGATGTACAACGTGGGCTTTGTTATTAACATTAGTGAACATGGGGAAGATGATCCACTTTCGAAGAATGTAAGACATAACTCAAAACATATTACTCGTGAATTTGATTGGATATTGCTGAATATGATTGTTGCAAAAGTTGTTTACTGCATGATGTTGTAATACATGAAGAATCAGATGATTTAGCATGCCTTTTCTTCTTGTTGGAGCCAGAAAATTTGCATTGATCTTCTACTTTTCTTGAACCTTTTGTGAAGCTGCGTTATCTTAGATTTATGTTACGTATCATGAATATACTACTAATTTGGACTTCATTTGTGTGCGTATTAGCAGTTACGATTAGTTTCTAGCTAATAGATTGTTAGATTTTTCTCTTCACTATATATGTAGCAGAAGCAAAGAGTGTAATGATGATATTTGGGGCTTGGATTGTTTTCCCAGACTCAACAAATTATGTAAATATTTTTCTTAGTTTCCCTTATAAGCTCACTCAAAATGTCAAATTTCTTAGAGTTACCAATATGTCTAATTTAAAATTCGTTGGCTGAGAGACTCTAAATTCATTGGATACCCAGCATACGGTATACCCATCCCTATTTCTCCAGTCTCTTTCAGTTGTTTTTTAGTTGTTGAATTTATTGCCTTTAGATAGCATGTTTGCATAGATTTCTGCAGAGTTACTAACTAAGAAACTCTTGAACAGGCTACTTCCTACTTTCAGTCACTAAAAGTTCCCTGGTAAGCTGATCTCTATAAGTTACTTCTAACTTTAAACATTTTACATATTGGAAAACTCTTGGTTTTGCTTTAAATTTTCTCTAATTTGCCTTTTAACATATTTTGAGATGCATCTTTTTCCAATTTCTCTTTAGCTGTCTTCAACTTGTAGGTACATGACCAGCTCTTTGAAAGGACAAGGAGCATATTATTATCATAAGAACATAAGCACTCCCTTTGGAAGAACATTAGATGTTATTGCCATCGATACTGAATTATTTGAGGTGTGAATTTTGGTATTTATTTTTTTCCTCAAATTTTGATGTACATACTGATACTATGCCTTACAATGTTGCTTCCATCTACATACGAAGAGTGTATTATTATTATTTCCAAATGCTGCAGCGTATGTTGTAAAGTGGTATACTACTTCAGTCTCCTGATATATGCACCATTCTACTTCTTTGCTTGTCTTATTTTTATGCCGAAAAGCAAGAATACAGGTAATTAACGTGAAAATGAAAAAATTCTCTAGTGTAAAAGTTTGAAAATTTTCAACATGACAGGCATCTGCCTCTCATTAACCATACAAATGAAGACATCATGCTATTCCCGTAGATATTTCAAAAAGAAAAACAACAATACGACAAGAGAGGGGAAGATCAGGTGATTTTTGAGAAACTAAAAGAGGATCTCATAAACATTTATGTCCATATGAATAAGTTTGAGGAAAAGTGCAGTCCCTCTGAAAGATGATGTGAAAACTCTGGCAACTAGGTAAATAGTATAAGGTATGGTGTGTGATGCAAATTTTAAGATAAGCAAACAAGACAAATCCTCTTAATGTTGGCATGAAATGCCAAAGATTTAAAATTAGTGTCAGTACAACTTGGATGGCTTTGAGATTGCCTGGAAGAGTTCTGGATGTGGCATACTTATCTTGAGAAGTAAATCAGTTTGTAATCATATGGAAAAAGAAAGTGTTGTACATATTTGAGCCAGCCTCTACATTGTGCGTAAGATTGTAGATGCACCTTTTACATGCTCGGCTACAACTTAGATTTCATGTATGTTATGAATTAGTGAATTTGATTCAACATCTAGGCCACTATCCTTTTGACTTTTGACTCAGTACTAAAATTGAATTTGATTCTTTTCTTCTTCTCCTTCTTCTTCTTCTTCTTTACCTTTTTCTTTTCAAGAGATCAACAACTATTATAGTATTATTTTTCTTCTTTTAGGGAGAACATAGTTGTTTGTGGTTTGGTTATGTTTATAATAAAAGGTGCTCAATCTCACCATGCTATTATAATATTACATACTTCCTCTCAAAGGGATTATTCTAGTTTTATTATTTTGAAGAGGCAATGTGTTGCTTCTAGTTTAGTTATCAATATAGCCTAGAAGCACTGTTTGTAAAATTAGGCTTCTTTAATTTTACTTATAACTTCCATTACTTTGGTTCTTATATTCATAAGTTGTCTTTGTATTGAGGATTGCTATATGCTACCACTACAACCATCATGATTTTGGTTAATCAAGATGGTCTCACCAACAAGAAAGCAAACTTCATCACATTTTTCCTTGCATAAAAAATCACCATCACTAGATCTGTGTACCTAAAATATATAGCGAGTATACACTCGCGTAACTAAGTAGCATGCACTTTCAGATTCACCATTTTCTATGGAAATGAAAAAGTTAAAATAGTGGATCATACTATAGCTGCTGCCAAACTGGATTATGCTAATTCTTTTGTTTCTTTGAGAACTCCTTATATATATATATATATATATATATATATATATATATATATTATGTAATATGTAACAGTTAATGTCGGATTAATCAAAATTAGTATCAAATTCAAGCATGCTTGGAGGGGTTAATTCATTCCAGATTTGAGATAACTTGTGCAAAACACTTCCCTTCATATTAGGAGACACATTGCTGGGTTGTTATTCTAAATATTTTACCACTTGCACTAGACAATCACCTATCAGATGATAAATGAATTTCAAAAGATTTAAAGAACAATGGTGATATATTGGAAACTAATGGGGTCAGCAATGTTAATGTATATGCTGATGTGTTGATGAGATTTTGATAATAAGCTATATGCTTACTAGAGACTGTAAATAATGCTAAATATTTGTTAGGCTGTCTTGAAGTTTTACTAATGTTACAAATTCTTCCTAAAAGAGCTTAGCATGGCCTTTTACAACTTATTGTGTTTCCAGTGGTGAAAGCCTTTAAAATTTTCTGAGTTGTGATGGGAAAAAGATGTTCTTTATTGCATTTGTGTTCCTCCTTCGCATATCTTCCCCTTATCCCTTTTTCCTGAGGAACCCATTTCTGAAGAAATTTTGTACTAGTAATTTAAGCTATTTCATCTTGATTTAAAGCATTTTTATAACTCATAAATCATATTGTTTTCAGGATGGTTTTAGCGTTGCTAGTAATAATCAGTTGCAATGGCTGGAAAAGACACTCAAAGAGAGCACTAGTGACTGGTAAACTGTGTTGCCGTGTGTCTGCGAGGTCCAAATATAGTAATGGAACTCCATCATAGAAATTGATAGTTTTAATTGTGAAGAGAAAGTAGGTTGACAATTAGACAATTGCATTGAATGTACTTCCTATAATTTGCATTCAGATAACACTTATGCGTCATGGGGATGCCGAGAAAATCATTCATTATGTGTGGTTGCACACTTCTTTGAGTATAAACCAAAATTCTGTTGGACATGTGTTTAGCTCCCTTTTCCTCCACTTTCTCACCCCTCCTCCCTCCTCAAAAAAAAAGGAAAAAAATGAATAAAAAAATGAAGGAAGAAATAATTTTTAGATGAAGTAAAGTTAGTAATACGCTCATTTCTTATGCTTCCCAGTCATCGGAAGCATAAGTGATTTACCTTTATCTTCTTTGTTAATACAGGCGCATTGTTGTTGGACATCACTCATTGATCAACTGCACGGCAAACAGTGAACAGATTGTCATTGAGCATTTATATTGTATTCTTCTGAATTATGGAGTGGTGAGCAGATCTCCTCTTGTTAGTTCCTTTTCCCTTTTCCAATGTACATACAATAGAAAATTAGGGTGAGACAATGGAATTCATAGATGGTAACATTGATCACAACATTGATTTCAATTTGTGTTTATACATAGTGGTTTATATAGTACTAAAAGAAGTAGACAACTTTCTAATATTATGGAGCAAATTGCTCCTTACAATAAGTCTAATATTATAGAGTAAATCACTCTTTACAATAGGCCTAAAATTAAGGAATTAAAGTAATATAAAATTTCATATTTCAACACTACCCCTCAAGCTGGGGTGAGGATATCGACGAACCCAAGCTTGACAAGAGCTGACTGGAGAAGTGATGACTAATATTACGATAAACCGATGACTCTCATCAGGAAAAACAAGTGACTGCACGCAAGCCATGTGCGGACTCAAGGCCAAAGGCCACCAATGACTGGACCAAAACCCCAACATCAACGCACCACCAATGACTGGAAAGACCATGAAACCATGGCAAGGCGCTTGAAAACAACAGGTGAATAACAAAAAATACGTGATAGATGACATACCAACCTCGAGAGGCTCTAAGCTGAGAGAACAAACTGAGTCTCAAGCCAACAAAGGTAAAAAATATATCTACTGAAAAACCTCCACATAAATTTCCACAAACAATGGTGGAAATCACAGTCAAAAAGTGGGCAAACGATGAGAGAGGCTGGGAACAGATGACTAGTGAGCACTCCAACCCATATCTAACTATAATAGCCTAGCAACAGTCAGCAATTGAACAAAATAACCATCATTTGGGAGAGAGAGCATCAACAGAGGAACAAACAAGGAAGGTAGCTGGACAAACTCGACTAAAATGATGATAAAGAGATGGCAAGGGCCAAAGGCAGTCGGACACACTCGGCTACAATGACGATAAAGAAATGGCAAGGGCCAAAGGAAGTCGGACACACTCGGCTACAATGACGATAAATAGATGATTTTTGTTTTTGGTTGAGGAATCGTGAGGAAGCTTTCCCGTATTTCTATTTTTTTTTTTTTTTACATTTTGGTTCTTGATACCAAGTAGAAAATTAGGGTGAGATAATGGAATTCATAGATTGCAACATTGATCACACTTTTATTACATTTTGTGTTTCTACATAGTGGTTTATATAGTCCTAAAAGGGGTAGATAACATTTCCTAATATAAAGGAGGAAAATGGGAAAGACAACCTTTCCTAATATTAAGGAGCAAATTGCTTCTTATAATAAGCCTAATATTATGGAAAATGAAAAATATAATATTTCAACATATTTCAACACATACTATTATGAAGGTTCTGAATTTTGAGAAAGAAGGAATGAAAGATCAGAAATTATTAAGAAGTGAAGTTCATTTCTGGTCTCCTTGTGATAAACTGAATCTCTTTCTGCTCTATATTCCTCTTCAGAATGCATATCTCAACGGGCAGGCATGTCCTACCTATCTGCCTAAAAAAGGTGCTGCAGAATTCAGCAATGGAGTTTTCATAAATAAATGACCATATCTTACATCAGTAAACCAAAAATTGCCATAGATTAAGTGAGTGTTTCTTCTTGGATCTGCAACATATTTACCACAGTGTTCAGGAATGCTCATCAACTTTGACTGTTTTTTCCTTTTGCTTTCTCCAGGGAAAACATTCATGGATTCTTTCTTCATAGAGTCAACTCTTTAAAGTTTGTGAGTATCAGTCTAAATATAATTGAATTTGACTTCTCATGTGTAATTCAACATTAGCTTTCAAATGAACAGAGAAATAATCCATACTTGTATCATCTTGAAACATGGAGCACTGAATCATATGTCTGTGACAAGTTAGCTACTACGTTACCTTGAAAGGAGAAGTTGTGCGTAGAATTGCACTTCTACCAAGAGGTAGAGAGTTCATGTAACTTAATCTTCAACATGTTTGCAATTGACCAGGCAAAAAAGTTTGTTATTTTGCTATTGCATTTTGTAATCTTCAACATGTTTGTAGTTGTATATAGTCATTGTTTCAAATTGTTCTTGCAGCGCTAAATGATCATGTTATTTAACAGTATTTGTTTGTTATTTTGCCTACATTTGAACTTTAAATGCTGAGCCAAAAGCAAAAAAGAAAAGAAGAAAATCGAAATAGGAAAAAAATGTTTTCAACAACTATAAATCACCATTCTTTATTTCTTTTATTTTATTTTTTCTATCTTTCTTGGAGAAGGGCTTTAGGCATATTTCTTGTGTATCTTGGCAATAGAGGAGCTCTCTTTTCATATTGCAAAGGAGTCAAAAGCTCATCTCCTCTTCCCTCGAGCAACAAGCCCTGTCCTCGGGTTCAGGTATATGAATAGAAAAGTCATTTGGAAAGATGTTTTTTCTCCTAAGTTTGAGGATCCAGGAATACACATCAGGAAGAGGAGGTCGGCTCATAGCATCTAATGGATCATCATCACCTTCGGCATCTTCGTCAACGGCCCGAGGTGGGTCGACAGCGATGTCGCTATGAGATAGGGGTTGACCTACAAGTGTGGCAGAGGGAGTAGAATCGAACCTAACTACTGAGCTCGCTTTGGAGTTGGTGCAGGGTCTCGAGCGAGAAGGAGAAGAATCGGAGAAAGGACCAGGAGCCTAAACTTGCCTAATTAGAATAGCTCGGACAAGAATTTTCCTAAAAAGCTTACAGGTAGAAGGACTGGGCCCGACCTCTAAGTTTTCGAAGCCCTCAAACACCCAAGATGGAGTCATAGGGTTAGGCTCTACTAAAGTCGCATCTATCTCGGGCATGGCGTCGCTACCACCATCACTTTCCTCACCACCCCCGTGGTCATATAAATGGATGGACTCGTTTTAGGAGTCACCCTCGGAATCTGACCGAGCCATAAAAGGAAAAATGAAAAAAATGAAAGTGATGAAATGAAAAGAAAGAAAAAGAGGCATATCTAAGAATTAATGAGATGGGTAGAGCTCGGATGAAGATAGAGTGCTACCAAGATAGAGGAGAGCTAGGAGAATTCAAAAGAGTAAAAAGTACAAAATGTTTAGAAGAATGCCTTATTTATGGAAGAGAAAGAGGCAGGAAGATAAGTGGTCTAGATTTCATGGGATAGCGTCCCAAGGTTATCCTATGAATGGAAGCCACGTTCCAGCGAAATAATATGGCGGTGCTTAAATGCACCGAAGATTGAGGAGATCGTGCAGAAAAATTTGCTCTGCAGTACAAGGAAGATTCCCCGACCTCCTGACTGAGTCCAGGGAATTAAGGGGCAAGTGATGAGGATAAAATTTATCGACTCGATCCCCAATGACATAATACGAACTATAAAGCATGGACAGTATCCAGTAATACCAGGAATCCATCAGATCGGGTAATCTCGACCCGAGAAGTATTTGGGAGGTCGAGGCACGAAGTCCGACCATTTTCCGATCTGATGACTAAGTGACAGAATAACACAAAATTCGAAAAAGGTGTTAGAAGAAAATGTATAAATAAGGGAACTATACCCTCCAAAAAAGGTAACCGATTATTCACATACTATACACTATACTTTCCAAATTACTATCATTCTCAAAGAAATATATTAACTTAAGTATCAGAGTGCTTACGTGGGCAACCCCACACCCGTTTCTTTTGCAGATTAACTCGGGAGGCACCCGACCAGTTTTGATCATCAACATATATATATATATATATATATATATATATATATATATATATATATAAGGGAGGCGTAAACTATTTTAAATTACTTAAAGATGTTAAAATACAAGAATATATTTTAAAATCTCTCGTATTTAAAGTGAGAATCATCTCATTAGACCAAATAGGCGCGAATGGTACAAGGCACATTTCAACATCTTGTAAGATAATTAATTGGGTCCAAACTTTTGATAAAAAAAAGGTCAGAACTAAGGCCCATGTGGGAAAAGACCCAATCCAAAAATCCACAAAAATCTCGACTCTTCTGCCCAAGTCGATTTATTAGATTCCCTTATTTAAATTCTCACCTCAATGGCTCAACATTTCTCCTCTCTAAAATTTGCGTCAGCAGTTTAAAGCGCTTCTCATCTCACTTACTGCATCGGAGCACCTTTGTGAAAGTACAGGATTGCCTTTTAAAACCTTGCTTTACACCATGCTCCTACTAATATATTGAACATGCTTATTTATTTTCCTTCTTTAATTCATCTTTGTTTTTCGTTTGATTCTCATCCTTTTACGTTATTAAAAATGACAATGAGACCCTAGAAATTTTTTATTTTTTATCTTTTGCAGTGCAATGGGTATTGATGTGATTACAGGTAGATTAATGAAGGTTTTGATTTGTACTAGTGTAATTTCTGGTCAATTCTATGAAGTTTTTGTTCTAGGTGTAAGAAAAGTTGTAAATTTTTTAAACTAAAGTATTTAGGGTTTTTTGAGGAGTGATTTTGCGTAGGCTATTATTCATTTATCGCGGTCATTTTCTGCTATGCACAAGTAAGGTACTTGAAAATGTTATGTCGAGGTCGGATTCTCGCAATTGAACTGGTCGGCTACGCTTGCCAAGCTAAAATTTCAGGTTGGCCTCCGAGTTGAATTTTTCAGGTCGGCTATGTCACCTGCACAAGGAAAAGAAGGAAAAGAAGGAAAAGGCGGGGTGATGACCCGGATTTTTCTCTCGGGCGTACGAATGATTAATATGTCCGAGTTGGCAAGGTAGCTGAGAGCATTTAATGACGAGTTACCTTTAAAATGAAGAGGGTGGAGCTCTATTTATACTAAATTCAGGTCTGACAGCATTTAATGCGGTACAACTTTATGTCCCATCAGTGCTTTATGTCCCATCGGAATAGCTGGCACTGAGGTCGGGGTTTTTCGGGGTCAGGTCAGCATTCCGGTTGGTCATTTAGCTGAATGCGCTGGGCTCTGCTTAGATTAGCCCGTCTCAGCTCTGCGTGGGAAACTCACCCCAGCTCGGCGACCCCTCATCAATCCCCCCCCGCCAAGTCGAGATCGAGAGGGTGAGATATAGAATTGGGTTTTTTCCCGAGCTGAAGGTGCCCGACCCAAACAGAGTTAGGACGGCCACGTCAGCGGTGTATGCCCTTCAGATGGCTGACACGTTACCTAGCGGTTCTGACAAGATGCGACGTTTGGGCTCCCCGAGGCGATTTTCAGAAGTGCTATAAATAGGGCTTTGACATCCGAGATTTACTTCACACTTCACTTTCAACCTTCAAGAGTTTCAGGTCGGACACCAGAGTGGTAGGACGCAACTAGCTCGTAAAGAATCTTCTCGGGATTTTCAGCTCGGATCCAGCTAGGTCGGTCGCATTCCGCAGACAAGAGTAGTAGGTACGTCCCGACTCCCTTTAGTCATTCCTGTACATTTATATTTAGTATGTAGACAGGATAGGGAGGTCGGAGTCGGAAGATTCCCAGGCGATTGAGGTGAGGTCCTATGGTAGGGACGAGAGTCCGTCGAGCTCGAAATCTACCTCAAATAGAGACCAAGGTGAAGAGAGCACCAGTGCGTCTTTAGGGCCGGCTCGAAAATCTGGGCCCGGGGAGAGCGATGATGATTGCCAAGTTATTAGGGTCAGACTGGCGCAAGAGGAGGCTGAGGCAGATCCTTTGGCTGACCTGGGAGACTTGGAAGATAGGGAGGATGAGGAGCCGCGAAATCAACTGGAGGGTGTCGAGATACCCCAAGAGTTCCTAGCTGGGGTTCCTGCCACCGAGCCGATCGAAGCAGTCCCGGTTAGCGCTGTTCGACCTCGGAGCTCAGCCACAGCCAGCGCTTCTTCAACTCGGGGGAAAAGGATTGAGCAGCTGTTCGCCTGTTACAAGTGTGAGTGCCATTCCATAGTGCAAATGGCCAACGCCAGGCTGAGGAACTGGTCAGTGGATCGTCATCACAAGATGAAGGTTCCAGGTCGGCAAGAATCGGTTTGTTATCCACCGGCCAACCACTTCACCATATACGATCTCGCATTTGACGTCATCCAGCTCCCTTTCCCCGGTTTTGTTGTGGACATCCTGAACTATTTCGAGCTCAGCCCAGGTCAGATGTCGCCAAATGGTTGGGCCGTGATTGTGGCCTTTTATGTGTTCTGCTTGGAGAAGAAAATAAAGCCGACATTGCGCAGGTTCAGGCATTTTTTTGTGTGCAAACCCAACCCGAAGCAGCCAGGGTGGTTCCACTTCGCAGCTCGGGTCGGCAACTCCATATTCACCAAGTGGCATTCTTCTAACAAGGGCTGGCGTAATGACTGTTATTGGGTGGAGTCGGCTGTGAACTCAGAGTGTAGGTTGGACTGGATTCCGAGTTTGAGGAAGACCGTCAACGATGGCTCGAAGCTCTCAGAGGAGGAACTTGAGGAAGTCGCGGTACTCAGGCCTGCGCCCGGGACGCAGATAGATATTGACAACGTGCTCAAATGGGAGCGAATCTGGCACTCCAAGCTGTTTGGTAGGGAACCCGACCTCTCGAGGGATCATCCCAACCTGCTTCCAGAGCCTGAAGGGGACGCGGGGTCCATCTCAGAAGAAGGTCAGTTTGTAAGACCGGCGCTCTACCTCCCAATTGTCCTGTCTGCTAGTCTTTTTAAGTTGGCCTTCGACTCTTTTTCACTTCTTTCCTCGACCTTTTGCAAATATGGCGGACATGAGAAAACTCGCGTATGCCCAGGTGCGAAGGAAGAGCGAGGTCAGCGGCGAGGCTTCAGCTCGGACCGGCTTGGGAGGTGCCACTCAGGGTCAGAGGCAGCGGCCCAGCGGCCAAGTACGGGAGGTCGGCTCCGAGGTCTCCTCAAAGGGGGCTTCGGGGACCCCAATGACCAAGAAATCGAGCTCGAGAATGGCTATCCAGGAGCACTCAGCCTCCCGACCTGAGAGTAGAAAGCGGCCTCGTGCCGAATACTCCGGGAAGGGCAAGGCCGCGGAGGTGGGCCCTCCCAGCAAGGACTTCATGGAGGTGTCCAAGGTGGCCCGTGACCCCAAGCTGGCGACGGTCCCGGCGGAGTAGCTTTCGCTCGACCTGAGAACGGCCATAGTCACGGTGAGTCTTTATCCAACTTCTGGTAAGGTTGTTTTTTTTTTTTAGCTCGGCTGATTGTTTTGCTTTCTTCTAAACAGGCCGAGTCCCACATCCTCTCGGCTCCCAACTTCCTAGTCAGGGCCCAGACCCATTGCGTGGAGCTCGAGCAGCGTTACTTTGATACCCGAGCCGAGCTCGAGGCTCTGAGGGAGGAGGCCGAACAGAGGCGCAAGGCGGACACGACGGAGATCGACCGTCTAAAGAAGGAGTTTGATGCAGAAAAGTCCCAGCGCGAGGCCGCGACCAAGGACGTTGAGCGCTATAAGCGGGAGAAGCGTGAGGTCGAGGCGAAACTCCGGGACCTGGTGGACTGGGTCTGCGCTGAAGGAGAGAAGGTAGTGGAAGCCTTCAAGTCCAGTGATGCGGCCGTGGATTGGTTGGCCACGGAGGGCGGAGCCATGGCAAAATACGCCGAGATGGAATTCTACTTCCGGGGTCAAGTCGCAGCTCGGGAGAGAGCGAAGACCTTCTTCCCAGCCACCAAGAATGATTACATCGAGATCTTGGAGGTTCCGCCGCCGGAGTTCTGGGAGATTCCTGAGCTTCCATCCGACCTGACATCCCAGGCTAAGGAGGTGACTGAGTTTGTCCATAAGGGTATGGACCAGGTCAGAGATGATGCCGAAGCCACCACCTCTCCCACTGCACCTAAGTAAATATTTGTAAAATTTCCCGAGTCGAGCTTTTGTAATTTCGTCCAGGTTGGGCTCTTTGTAACCATATTTTGATTTAACGAAATGATTTTTTTTGCGTTTTATCAGAGTTTGCACTTGTGCACTTTTTCTTTTTTCGCAAAATTTTTTCTCAAGTAAGCTGGACCAATATAGTGGACCATTCAAACTTAAGTAAAAAGAACCGAGCTGGACGAGATTAATGAATTATCATCCTAATCCGAGCTGGTTAATCGGGCAACTTTATAATCGTCGCCAACCTGGACTCGTCAGTCCGATTTAAAATTGGTCAAACTAATATTGACGAATGTTGAGTTCAAGTTTAGACCCGAATTAACATACCGACCTGAAGCCGGATTACACCGAGTTGGACCTTAATCTGAACTGGCAAAACTAATCAAATTGTTATAGATTATATTCGAGCTGGAACATAATCCGAGCGGAGTTAGTTGATCATTAGCTCGTGATTAAGTGTGGCCTACCGCGTTAATCCAAGTTGGAAGTAGCTTTGTAGTTGTAGCACTTGGGCCCGGGTCGGGCATTGCGCTAGTTTTGGTGCTTGTTCCCAGGTCGGGCATTGCACTAGTTTGCAAAAATGCATTGTATTGAATTTTGCATGCAAGTACATGGGCTCGGGAGCCGATTACAAGCAATGTATTCAAAAGATTTCGGCCCGGGGTCTTTACAAGATTTTTCGGCTCGGGGTCGTTACAAAATATTTTGGCTCGGGGCCATTTAGACAAAATACCGCTTCAGGTGTTCTGAGTATCATGCGTTCTTCAACAGTTTTCCGTTCTTGTCGCGGAGGTAGAAGGTCCCAGGTCGGACTTCACCTACGACTTCGTACGGTCCTTCCCAGGTCGGGGATAGCTTGTAACCCGAGTGTGGCAAAAAGATGGCCTTTTTGAGCACGAGGTCGCCAACCTTAATAGGTTTAGGCTTGACCTATTTGGCGAAGGCTTTTTTCATGGCAGCTTTGCTGGCCAGCATTCTTATATGGGCTTTGGCTCAGAGCTTCTCAGCGAGGTCGAGCTCTTCACGGATCCGTGCTCCATTTATTTCTAAATCATGGTGGAGGGTTCTACTGGTCGGGGACCTGATCTCCACTGGCAGCACTGCTTGAGTACCGAAGATCAGCTCGAAGGGCGATTCTTCCGTTGTCGAGCTGGTGGTGGTCCGCTGAGCCCACAACACCTCGGGAAGAATCGATGCCCACTGGCCCTCTACTTCCTCCAGCTTAGTTTTCAGGCCATGCAAAATGATTTGGTTAGTCCTTTCAACTTGGTCGTTACTTTGAGGGTGAGCAATAGACGAGAATCTAAGGTCAATCCCAATCTCAGCACATTTGTCTCGAAAGTATGCACTGTTGAATTGCTTGCCGTGGTCAGTAATGATGACTTTTGGCACCCCGAATCGGCAAATGATATTTTTTCAAACAAAATTCCAAGTTGTCTTTTCTGTTATTCTAGCAACACCTTCAGCCTCAGGCCATTTGGTGAAGTAGTCTACTGCTACGAAGGCGTACTTCTTTTGGCCAACACTGGTTGGCAACGGGCCGATGATATCTAGACCCCACTGATAGAATGGCTAAGGGCTTATCATCACCAAGAGGTCTACCGCTGGCTTCCTCTGTATGTTAGCGAACCTTTGGCAGGTGTAACAACTTTTTACATACTCTTTGGCATCTTGCTCTAAGGTTGGCCAGAAATAGCCTTGCCTCAATGCCTTTCGAGCCAGAGCTTTGCCTCCCAAGTGGTTTCTACATACCCCTTCATGGATCTCACGGGGTATATAGTTTCCCTCCTCGGGTCCAACAGATTTTAAGAGAGGCCAAGTGTAGGCCCTCTTATAGAGTTGTCCGGAGATTATGACAAACCTTGAGGCCTGTTTCATGAGTTTCCGAGTAGCTTTTTCATCCTCTAGGGTCATACCCCCTCCAAGTAGTCCATGATTGGTTTGGTCCAATCCGGGCTTAAATTGAGCTCGGCTACGACTTGCACCCTCAACTGAATTCTCGGTTTGGACACTTCTTCCACATGGACCAGGGCAGGTCGGCTCTTACCGAGGGCCAACCTGGACAGGGCGTCAGCCTTTATATTCTCCTCCCTCGGAATTTGTTGTATCGTGAACCTTTTGAGCCCTGAGGTCAAATTCTTGACTCTGTTGAGGTAGGCTAGCATTGTACTGTCCTTGGCTTTGAACTCTCCCGATATCTGACTAGAAACCAATTGAGAGTCGGTGCTTAGGTTGATTGTCTGTGTGCCAAGCTGAGTTGAATTTTCAATCCTGCAATCATTGCTTCGTACTCCGCTTCATTGTTGGACGCTGGAAAGGTGAACTTGAGGAAGTATTGGTGCTCATGCCAGGTTTGGTCGAGGATGACCACCCTAGCTTCGCTACCGGACTTCCCTGAGGCCCCATCCATATGGACCTTCCATACTTCTCCCGGGTCGTGCTAGGCTCGGCCAGTGCATTCCACCACAAAATCTGCGATGGCTTGGGCTTTGATGGTTGTTCTGGGCTGGTAGGTGATGTCAAATTGACTTAGCTCAACTGCCCATTTCAGTAGTCTGCCCGACGCCTCCGGCTTGTGCATGATGGACTTGAGTGGGGCATCCGTCATGACCTTAATCGGGTGAGCATCAAAGTATGGCTTCAGCTTTCTTGCCGCCGTGATGAGCGCGAGGGCGAGTTTTTTCAATGGGGAATACCTCACCTCAGCCCCTTGCAAGGTTTTGCTGACATAATAGATCGGCTTATGTTCCTTTCCTTCTTCTCGGACTAGCGCCGCCGCTACTGCTGTCCCTGAACATGCTAGGTATAGTACTAGTTCCTCCCCCACCTCAGGTCGGGATAGCAGGGGTGGCGAAGCTAGATACCTTTTCAGCTCTTGGAAGGCACTATGGCATTCCAAAGTCCATTCAAAGTTCTTAGGGTTCCTCAATATTTTAAACAGTGGAGCACACTTGTCAGCCGACCTGGACATGAATCTGCTGAGTGCCGCGACCTTACCTGCTAACACTTGGACGTCTTTCACGCAGGTCGGCAGCACCAGGTCAAGTATCGCCTGAACCTTCTCCGGGTTGGCTTCTATTCCACGGGCCATGACCATGAAGCCCAGAAACTTTCCTGCCTTGACGCCGAATGCGCACTTTTCTGGGTTCAGCTTTATCCCAAAGTGTCCCATTACGGCGAAGGCTTCAACCAGGTCGGCTACATGATCCTCCGCCCTCCTACTCTTAACCAGCATATCATCTACGTAGATTTTCATATTCCGGCCAATTTGATTTTTGAAGACCTTGTTCACCATCCGAGTGTACGTGGCTTCAGCATTCTTGAGGCCGAAAGGCATGACCTCATGGTAGTAGAGTCCTTTATCGGTAGTGAAGGCAGTCTTCTCTTTGTCTCTGGGAGCCATCTTGATTTAGTTGTAGCCTTTGAAGGCATCCATAAAGGAGAGTAGCTCGAACTCGGAGGTGGCATCCACCATTTAATCAATCCGAGGTAGAGAAAAGCAATCCTTAGGGCAGGCTTTATTGAGGTTGGTAAAATCAATATATAATCTTCATCCTCCTGAGGACTTGGTTACCAGCACCACGTTGGATAGCCAGGTCGGGTACTAGATTTCCTTTATGTGGCCGGCGTTTACCAATTTGTCTACCTCTTCTGCTATGATCTGTTGCTTATCATAGTAGAAGTGTCTGCGCTTTTGCTTCACTGGATAGTGATTCGGGTTGGCGTTCAGGTGATGCTCAATCACTCCCTAGTCAATACCTGTCATGTCAGAGGCAGACCATGCAAATATGTGCTCATTTTTTAGGAGAAATTGGCTTATACCTTTCTTAAGGTCGGCGGAGAGCTCACTTCCAATTTTTGCTTTCTTTGTTTCATCGGAGAGTTCCACCTCCTGAAGGTCTTCAACCGGGTTGCCTCTCTTAGCATCCCTCTTCTCTTCGGGCAAGTCTGGTCCCCAGCCAACCTGATATTTGGGTCGGAAGGAGTTTTCATAGCACTCCCGGGCCGAGAGCTGGGCTTCGCGGATGGTGGCCGTGCCGGCCGGGGTTGGGAATTTTAGGGCCTGGTGGTAGGTGGAAGGGACAGCCCTGAAATGGTTGAGTGTCACCCGACCTAGAATTCCGTTGTAGGTGGAGTTGCAATCCATCACAATGAAGTTGGCTTGCATTGAAACCCGCCTATCTCCGTCTTCCAGCTTCAGTAGAAGGTTAATAACTCCTTCAGCTCGGTGTGCTTGCCCAGTGAAACTAGCTAAAGTGCCCCTCAATGGCCTGAGTCGGCTCCTGTCCAACCCCATTTGCTCGAAAGCGCTGAGGAATAAAACTTCCACCGAGCTCCCAGTGTCCATCATCGGCCTCTTTATGGTGAAGTTGGCTATTTCAGTGCTGATCACCAGTGGGTCATCGTGGGGCAATATTACCCCATCCAAGTCTTCTGAGGAAAATGTAAGCTCATCTACCCTCGGGGCCGGTCCCCGCACCGGTCCATACTCCCTCCCAGCCCTAACATAACCCTTCCTGCCTGCCGAGGTCTCCCCTCCCGAAGTCAATCCTCCTGCAATGGTTTCAATCACAGCCAAACGTCCGCCCTCAACCTGGTGCCTGGGTGGACTCCTCTCTCTATCTCTTTGATCATGATTCCGGGTCGGCTGCGGGTCTATGTACTTTCGGATATGGCCTCGGGCTATCAGTGCCTCGATCTCCTATTTCAAGTCTTTGCACTCTTCAGTGGTGTGGCCGTAGTCCATGTGGTAGCGGCAATACTTGGTTCTATTACGCTTCTCGGGTCGGCCTTTCATCCTCGGAGCTGGAGGCAGGTGGTTCTGGTACTGGATCTCCATCAGGATCTGCTCCCTTGTGGTGTTGAGGGGAGTAAATATAGTGAACCGGGGGTTCTGCTTTGGCTGTTGGGGTTGCTTGCTTCGGTCGTTTTGGACTTTACCCCCAGGTTGGGCTCGGGAGGTTTCTCCCTTCCTGCCAGCTTCCTTCTCCTTGTCATCGTCTCTATTTGCCTGATGGATTTCTTCCGAGTGTATATACCCTTCTGCTCGTACCATTAGCTCGGATACAGTATCAACAGGGTCGATTGCCAATGAGGATGTAAGGAAGCCCGACTTGAGCCCACTCTGGTAAGCCATCAACGCCATGGAGTCCTCTAGGTTGGGGATCCGGAGGGATTCTTCATTGAATCTGGCTGTGTAAGCCCTCAAACTTTCCCCTCTGTGTTACTTCATTAGCAGCAATATAAAAGTGTGACGGATGGTGCGTCGGCTCCCTGCGAAGCGAGAGAGGAAAGCCTCAGCCAGCTGATGGAAACTTGCAATTGAACCGGGATGAAGTTTCTGTAACCAATCCAAGGCATTGCCAACTAGGGTGGTCGGGAATGTCTTCGTCTTCATGAGGTCGGACATGTCATGCAAGGTCATGTGGTGATCGAAGTTGAGTATGTGGCTGGCTGGGTCCCCATCTCCATTGTAGACGGCCAGGTTGGGCATCCGGTTGCCGGTGGGTAGTGGCGTGGCTAGTACCTCGGGTGAGAGTGGGCTTACGCCGAGCTGGTTGATGACCTTGGCAATGGCGGCCGCGGTTTTGGCATGCTCAGGGTCGGCTTGAGCCGCCCTTAGACATCTTGCCTCACCGGGTCTCACCACCGGCTCTAGGAAGCCCTCTTGGTCTTGCATCCGCTTTGGCCTGGGGTTTGGGATGCGGAACTGTGGACGCAAGGGCCGCGGCGTAGCTTCTTGCGGAGCCATGGAGCCCCCAGCTAGCCGGGCTACCTGCTCTTTAAGTTCCTCAAACATCCTCATCATCATCTTTATCTTTGGCGACAGATAGGAGTTGAGGTCTCCGTCCACCGCGGGGTCGGTTTGAGTGGCTAAGTGTATACGTTGGCTCGTCTCAATGTCGGCTAGGATTGGGTTTTGGTTAGGCACCTGTGTGGTTTCGAGGTCCCCATCCGGATTTAGCAAATCCTCTACCAGTGCGCTGTGGCTTCTCGTTTGTACCATATTGGTTTCTCAGTGAGTAGTAAAGGAGAGTGATAGAAAGAACTCGTTCCCCACAGACGGCGCCAAACTGTCGAGGTCGGATTCTCGCAGTTGAATTGGTCGGCTACGCTTGCCAAGCTGAAATTTCAGGTTAGCCTCCGAGTTGAACTTTTCAGGTCGGCTACGTCACCTGCACAAGGAAAAGAAGGAAAAGGCGGGGTAATGACCCGAATTTTCCCCTTAGGCGTGCGAATGATTAGTATGTCCGAGCTGGCAAGGTAGCTGAGAGCATTTAATGACGGGTTACCTCTAAAATGAAGAGGGTGGATCTCTATTTATACTAAATTCAGGTCTGACAGTATTTAATACAGCTTTATGTCCCATCAGTGTTTTATGTCCCATCGGAATAGCTGGCATTAAGATCGGGATTTTTCGGGGTCGGGTCAACATTCCGGTTGGGCATTTAGCTGAATACGCTGGGCTCGGCTCATATTAGCCCGTCTCAACTCGACGTGGAAAACATATCCCAGCTCGGCGACCCCTCGTCATGTTCCATTCTCAATCCGAGGCAACGGAAATAGTTATATGGATCACAGAAATGGCTATGAAAATAGGACAAGAAAATGATACGCGTCAGTGGAACGCTTTTCTTCAGGATTTTGTACAATCTTGATAATAAGCAAATAGGAAATTAGACATAGAAAAGCTCATTGTGCGTGGAAAGGAACAGTGACAAAATTCATGGGACAACAAAGAGATATAAGAGAAGTATCATTCTGTTGTCCTTCGTGTCTTTTGTCAGATGAAAAGTATGTTGCATCACTTTGACCTGGAAATCACTTCTTAGCCATCTATAGAAGTATGGTGTAGTAAATATTTGTGCTTGGTAATCGTATGAATATTATTTCTCCTCCTTTACTGAAGGGCAGGAGAACTATTTACTTCTAAATTTCTATACATTTTTGTGAAAAATTTGTAGAAGTCATAAATAACTAAATTTAATGGTTATTACTCCCTGGCTTCGCTTTAAAATGGTAATTTCTATGATCTATGCCAAACCTTGTAGATCTGAATGACAAGACCTTTGGAATGAACTCCATAACATATCTGCCAATAGGATTGAACCTTGGTTAATAGGGGGAGACTTCAATACTTTGCTGACAGTAGATAAAAGAAAAAATGGGGCCACACCTAACAGGGGATCTATGGAGGACTTTAGCAATTGTTTGATGGATTGTGGTTTATGTGATGCTGGTTTTGAGGGACAACCTTTCACCTGGGAAAGGAGTGGCATGATGCAAAGGTTCGATAGAATTTGTATTAACAATGAATGGGCTAATAAGTTTGAGCAGACTAAGAACACACATCTTGCTAGTGTTGGTTCTGATCGTTGTTCCTTACTTGTAACAAGCTTACAAACAAACAGAAGAGGTCCAAGTTCATTTAGGTTTATCAATACCTGGACCAAACACCAAAGTTTCCTCCAATTTGTCAAAAGTGACTGGCAAGAAGAAATCCAGGGAAAAGGGTTGACTAAATTCTGGCTGAAGCAACAAAGACTCAAGATTGGACTGAAAGCTTGGAATAAAAACCTTTTTGGTGACATTTTCCAGAAGGTAAAATAGGTGAATTATTAGCTCAAAAAATGGAGGCACATGATATGATCAATCCCTCCCCTAAAAATAAGAATAAATTTCTACAGGCAACTGAAAAACTGAACCATACTCTTGCTATTGAGGAAAACTTTTGGCAGCAAAAAACAGGAATTAAATGGACAAGTGAAGGTGATAGAAACACCAAGTACTTCCAGATGATGGTTAGAAAAAAGAGAATAAGAAATTACACCTGAAGCATTGACTCAGAGAAAGAGGTGGTTCTGGATTAGATAAAAGATATTAAAGAGAGTGCCATTCAGTTCTTTTCTACATTACTCCAAAAAGAAGGTGAATGCACAGATTATAATATTATACTAAATGGGCTTTCGAAGAATGCATCAGTTTTTGATTGGGTTTGTTCGGTCATACATTGACACAAAATGAGGCTCCTTTTTATTTTTTGGTCGGATAAATAAGGCTCCTTGAGGAAAGGGTTGTAATGCACTAAACATATGACCAGGTTGATTTGTTAGAACTACGTCGTCTCTTTTGAGATATCCATATTTGTAAAGTTAACTCCAACAGTTTTTTTTATTTTTTACATTTAGAGTATTTGAAATATTTTTCTATATTTACACATCTCTTATTTCAATCTCACTCAGCAGCTCTGCTATTTTTAACCAATCTTTTATTTTAAAAAATTCCTATTTTAGCCTTTGTTTGGTCTAGCTTTTAGACATTTAAAAGTGCTTCTTGTCAGTTTAGAATATGAAGTTAACATGTATGACCTATGTTTGAAAGTGCTTTTAGGTAAAAGTAGAAGATGAAAAAAGTTTAAAAAAATAAAGAAGCTCCAAATTAGAACTTTTCAAAAAAGGCTTTTGTAAAACTGTTTTTACGAAATGCGAGAAAGTGTTTTTCTTTTTCTTTCTCAAATATACTCCTTTATATTTTTTAAAGTCTAACATTGCCATTAAAATTTTTAAAAACTCAACATTACTAGACATAGTCCAAACATCAACGACTTTTGTTCAATAACACTTCTAACTAAAGTTCTACTGTTAAAAGTGTTGGATTATATGCCCTAAAAGTCAATTTTAGGGCATAATAATTATATTCTTTATTTAATATGTGTTGTTTATTTAAATATTATTAAGGCAATTAACTATTTAAATAAAAGTCTTTAGAATTATATTTAGAGATTATATCCTTAATAGTAAGGATATGAGTGACAGAATCTATATTTATAAATATATTCTAAAAGTAGTCCCTGATCATAGGATAAATTAATTGGGAGTTAGTTTATCCAGAGAGATCAGATTATAGTCTACCATCTAAATAATATGAGATATTGATTTGGACAATTAATCTCATATCGTAGGGGTAGATGTATAAGTGCTTGTTGAGAACAAGTAATTGGAGATTACCACAATTACAACGAATTACATGGAATGGTCAATAATTTGTAATTCGTTGTACAGTGTAATAGTGTAATTAGTCCTTAGACCTGAGACCCACGATTATCTTGTGTTAGGGATAACGTAATTTGCTAGTACAATAAAACTAGTCCTCATCAAGGATTAGATAATGTACTCAGTGGTTACGATCTATTCCGGCATGGAGATAGGCGAGTGTAGATACGAAATATGTCAATTAGGGATCCTATGCAATCTATTAATCGAGTAATTGGAAATCTTTGGCCGAGATAGAATAGTAGAAGTTGTTCCATGTATTATTCATGAGTTATTGATTAAATAGATTTGGACATATGATTGAGTAATAGAGTTTGACGACCCTATTCATGACTCTGTCTCAATTGAGATAATTTAGACAGAAGGAATTGATTGCATGATTATTATTAAGGGTTCGTAGAATTTATATTTCATCATTAGTTGGGTAGTCGTGATATACTGCTAGGTATCACTCACGACTTGCGAAAATTGAATTAGAAGAATTCTAATTAAATATCAATTGGATTAATATTATTTCGCTGCCAATTAATTATGAACTCGAGAGATCACACACAAAAGAGATCGAAAATTAATCAGTGAGAAAAGTAAATTAAATATTAGAAGAGCCTAATATTTAATTGGACTTAAGACTGATTAAAATAGGAAACTATGACAGACAGAAAAACTAGTACAAATCTTATCTTTCATACCAAATATAGTTTTCTCTAAAACTCGTATTGGGGGTTTTGTTGATTGATGGTTCGGATCTAGTGTAGATACTTTCGGAAGCTTTACAATTGGGGAGTTTTGACTCGATCAAACCCTACAACAGATTTGTCGTCATTAAAGGTAATCCTAAAATCCTCCTATGCGTAATTAATGTCGATTATTATGCATGTATGTAATTTGTGTAAATAGCCATAAACGTGATGCATGTGTATTTATTTATTTTCGTTGCGTTTATTTAATTAAAAAAAATTTAAATACCGTGCGCGTTTCCCAACAAAAAGTTTCAAAACTCAAAAATTAAAATTTTACAACTAGGCCAAATAAAGCCTTATTCAACAGCTCCACTATTTTTTAGGGTTATTTGACCATTGGGAGATATGAGAGATGGGATGAACGATCAAATCTACTCTCCCATCTTTGTAGATCCGAATTTCAAATTGAAACTCCTATAAAATATGGGGACTGGATAGAGGAGCTATTTGAGTAATTTAGCACCAATAGTTCTCCTAAATATAGGGAATTTGAGGGTTTGGGGATCTGTTAGAGATGGTCTAAGAATCAGTCACCATATTCTTATCTGCTTGTTGGCCAACGAAATATTGTAGCCACATTGGTTGGTGAATAGACATATCTATATGCCTCTTTTTTAATGGTTATATGTCTTCCTCAAGTGGTGCATTATCTCAAAAAGTTATGTCCATTTGAATAAAGGGATACAAGAAGAAACTCTCTGCAGAATTTCCTCACCTATAAATATGCCCCATGGCTCCATTTGCAATCCATCAAGTTTATTCTCTAGTTTTCACTTCATAGAGCGAGAGAGTAAAAGACATAAAGTTGTGTTGTGTGAAACAGTAATAGGCTCTGGTAGTCTATCTTTCTGAAGATCATAAGGAAGAATTTAAGGCATCTTTCTGAAGATCATAAGGAGGAATTTAAAGCCAACAAGAAGAGTAGAACCACAAAACCATAAAAGCATCATAAACAAGTTTTTAGTTCAATAAAAATACGCTTTCGCATTCGACTCGTTATATTTGCGCTATACAACACTGCTGAAACTGCTTCTTGGTACTACTACCTACCACTTGGGGCATGAACCGAACAATAGGATCTTCAACTCCAAAGCTTTTTTGGATGAACAGATTTTTGAAAGAATCTATCAAGACATTGAATTTAGATCTGTTGGCTTCAAAGGGTTTAAAGATGCTACACTGGATGATAGCATTAGTTTTTTCTTTGCAATGCAATTTCCTCTTTTTGACCAAAAAAAAAAAAAAGGTGATAGCATTAGTAGGGCTTGGAATTTAGTTAAGTAAATGTATCTTTGTTTTTATCGGGTTTGGTTTTACTCATTTGATGTAGTTTTGTATTTTTTATCATTGTACATTTTTCTTTTAAATGAATGGAGAACTTGCTAATTTAGCGAGAATTTTTTTTTATAAAAAAACATTAACCTATCCAAAAAATAGATTTATAGGTCACCACCCACAATAATACTTTAGTTTATATTAGTTTCTTCCTTTTCTCCTTTCTCCTTCGAATTAAATTCTAGTATACAATGTTAAAATCGGTAATAAAAGCATTTTGTACTCATAATTTTTTTGAGGAAAAGAAAAATTAAGAAAATAATTACTCAAAAACTCGAATTTTTATTTATTTATTTATCTTTAATGTTAACCTAAATTCTTTTTTCTTGACATTATTAGCTAAGAATCAAAAAGTTTAATTGGATTCTTTTCTCCTTCAACATAGCAAGAGATTTATTTCCGGTATTTATTTAATAAGCCTCTCGCAAGCAAGTGCGAGAGAAGCAAGGAAAGTAGAAGTAAGTTGCCTGAAAGAAGTGACGTGGAAGTGAAGTTGTTTACGAAACATCATGGAATAGAAAGAGTGCTAGACCAGTTAGAGAAAATCTACATTTTAATCAAGTACGAAAATATAATGAATAGAAGGTAATAGTAAGAACAAGGATTGTGTTGCTTACGTTGGCTTTTTCTCTAGCATTTGGTGACAGACAAATTATCAAGAACATTAAAGCGAACACTAATGATATTAAAGAAATTCGTATCAATTGGAATTCACACCTATTTGACAAATTTTACATGTAAATATGATCCACTTTTTAAAATAAATTAATACGTACCATATATATATATATATTTAAGGATGCGTAAATGATTTTACACCACTTAAAGATAATACTAATAAAATAAGAATCTAGACCAAATAGCCGCCAATAGTAGACACATTTCAACATCATGTAAGATAATTAATTGGGTCCAAACTTTTAACAAAAAAAAAAGGGTCCAAACTAAGGCCCGTGTGGGAAAAGACCCAATCCAAAAATCCACAAAACTCTCGACTCTTCTGCCCAAGTCGATTTATTAGATTCCCTTATTTAAATTCTCACCTCAACGGCTCAACATTTCTCCTCTCTAAAATTTGCGTCAGCAGCTTAAAGCGCTTCTCATCTCACTTACTGCATCGGAGCACCTTTGTGAAATTACAGGTTTGCCCTTTAAAACCTTGCTTGACACCATACTCCTAATAATCTATTGAACATGCTTATTTATTTTCCTTCTTTAATTCATCTTTGTTTTTCGTTTGATTTTCATCCTTTTACGTTATTAAAAATGACAATGAGACCCTAGAAATTTTTTATTTTTTATCTTTTGCAGTGTAATGTGTATTGATGTGATTACAGGTAGATTAATGAAGGTTTTGATTTGTACCAGTGTAATTTCTGGTCAATTCTATGAAGTTTTTGTTCTAGGTGTAAGAAAAGTTGTAAATTTTTTAAACTAAAGTATTTAGGGTTTTTTGAGGAGTGATTTTGCGTAGGCTTTTGTTCGTTTATCGCTGTCATTTTCTGCTATGCTCAAGTAAGGTACTTGAAAATGTTCCATTCTCAATCCGAGGCAACGGAAATAGTTATATGGATCCCAGAAATGGGCCACACATACATGATCACATCGTCGGTGTGAAAATGCACGTTGGGGTTTTCACCATCGACCAATACAACAACACTTGTTACCAAATTCTTATGCGTTAACATCACCCCTTTGGGTAAGCTATGGCGCCTGACGAGTAAGGCAGCGCCACGATATCGTTGGGTTCGATCGTCACTGCCGGCAAATCATTTTCGTTCGCCTGAGTGAGCTCAGAGAAATCTATACAGCCTTCTAATGAACCATCAGTGCAAACGATTTTCCAATTCGTTTTCCTCTGCGAAATCTTTCTCACTTTTTCAACATAACAAGCATGCGTTATAATGAGCTTGGCTTTCGACCCTTTTGCTTGTTTTGCAATCTCTGATGCGATGGAGTATAAAATGGATTCTGTGTGGTGCTAATTGCTGCACAGTAAGATGCTCCAAGAAATGAAAATATGAATTCAGGTGAATTTTGAAGTAAAAGAATAATAACATCACGCTGTTGAATGCCAATCTTGGTGAGGCCAGAGGCAACTTTTCCAATCGTGAGTTGAACATCAACATAGCTAAATATGTCACCTGTGGTGCGGTTGATCAAGCTTGGACGTGAGCTGAACTGTGATATGTTCTCAAAGATACATGTGTGAAGTGGAAGATGATTTCGGATGTAGATATCTGGAACTTTGATCTGAAAATGAATTCTTTGTTCTCTCCATTGCACGCACAACGTAGTTAGAGAGAGAGAGAGTAGAGATAAGAGATAAGAAAAAAAAAAAAACACTAAGAGAGCCTGTGCGAACAATTAAAACCAAAAAGGGCACTTTAGTCTATTTATTTTATTTTAACGATTCAAAGTTAAGGATTCCATTAACTAACATATATAAGGGGGTTAAGTGATACAATCTATATATTAGAAGGCGAAATGTTACACTGTCCAAATTCTAAGGGGTAAAGTGATATTTACCCCTAATATAAATAACAAAGCTTAGATCTTACGTACGATGCAACAACTGCTTTATCCACACGTTTGTGTTCGACTTCACTTAGCATTGTGTGAATGTGACTTAAATTTCTTGTGCAATATCATCTTAAACTATTGTCCTCACCTGTGTGGCCATATTGTATTCTAGCTGTCTTTTGCATTCTTTCTCATACTAATAATGCATTTTATGCTTAGTGATTTCATTGTTTTTATCTACATATTTTGTGCTCTTTAGAGGTAAGCAGACTCGCATCTACGTTCTCCTAATTATGAGGTTCTATTTTAAAACCTATTGGTGTTAAGTGGAATAGTCGAAAAATTTATATACTGATTTTAGGACTTATGATTTATCTATATAAGATAATTGGTATACTCCAACACCTTTCTTTATTTGTGACTGATGATTGAAGGTTGCAATTGATAACGTGGTAGAAAAAGCAACGAATTTGGAAGAGTTGCGTATCAACGTCAATGCCTGAGACATGAATAGGTCAAGTATCCATGGATAAGATTGGATAGAGCTAGACCTTTGTCTAATCTTATCTATCTGTGTTTGATCCATCACGTGTTGAGCATTAATTTTAGTATGCAATTCTTCCAAATTTGTTGCTTCTTCTATCACATTATTTATTGTGCTCTCAAAATCATTAGGTATTGACACTAGTGTGTGCTACTCTTCCAAATTCCTCTTCTTTGTCACTAATTGTGCCTTTAATGATGAGTCACAAGTGAATGTTTGTGTCGGAGAATCCAATGGTCCCACATTGATAAATAATAAGTTCTGACACCAATATATAAATTTCTAACCTATTCCATCCCGTACTAATTAATTTTAAGATGAAATCTCAGATTACTAATCAATATTTCCATGAGCAAGCATGTGATGACATTTTGGAATGCAGCCAATCTCTGAAAAATCCTTTCATTGCTAAATATTGTAAAGACTAGACACAGGTTTACAAATGAACATGCTGCTTCTACTAATCATTCTAGACTCCTAACTGCACACATTTTACATCAACAGACTTTATGCTGCCATTTATTACACAAAATGCTTCTTCGACAATCTGCACATCTTGCAATAGCCGGTCTGCGAGCTTTTGCATCAGCAACAGGCACATTATTTATTTGATTCTTCAGTGATCTTTCTGCTCCTTCAACAAGTTCACTGTCAGAATTTAGCAGAGCCCGAGGGAGCAAATTCGCATCGCTACTCCATTTTCAGTCACCCTATACTGAATTTACATAAAATATGCTTCTGGGGATGGACTAACTTGATCCTTCATGTATACATTTGTGTTGAGGCTAGGTTGAAAATGGCATTGTAGCCAGCTTTCTCTTCCATGTGGTTCTTCCTCGGACGATTTCTTCATTTTTCGTCTTCCCTTTTGTTTTGAGCAAGTGTGTATATCTCAGTGGCCCTGGATTCAAGGACTGTAACAATCCATTGCCGTCAAGAAATTTAGATTGCAATGAAAATCCATTAAGCAAGCCGATGCTATTGTTGTCATTCTGATTTTCATTTTCGATAAGTCCATATTCATGAGGATCACAAAGAGATTGAACAAGATCTGAACTTCCACATTCTCTTCTATATTCTAGTATGATACTAGACAACTGGTGATTTTCCAAATATTCGTCAGGAATGGTCTGTAGGAGAAAATGTTATATGAATTTTAATTAACCCGATTTAAGCATTTTCAATATTTGATCAAGCTCAAAAGTTGTAAACCTTTTTCCTTTACCTCAAGCATCCATCTGACATACTTCACATTGTTTACATGGTGGTTCATGTCCAAATCACTCCTCTTTGGCTGCAAATAACAAAGTAATCAAATTAGTATAAGTCTCTGTTCAATAACATGAGCTGTTGAAGCTGGAAATGGAGTCACCTTCAAGTCTGAATTCACATATTTTGCATTATCATCCAATTTCTCTATCTTTTCAGGGGATTCTTCTTTGATAGCTTCTTTCTCAATGAACCATGGGGAGAGCTCGGCCCTCACCTCGTCCGGCATCTTCGAAAGGCGCCTGGTTTGTTTGTTCATCATCACCCACGTACTGTTCCACAACAGACTCCTTAGTATAGGGACGAGCTACAGATTCCAGGAGAATATATGGTAAAGATGGAAGCCGGGAGACTTACCTCGTGGCGCGAGCAAATACAAGGCCTGTCGCCTGACTCCGGAGGAGCCAGTCTCTCCTCATCCCATTTTTCCCCGATGCTCCAACCCATGTGTCTATTTCCATGATCTCACCCCTGTAATCAGTAACTACTGCTATTAACAGCTAGTGCTATTGCAGGAACTACTCATTAATAACTTCTTTTGGTTCGGAACTTCAATTTTAAAGGTAGGTTAACCAATTGATCTAAAAGACTTAAACCCGTGTTAGATGGTAATGTTGAACGTAAATCATTACAAACTGAACAAGAATCTCTTACAGAACTAATGTGAGACATAGTGTCACGAGCAGAGTTGGAGACATAAATGAATAGTTTGAACTATGAACTAACAGATGATGAAAGAACATACCAGATTGGATAATAATCCACTTGCACTTGCATTCTTGACACAACCCAAATCAGATTGTTTCTCATCATTCCATGTGTAGCTCCGAACCCATCACCGAGAAGTCCTGACATCCATACATGATTCAATGCCGTTTCCTGCATTAATCCAGGGCCTTTAGCTTCTGCATTTTGATCATATAAAAGTAACACAGCTTACACAATTAGCTTAACAACAATTCTCTAACTTGTCACCTGAAGTAAGCTGAGGATACTCTCGATCGTCGCAGTTTTGTCCGGGCCGACTTCATACGAGCGAATAACCATTGTCTGCCGATATCCAACTCCTTCCAGGATGATAAGTCCTTGGCGAAACGGATCGACGAGCTGCTTCTTTGTCGGAATGTTTTGCCTAACCTGCTGTTTAGTAATATATACATTCTCACCAGAAGCAAGAGATGTGCTCGTCACTCCATTGTGATCTTGACTCAATATGTCAACCTTAGGAAAACTAGAAGTTCCATTCACTTTGATACTATTCAAATTCTGCTTGTTTGTCTCATTACCACCATTATTGCTCGTTGAGCATCTTATGGTTGGACAAGCTAAGTAGGAGAGGGAAGCCATTGCTGTTGCCAGTGTGAAAATTAAAGATTAAAAAAAAAAAACCCTGGAAACTCTTTTCGGGCTATCCAATGGTTTTATACTACATTATCGGACACAATGGGCCAAAATAACAATCATGCTTTGTTGATCACATAGTTGGACAAATCAAAGACTATGTATGCTGAGAAATGTTTTATATGTTAAAGTTGTTTATGTTATATTCTTAGCAGTAATCGAGGGGTTTAAAAAGAGGACAAAAATGTTAGTTGACTTGTGCACTTTTTTGGGAGTGTTTTAACTCAAAAAATTGCGGTTAATAGTTTCTATGTTCCAAGAAAGCGTGGTTTGAAGTTTCGAAATTGAACAAAGTGGTGAAGCTTTGGTTGACATGAAGATTACATATAGCTAAAGTTGTCTAGAGAATGCAGTAGAATTGTTTATTGTAATATGAGTATCATCAAATTCTAGAGGGAGCATTCATTTGGTTCACTCAATGGCGGGGAATCTGAGAACGCAGTCACCTTGGTTTTATTATTTTTCTTTCCTTTATTCTATTCTAATGGTAATCTTATAAAAGTTTCCTTTTAATTTAAAGTTGCATCTCTTGAATCTTGTGTGATAAAAAATATCACTTAAATTAAAAGAAAAGTATCATAACATTGTTGTTATACTAGTGTCGTTGGATGATTCGAATGTTGGGTGATGAAATACTAATTTGTTTATAAGATGTTAGTTGTTGAAATGAGAATGTTAAAATAGATGTTTAAAAAAATTAAGGACAAGATTTGAGTTGATATGAAAAAAAGTGGGAATAGCCTCGATTGAGAATAAGTTGAGAAAGAATTGTTTGCAATCGTTCAACCATGTTACGAGGCAGTCTATGGAGATATCTGTTGGAATGTGAGAAAGTGTGGATGTAAGACAACAACATAATTAGAAGGGTAGAAAAAGATCTAACATGAATATAAAAACTTAAGCAAGCTCTCGCATTCAAAGAGCTAATAGAAAAGAAGGCTATTGACATGAATACCTAACTATCAAATTTTTATGTTGAATATACATTCCTTTCCATTAAATCTTGGGCCAACTCCTCTTAGAATCAATTGTTTGCATAATGAAATCCAAAATTCTTAACATTGTATTAGACTCGAGGTACCAATAATATGTCAACTCCTCTTAAAATCAATTGTTTGCAGAGTGAAATCTATAATTCTTAACATGATATTAGACCCTAAATATCAATAAGACCTAGATTCAAAATTCAATACCGCCCTTTTATAAAATTACTTTTACGTATAAAGCCGGATTAAAAACCATTCAAGCTATCCACTTAGTTGGGTAAAGCTTAGTTAGGTTTAATTTATAAATTTACTTTTTTTGGGGAAGTTTACGAGAAAATTTATAGGATCTTGTCTCCTCAAAATTATCACTAGGCACTTTGGCTACAGGCTGAAGTTGAACCGTAAGATGCATTTACTTACACTAAAGTACAGCCAATGCAATGCATTCGTTTATGTGAGTAATAGGAATTACTCTATGGATGTAGGTGAAGTCCGAGAATTATGTGTTTATTGTATTTGTGTGCACGATTTAATTTCTAATGAAGTTGTATCAAAACTCGCTGGTAGTCAAGATGTTGCAACATCAAAAGAAGATTGACAAAAAGGAGTATTATGTTGTTTGAGCAAAAGATTTAAAGATTGTTTTTACAACGCGTTGCTGTGTTAGGCAATCAAACAAGGTTGAAAAAAAGAGAATTCGTTAAGAAATACTGAAGTATTCAAGAAATTAAGAGCCCTACTTGTTTTAAAAATAGTTTTGAAGGGGTGTTCGAGAATTCAAATCGAAACTCAATATGACTCTTGGAATCTCAAAAAACAAAGAGATAAGGTTCAAAACATTTAATAATCATAAAGTAGATTAATTGAATATACATTTAAAATTATGAATCTAGTCATGTATCAAATTTGTGTCTTTTGGTATTAGTAAATTCATATTAAATAATGTGTCTCTTGATTTTCCAAGCGCTCCAAGCTTGTTAAGCAATAAAATTATAAGATTCGATTAGTAACTTGACTCGAATAAATATATCGTGGCTTGGGTGTCATAATAATTTATGTGAATAATAGATAATTATTCTGTGAATGTAGGTAAAGTCCAAACCACATTAAAAATTATGTGTTGATTGCATTTGCATGCACGATCCAATTTCTAACTACCCTAAATGTAAGATTCGGCAAAAAAAATATAAAAATAAAATAAAATGAAAGATTCTTGTGCATCTCTTAGAATGAGAATCAACATGGACAGTCCGGAATTCACAATCTAAGAGAGAAGTGAGTCAGTGGCTACCATCCAAAAATGGCTTGCTTCATTGTACAGAGTTTATAGGGCCAAGTACAATTTTTAATTGTTTCTCTCTTTTGATGTGGGAGAGAGGACAAGCAATAACCACAAGTACACATCACTCTCAACATGAAGAACCATTTAGATTTCCGCCTCCACCTGTCTTTTCTCAACTGCTGGATAGTTTTCCCAATGCAGCCTTCATTGCAGAAAGTTCTTGTGGAGGGGCTGTGATCTTTTCTGGAATCCCTGCAACCAACATATCTTCAATAAGAGAGCATCACTTCCCTTTACTATCAAAACCTCCCACTAGACGTTCGAAGGAAACAAATATGCCAAATAATAGAAGTCAATAAATATTATGAATGTCACCAAGCATCAATACAGACAATGAAGAACTTATAGAGTCCATACGCTTATTGATCCACTCACATATTTGAATTACAAATGTTGACGAACTTGGCGAGTCCACCGGCTTACTGAAAGGACAAAGAAACTAGCCCAGTCAGACGAAAACAGAACCGATTTCAATTTACATCAACAACAGTTAAGAGGCACCAGGGGAAAGCACAGCAAAAGAAGTCCTTTGGCTGACAATTGAACCTTAAAAGACAAACAAGGCAACTAGAAAATGAACTCTCCAACCTAGAGTAATCAAAAGCGATAACAGAGTTACTAAGAGTCCATACACGAGCACGTCTCTTTACGAGAAAGAAATTAGCGTTATAATTGATTCACCCAAATATGACTATATACATTCCATTTTAAGGGATTACTTTATATTTTAATCTCTTAGAGAAGATAAAAAAAATATATATAAGGAGCACTTATCCTGAGCATGCCGAATTCAAATTTTAGTGAAAGAGATTCAAATTGAAGCAGAAGTAGAGGGTAAAGGATCTATAACTCCTGAAACTTGAATTAAACTCGTATTGTCAAGTAGCAGCAAAAATTTTGTAACTAGTAAAAGAGCCGTGTTCAAATAAAGACATCAAGATGAAATGTCCTAACAGTTGAATTACAATATAATGCATAAATAAGATGAATTATATACATAGAAAATAGAAAGACACAAATAAGTTTCTTGCCTGTGATATAAACATTCACAGTCCTGAGTCAGCTCTTAGGAAGATGTGTCAGAATGCTTTTCTTTAGGATAGATGTGGACCTTGATCTCGTTTCCATATTCGCTTTTTTCCTCGAGGATATTTTTGGCTGAATTTGCAGCAGAATGGCTGCACCACTGCACCTCAATCATCTCCAGTGTAGGAATGTCTCCAAAACTAGGAGGGATCTCCTGAAGTTTCTTACATTTCCGCAACACCAGTCGCTCAAGGTGGGGAATGTTATCATTGGTGGCATGCCATTCTACAATGTTCAGAAACTCCAATTTCAAGTATTTGAGTTTTAGGAACTCACCTTCTTTCATATCCCAACATTTTCCCTCAAAGGCTCTGCAAAGTAATTTGAGAACCTCAAGGTTTGGCAGTCTCCCAATACTTGAAATTTCACTCCATGGCAAACAAAATTCTGATAAAGTCAATTTTCTGAGGTTTGAGGGGAAATGAAACTCACAAGGATGTCTCCAAGCAAAGCGAGACAGTTTATAGTTTCCGGATACGTTCAATGATACAAGTTGACTAAGACAGTTCAACACCGGAAACCTATAACACCAGTTGAAATAATCCCATGAACCCAAAAATATGCATCTCAATTTGCGAAGATTTGGCAGCCGCTGTAACAATTTTTCTACATCATCTCCATAAGCAAGAGATGGTGTTGAAAAGCTTTCCAAATTATCTAACAAGGAGGAATTTTGAAGTATTTGTTGGTTCAAATCAAAAGATGCACGATCATTTATATGCAAGTGCCTCAACCTTACCATATTCCAAATTGAATCTGGAACTAGTACAACTTCCACTCTTAATCCTTTGAGAACAAAAATTTCTAGGCTCCTTAGGTTGGCTATTGATGATGGAATAGATTCGATGTCTCCCCGAACTGCTAAGTACCTCAAATGAACCAGTAATTCAATTCCTCTAAGTGAATCTCCAATATTGATGCACCCCAAGTCCAAAACCCTAATGAGTTTGAAGTTGCGAGAGATAAACGAAGCATTATACGGATAATTTGGGTACATATCACCAACAGCATGTAGTGACAAAGAATGAACATTGGGGCCTAAAGGCCTTGCCATAATAAAATGCTTCCGCTTAGAATAAATGCTCAAACGATATTGCTTATAAGTTATTAGACTTGAAGAGTCAGAATTATCAGAATCAACACCATAGTCCATACCAACAACTGGAGAAGGAAAAAGTTCGTCATAACCATGTATGCATTTTAGAAAGTTTTCTTCCTCAGCTTTTGCCAAGCAAAAGTCACGCAATAAATCATGAACATGACATGCTTTGAGTCCACCCTTGGATCTACTCTTGGTGCCCATCACCAGGCTTCTACCAATTAGATCCATCAAATAATCCTCTGCAACATCCTCCAAACTCTTTGACTTTGTACTTTTCACAAATCCTTCGGCAATCCACAACCATATCAATTTCTGGACTGGAATTTCTTGATCCTCAGGAAAGGCCCCAAAATAAAGAAAGCACGATTTCAAATGATCTGGCAAATGCTTGTAACTTAATTCCAGTATGTCCTTGCACTGATTCTTTGAGTCATTAACAATGTGTGAACTCAAACTTTTCGCAATTTGTTTCCACTGAGCCTTTTTCATATCAATCCTTGCGAGAAGTCCAGCTGCCAAAACAACCGCAAGAGGTAGCCCTTTGCAATTCTTCGCAATTTGCTTTCCAATTTCTGACAGTTCTTGTGGGCAGTCCTCCTTGTGAAATAGCTTTGCTAGTAACAACTTCCAACATTCATCATCAGAAAACCGACGAAGAGAATGAATGCTACCAGGCCAAGCCTCATCATACATTCGGCTGGTGATCATAATTCTACTTCCTTTCTTGTCATCTGGAAAAGATCTTTGCAAAGCATTCCATGCCCCAATGTCCCACATATCGTCCAAAACAAGAAGATACCTCTGCCCCTTTAGTTGTTTGTAAAGCATGTCAGCTAAATCATCCTCGCTCATCTTAGAAATTATATCAGTAAGCTCAATAACATCACCTAAAATGTCAAGCAGCAAATCTTTCTTCTGATATGTTTGTGAAACACAACACCATGCACGAACATAGAAGCGTTGTTCAACTGAAGGATAATTATAGAGTTTCTTTGCCAGAGTTGTCTTACCAAGTCCAGGCATTCCAACAATGGCGACAACATCTCGATGCTTTCGTGTTCCAATAAGCTGCTCCATTATGGCATCTGCCTCGTCCTCGAAACCAACCACTAAGTCATCAATCTTTGATGTAGTTTCTCGCGTTGAGACCTGACTAGAAGTCTTTGCAACACTCCTGACATTGTTATCATGAGCCTTCTTGTCATAGATCTGTACAACTTCCGTCTTGATAAATTTGATCTCTTCAATAACTGCTGAAAGTTGTAATATCTGATGCCAGAGAGGACCATCTCTAATTACAATTGAGTCAATGACAAGTTCTGCCTGGTATGCCACCTCAATTACACGTCTCCAGAGATCTTTCAGTTTCTCGTGCTCCCTGCGCCACACTTTGATTTTATCAAGAAAAGATCTCAGATACAATAGCTCTGTCTGGACTGTCTCACATTGATGCTTCATGGCAGCAATTGAATCTGTTCTATGGGTCAGTAACTCAGCCAGATTCTCTAAGAAAAAATCAATGGAGCGCAGTTCATCAGTTGAGGGGATGTTGTATAAATTAATCTTTTTGACATCTGCTATAATAAGATTGATGCTTTTTCGCAAATCAAGAAGCGCAGCATTCCTTTTGCTGGCCATGTCTTCCTCTGTCTCTTCTGCAGACAAGGAGTAAACAATAAATCCTACATTGCAGATCACTTGATCAATATTCCTTATAAGATACTTAAACTTCTCTGTCTTGTATTCTTCTGGTGGATCCATGATCATAGCTTTTAGGAATATCATCTCCTCATGAAGGTTTTCAATTTGATCCTGCTTTGGAACCATGAAACTGGTGTGGTGGTGTATTAGCTCTATCAGATCAAGTAGGAGAAAGTCGATTAAGCTAACTACCACAAGTTGTTCCATCCAGGGAGAATCTGATGGGTGCAGCGACTTAAAAGCTCTGGTATAAATCTGTTGGACCTCTGGATTGATAGGCTTGATCTTCTGCAGCAGACCAGAGAACTTAATATTTATCTCCTGTGCCATGCTATCGTCCATTTCTTTGACTAAGCACGAGTAAGAGAGAATTGCTGCATTGTCAGTTATAGTGCGAACATAAACCATGAGATATTTCACTTCATCATCACCCTTGGAACACTTCTCAGTATATCTAGCGAGATCTCTCAAAAATCTTAATGCTTGCTTGAGATCTTCGATTTGTTTCCTGAAGGGAATAATTGTATGGGCCTTTAATCTTACTAGATCCTTCAGATTCACCAGGAGATCATTAATGAATCTTACAACATTATCAGTCTGATACATCCAACAATTTGGTAGATATGTTGATTCAAGGTATAAGTCATAAACTTTATTAACATCTGGCTTGATATGCTTCAATTTTTTCAGAACTCCGGATACCTTACGCTTCACATTTCCATGCTGCGATTTTATGTGACAAATTTCATCATTGATTGACAAATATGCTTTCAGGATCCCTGTCCGTTTATGCAAGTAGAACTCATCTGATGGGAGATATGGTATCCAATTATTGAATGTTTTTAGAAACATTAGCTCCAGTTTGATGCTCCGTACATGCTCCACAACAGAATTCAGCAATGAGTGTCTCTCGAGTAACTCCACACTATCTAAGGCAGGGATACCATAAGAAGACATCTCCCCAAACGTCTTCCCCTTTCTGTCTCTCTGTGATGCCATAGGAAGTAGAAAATCTTAGAAGGGATTGCAGATCCTTGATACTTCAACTGCTACTAGTACTGTGTGCACGTGAAGAACTGCGTTGCAAGCTCAGTCAGAAAATCTATAATCTGCAATACAATAATAAATTTCCAGGAGCGTGATTCTGAAAACTCGGGCACAAAAAATTTGACTTTCTTATTAGAAGTTCAAGTACGCAATAAATATGTTGCTCAGCCACAGGATGATTGATTTGTTTCTTTATTTCCTCATTGACTCTCAGATTCTTTTTTATGGAATAGATGGGTTATGTATTAAAAAAAAAAGAAAAAATGAGCCTTAGATGTTTTAACATGGTACATAAATGTCCTACTTTTGAAAAATGACAGAAAGGTGAAACATCGTATAGTATAGTTCCTGCTTAGCCGTTTACCAGCCTTTTACCAGGTTTTGCCTCCTTTGGACAGAAAAAAGAAAAAAAAAAACTATATTTTTTTCCTTTATATATCTCTTAAGATCTAATGCTGTCCTGTAGAGAATGTATGGAGTAACAAGTCCGAGCTACAAATTAGAATGAGGCAAACTTGTGATTGCTGAATGAATATCACTTTCTACTAATTTTCTACTTCTTGTTGATTAAATCTGGTAATTACACTGTTGTGTGATTTCTAACGCAAATGCACGTATCGCAACAAGTAAAAAAGTGATAAGTAAAAATCATTCCCACGAGGACTATGATTACTAAGTACCGAAATTAATTTAGTTCTAACTTTATTTGGACAATCACGAATTGAAAATTTGTAACTAACGACTAAAGAAATTATAGAACTTATAAGAAAAATAGCAACTAACACAATTACGGAATTAACAAAATATGGTAACTTAATAATTAAAGGACTCTAGGGATTCCGATTTCACTAAGATTAATCTTATTTGAAACTAGTGATTTAAATCAATTGACGCCTATTCCTTACGTTGTTAGCAATTTCGCTAAGTTAGATATTAATCTTTCTCAAGCATTAATAACCTATCCCAATAAGCAAGCTAACTACATCTATGTGATAACTGTGAACTTATGGAACGCATTAAGCCATAGAAATTCAAGCACTGCACTAGACCTCATAACTATCTCTAGCTTATGACGATTTAATGATATTTCACACGTGGTCTAATTTAGTTATCACTTCTCAGTCTCAAACCAAACCACGAATCATGCAATTGTTGATCAGGCAATCACAAGCATTAAACTCAGCATGAAATAATCAACGCATATATGGAATAGTTCATCAATCAATCAAAACCAAAAGTATCAAATATTCATAATCTGGCTACATCGTAGCCTTAGAAAAATAGTTTAGAACATAATCATGAAAATAAATAAAATTTCAATTGTAACGTAAAACATGATAATAGAGATAGATAAAACTAGGATTTAGAGAAGAATTGGGGTAGAAATCTGTCTCCGGATCGTTCCTCCGTCTTCAACTCGCGAATCCTCTCTTTCTTTTCCTTTAGAACGTTGTTTCTTCTCCCATCTTGATGGCTGCCCCCCTTCTCACGTTTTTCTCCTTTTATTTCATAGGGTTTCTTTCTTTTCTTGCCAATTTACAAGACTGCCCTTAATTTTCCTGCGATACTGCGCAGCTGCGCTATGACTGTGCTACTTCTATTTGTTCTTCAATTTCTCTACAAATTGCATAAAAGCCAATCCTTTGTAATTTCTCTTCAATCTTTGCCTCAAAACTCAGATTGTCTATTGGAAATTACCTACAATGCAAATTAAAGACAAAACCAATTAAATTGCTCATAAATTACTCAAAAACTAACAAAGTTTAAGTGAAAATGTGTTGAAATCATATATTAATAATACACCCAGCAAACACCCCCAAACTTAAGCTTTGCTTGTCCTCAAGCAAAAGACACAACTAAAGAAAGAACAACCAAAAAAACTAACGACTCAATACAATACATCTCATGAAAGCAATGTTGTACGATAGTAAATTTGCACGGCCTTAATAGCTTTATTTCACAACTCAAGAGGTGACTTTCAATCATAAGCACGAGGAATATTAACTTCACATAATTTGCATCTTACTTCAAATCCCCCAAGTGAGTGTGTGAATAGCCTCTTTTCCAATCAATTGTACCCGGATGAGTTTATGCAAGTTAAGCGAATTTCCAATGTGAATCTTTTATTTTCAATTACTTAGGACTTCATAGGTTCACTTTTCATGTCACTCTCCACTAATGTAAGTTAATTATAGCATTAAAGATCAGTAGGACTTTTCATTTGGTTGTAACGTGTGGTTAGGGTTAAGGTAGGATAATGGATATAATATAAGGCTAAACTATCTGTAAACACAAAACTATTCGAGGATGTTTAATGGAGCACATGCCAACTCTACTTCTTACCACCACAATTACTCAACATATCTCTTTTCTTTCTTCTTTCATTTCACTTCCTCAACATGCATGCACAGCATTTATAAACACAAAAAGAATCCACATTTCCCCAAATTTGCATTTTGATATTAATATAAGGAGTGTGGCTCTTTTTTTTCTCAATATTTTTTTTTGGAAACAAAATAACACATCACCAAATCATCAAACCTCCCATCATTCAATACAAAACATGCCTCCATATAATCATCTTAGAACAATCATATGTTACAGGTAGGAGGGTCATAATCTGGGAAATCAAACTTGATAAGTTAAGGAAGATATTGTAAGTCGCATGAGAAAGAAAAGGCTAATTAAGCTCAAAATGGTGGACTATGGATATTCAATTATTACAAGGGTTGGTTGAAAAGGCTCAAACGATCCAAAGATGACCTAAATCATTTCCCTAATGCTATACAACCTAGAATTTCGCCTCGAGTGACAATCAAGCAAGTTCTAAAGTCCTATACTCATTTTTCTTTTCTCTTATTTTTTTTTTCTACCACCTAAATTCACATAAACCTTCTCTAAGTATCAACATAACTAGGCGAGGCTAAGTGCACAATAGGTAAGGATTTTCCGTAAAACAAAACTATGCTTCAGTCAATTATCCTCATTACTATCATGTACTCCTTACGCTACTCATCATCGGCCTATTTCTTATCTTTCCAGCATCACTGTCAAAAAAAAAATTTCTCAGCTTTTCAGCTTTTTTTTTTCAAAATTTTTTGATTTTTGATTTTTTTTAACATAATAAAAATAAAAAAACACATAAAAAGAAAAATACCTAGTATGAATACTAAAAAAACAAGTTCACACAGGAAAACACATAGTAATCAAAGAATTTAGATTTTCAATCAATTTTTTTTTTTTTTACAAACGTCAAAAGAAAGGACGTAAGCGCTGCTGCACTACGCCTACACTGTATTTTTTTCCTTCGAACGTCAACTGAATAACGTAAGTGCAGCTGCGCTACGCCTGCGCTCTTTTTTTTTCTCCAACAATTTCTCGTGAGCGTGACTTTTAAACTTCGTGAGCGCAGCTGCGCTATATTTTAGCACAACAGCATTACTACATAACTTTGTTTCTTCTTGTTTTTCTCTTTCATGCACGCATCCTCTTCAATCCAAACACGAATTTCTTCATAGTTTCTCCCTTAAATGACTTGGCAGAATCTCTCTTGCCTTGTTTCCCCCCAAACTTTTTTCTTCAACCTATCATAACAATAAAAATCAACAATTAACTTCGACAACTATAACTCAAACCTTAACAAAAAATAACTAAAACTATTAAATCAAGAAAAGTTAGAAAATTCGGGTTGCCTACCAAAAAATGTTTGTTTTAACGTTGATAGCTCGACGGAGCAATTTTTCATGACGAGTTAAGGTGGACAATGGTCTTGTGTCTATCAAACTCATTATCCTAATAAGTCGTCAACCGTTCTTCGTTGACCTTGAACGTCCTTTTCTTTGAATGAGTGACTTCCACAGCACCATAGGGATTGACCTTAGTCACAACAAATGGTCCAGACCATCTTGACTTGCGTTTTCCAGGAATCCGTGGGTTATAAAGAAGTATTTGTTGCCCAGGAGAGAAATCTTTTACCGAAACGGGTTTGTCATGCCACTCTTCTGTCATCTCCTTGTAACTTCTTATATTCTCATCTTTTTCATCACCTAATTCTTCCAGCTCATTCAATTGCAACAATTCTTTTTTCACCCACTGTTTGTACACCCATGTTTAGTTGTTTAATATACCAATATTCATTGTGCTCCAATCCCACCGGTACAAAAGAATCATCTTGTAATAAGCTAGCCTCAAAGGGATTCAATTGACCCCCATGGTGAAAACAACTGTCACTCGCTTCTGGGTACTTGAAAGCCTTGAACACATTAAAGGTTACCTTTTCGTCTTGTACTCGTAACCTAAGCTCACCCTTTCGAACATCAATAAGTGTTCCCTCAGTTACAAGGAAAGGTCTTCCAAGAATGATAGGAATTTCCTTGTCTTCTTCCATATCAAGAACTATGAAATCTACAGGAAAAATGAATTTATCAACTTTGACGAGCACATCTTCAATTACTCCTCTAGGATGCTTTAGCGAGCGATCAGCTAACTGCAATGTAATAAATGTAGGTATTGCCTCTCCTAAACCAAGCTTCCTGAAAATAGACAAAGGCATCAAATTAATACTAGCACCTAAATCACACAAAGTTCGCTCAAAAACAATATTGTCAATTTTACAAGGAATAATAAAACTCCCTGGATCTTTGAGTTTTTGTGGTAGCTTCTTTTGTAGAATAGCGCTGCACTCTTCAGTAAGTGCAACTTTCTCATAATCTCCAAGCTTCTTCTTGTTTGAAAGAATGTCTTTCATGAACTTCACATAACTAGGCATTTGTTCAAGCGCATCTGCAAATGGAATATTGATGTGAAGTTTCTTGAAGACTTCAAGAAATTTAGCAAATTGCTTATCAAGCTTATTTTTCTGCAATCGTTGAGGGAATGACACAACTACATGCGACTCCTTCATAGGTTGTGACTGTGCTTTTACTTTCTCTTTATCTTCTGCCTTATTCTTTGCTTCACTTTTCTCAACCTTCTTGGTTTTCACTGGCTCCTCTAACTCTTTACCGCTTCTTAAAGTGATCGCTTTACAATGCTCCTTACCCTCTCTTTTAGGATTCACCTCTGAAGTGCTAGGTAAATTCCCTTGTTGTCTTTCTAAAAACATCGTAGTCATTTGGCTAAACTATGCCTCTAAATTTCTGATTTGTGCAGACTGGTTCTGAAAGTTTGTCCTAGTTTCATTCATAAATTGAGTATGGGAATTAGCCAACTGTGTCTGCGAATTCGCCAATTGAGTAATTACCTCTTCCAGGTTCACCTTCTTCTTGGGTAGTGGGTTATTCTGCTCAAGCTGCAACATATTCTGAGTATTTCTCCAGGAAAAATTTAGATGATTGCACCATGCTGGATTATATATGTTAGAGTACTGATTGTGCTGTTGCCCATTAAAATTCTCCGCATACTGTGCTTGTTCTGTTGTGCCTTGCGCAAATGGATTTTCAACCTGACATTCTGCACTATGATGTGGACCACAACAAAACTCGCACACCATTGCCGCCTGAACAGCATTAGCAGTTACCTGATTATTCTGCATCTGTTTAGCAAGGTTGTCAATTTTTGCTGCCAAAGCAGTTATGGCATCAATCTCATGGATCCCAGCTGTCTTCTTTGGTATGACTCTCTCGCTTGACCACTGTTGATTGTTCAAGACAATATCATCAAGCAACGCATAAGCTTCATCTGTTGTCTTGTTCATTAAAGCTCCTCCTGCTGATGTATCAATCAAAGTTCTTGTGGTGCTAATCAACCCATTGTAAAAATTGTGAACTTGTATCCACCTAGGTACTCCATGATTAGGACACCTCCTCAACAATGCCTTATACCTTTTCCACGCTTCACATAGAGTTTCTCCTTCATGTTGTGCAAAATTATTAATTTTTATGCGCAGCTTCGCTGTCTTTCCTGGTGGGAAAAACCTTGACAAAAACTTGTGCACCAAATCCTTTCAAGTGGTGATTGAATTTGAAGGCAGCGAGTTCAACCATTCCTTAGCTTGATCCCTTAAGGAGAAAAGAAACAAGCGAAGGCGCAAAGCTTCATCAGTGACTCCATTGTACTTAACAGTTCCACAGACTTCTAGAAAATTCACAATGTGCTAGTTAGGATTTTCAGAAGGCAGCCCATAGAACTGAATATTCTGAATCAATTGTAGCGTCACTGTCTTCAAGTCAAAATCATTTGCCTGAATCACTGGCCTTCTAATCACAGGTTGAATTCCAGTGGGTGGCAAAACATACTCTCGCAGTGTTCTAGGCGGATTTTCCTGATTATTTCCTTCTTGTGCTACCACGATGTCAGCCATATTTCCTTGCAAATGATGGGTAGTTGTAGTTGCTCATTTCTCATTTCTGTTCTTTCGACAAGTCCGTTCTATCTCAGGATCACAAGGCAACAAATTGCTACCTCTCAATTTTCACATACATCTAAAGAAATATGTTCCTGAAACACATGTAACAAAAATAAGAGAACAAAACAAAATAAAATAAAATCCAAAGTAAAATCAAAGTTATTTGGTATCGATATTAATAATTGACACAGTCCCCGGCAACGGTGCCAAAAACTTATTGTGTGATTTCTAACTTAAGTGCACGTATCGCAACAAGTAATAAAGTGATAAGTAAAGATCGTTCCCACGAGAACTATGATTACTAAGTACCGAAATTGATTTAACTCTAACTTTTTTGGACAATCACGAATTGAAAATTTATAACTAACGACTAAAGAAATTATAGAACTTATAAGAAAAATAGCAACTAACACAATTACGAAATTAATAAAATATGGTAATTTAATAATTAAAGGACTCTAGGGATTCTGATTTCACCAAAATTAATCATATTTGAAACTAGTGATTTAAATCAATTGACGCCTATTCCTTACGTTGCCAGCAATTTCGTTAAGGTAGATATTAATCTTTCTTAAGCATCAATAACCTATTCCAATAAGCAAGCTAACTACATCTCTGTGATAACTGTGAACTTATGGAATGCATTAAGCCATAGAAATTCAAGCGCTGCACTAGACCTCATAACTATCTCTAGCTTATGACGATTTAATGGTATTTCACACGTGGTCTAATTTAGTTATAACTTCTCAGTCTCAAACCAAACCACGAATCATGCAATTGTTGATCAGGTAATCATAAGCATTAAACTCAGTATGAAATAATCAACGCATATATGGAATAGTTTATCAATCAACCAAAATCAAAAGCATCAAATATTCATAATCTGGCTATATTGTAGCCCTAGAAAAATAGTTTAGAACATAATCATGAAAATAAATAAAATTTCAATTGTAACGTAAAACATGATAATAGAGATAGATAAAACTAGGATTTAGAGAAGAATTGGGGCAGAAGTCCGTCTCTGGATCGTTCCTCCGTCTTCAACTCGCGAATCATCTCTTTCTTTTCCTTTAGAACGTTGCTTTTTCTCCCCTCTTGATGGCTGCCCCCTTCTCACGTTTTTCTCCTTTTATTTCATAGGGTTTCTTTCTTTTCTTGCCAATTTACAAGACTGCCCTTAATTTTCCTGCGATGCTGCACTATGACTGTGTTACTTTTATTTGTTCTTCAATTTCTCTACAAATTGCATAAAAGCCAATCCCTTGCAATTTCTCTTCAATCTTTGCCTCAAAATTCAGATTGTCTATTGAAAATTACCTACAATACAAATCAAAGACAAAACCAATTAAATTGCTCATAAATTACTCAAAAACTAATAAAATTTAAGTGAAAAGGTGTTGAAATCATATATCAATAATACACCCAACATACACAACATGGATCAAGTAAATCATGGTGAATTATTCAAAAAAAATTATGTATTCCACAATGGAATCTGATAAGTAAAATTTCGAGTAAATGTATACCCATGATCTGGTTGAATACTGCTTACATGTAAAGTCAAATAATGATTCTCTCTTTTACAAAGATCAATTATACTGATACTGCATAGAAATTCTAGAAGGAAAACTGATATGAAGCAAGACTAAATTCCAGTAGCGAAAGTGATATGAAACAAGCAAAATTAATTTGATACAAGACAAAATTAAGAATATCAGAAGCAAGACTGAATTATCGTAGTAAAACTGATACGGCAGCAAAACTTTCAGAATTAACATTGATATAAAGCAAGGCTAAATTCCAAAAATTCCAGAACTTCGTTTCAGAGTAGGATAAACAAACGAAGATAAGTCTACTTACCTTAACAAAATTCTGAGCATTCAACTGTTAAATTCTTCTCTAGCGTTTTATCAAAGATTACGCCTTTCCTTTGCCAGGTCAAATCGTCAACCGATGTTACTATAAAAATTCACAATCCTAAAATAATTAACTTAATTATGATCATCATCAATGTAGTACATTACAATTACACCTGATACAGACTAACACCTGACATCCTTGTCATGACACCTTGGACTTCAAATTACCTGTCCTAAAATAATCAACCCAAATTATTATTTTAACCAACATCTATTTATAAATCGACCCACTACTATAGCACATTACAATTTCAATGCTTAGTATGTGCATGTGAAGAACTGCACTGCAAGCTCGGCTAGAAAAGTCATGATCTGCATTGTCCATTGTTTATGTAATGGGAAAACTTCAATTTAGTTTTTGAGATTTATGCTACAGACTAAACAGGTTCCTGTATTTTGTGAAATAACCATTTTCGTCCTGATGTTTTGTTAAAAAACTATTTTTGTCTTTGTCGTTAACTTTTATTTAACGGTCAATGATTTGATTGAGATAAAAAACTAAAATGTCTTTATATTTATCTATTATAGATTAGGTGACAAAAAAAATAATAATATCAAATTTACACAAAATATATTCCAAAAAATTAGCTATTATTACACAAACTATATTCCAAAATAAAAAATAAAAATAAAATACAATCTTTATATACATAAATCAACAAAAAAAAAAAAAAGCCAACACCCTGTTGATGTCTTTTTTTTGTAATGCAATCTTTTTTTTGTAATTCTTTTTTTGTTGATTTATGTATATAAAGATTGTATTTTGTTTTTATTTTTTATTTTGGAATATATTTTGTGTACATTTGACTTTTTTTTTGCCACCTAATCTATAATAGATAAATATAAAGGTATTTTAGTCTTTTATCTCGGTCAAATCATTGACCGTTAAATAAAAATTAACAGCAGGGATGAAAATAATTTTTTAACAAAACTTCAGAAACGAAAATGGTTCTTTCACAAAATACAAAAATTTGTTTAATTTTTAGCATAAATGTCAGGGACTAAATTGACTTTTCCCATTGTTAATGTAGTGCTAGCAATGAATATTAAATTACAGGCAGCGCGATTGTCGAGACACGGGCACGGCAAATTTGACTTGCTCATCTATAGTTTGCTTCATTTTCATTTTTCTTTTTTGGTCAAATGCTTTATTTTCTTTCTGAGCAAATATGATTTTTTTTTTTTTTGGTAGATCTGTGCAAATATGATTGACATGTTTATTTTCTTCCTCGTTGACTTTCAGATTTTTAGCGGGAGCACATACATGTTTGTAATAAAAATGTAGAAAACAACAGATTCTAGTAAGAAGTATGTGTTTTTTTTTTTTGTTTCCTTCATATTTCTTAAGATCTAATGCTGTCCTGTAGAGAACTCTAAGCTACAAATTGAAAATGAAAATCTCCATTCTTTCGCATTACGATTCAAATAAAGTAAGCTAGTAAGTTTTATATGGATTAGATGGAGTAGTATGACAATAATTTGTTGTAACTAACATTGACGGAGCCAAGTAGACATGAGGGGATGCATGACCGGATTCAATAGTAACTCCTTCTACTTTGTTTTCATCCAATCTATCATCCCGGAGCGATGAGGGACGGTTGGTTATGGATTTTTACCTATAACCAAAACTTACCTTGATTTTTGATTTGGTACGTAGTGATGCTGCGGGTTTACTTAAATGGAACTTTTGGTTCCCATACATTTATGTAAAAATCTTTCTCGATGCCACATGTTATTGATGACGTCATCCCTGAAAAATTGGACATGTGCACCCCCTCAAATTTGGAATTTTTTTTTCTAAATTTTTAAACCCTCTTATTTTTATTCTTTCACTTTCTTCATGTTTTTCTCTCTTCATTTTTCATTTCGGTGCTTTTATTTTTAAATAGGTTTTCAATTGATTATCTATATTTTGAAGACTATTCGTATTTATCATCGTGTATAAATTTCGATTCGTTTATTTTTGTAATATTTTTAACATTTAAGTTAAACTTTTCTAGTTTAATTGGACATTTATTTCAATTTTAATTTTTTTTGAATGAATTAATTGTTTTTTATTTTTAGTTGATTATTTTGTCTCTTTAATTAAACAATTCGGGTTCAAATATTGGTGAATTCTGTACTTTTAAATATTGTAATATCTTATCATCAAAATCAGAATTCTAGGCATAAAGTCAATAGTTTTTTTGTGTGTGTAATTTATATAAAATAAATTTGCATAAATAAGTGTCTCTAACCCCGGTTACTCACTCCGCTATATAGTATTCCTAACCTTCGGTGTCTGGTTTCACCACTGGTAACTAAGGTCCCAGCTTAAAACCAATATCCCTTTATCTCTTTTGACTAAACCAAAATTATTAGGATGTGTTTTTGCACCCGGAGCCAGAGTTAAGAATTTAACATTGAGGGTCATTTTTTTCTTTTTTTCTTTTTTTCTAATGATACTACATAATTTTTTTTAAAAAAATAGGGGTGAGAGGCCGGCAATTTTGGGGCCGAGGCCCCCACCGGCACCCTCTTAGTCTTTCTACCTAAGGTAAATTTTTTGTTATTAAGAAAAAGAAAAGTAAGCAAACATGTGATTGCTGCATCTTTATATCTAAATACTCAAGATGATATCATTTTCTACTAAATTTCTACTTATTGTTGATTTATCTTTTGTACTTAAATCTCAAATATTGATTGTTTCTTTTACGAATATCAATCCAATATATAAAGTAAAATTTAACAAAACCAAAGAGAGAAGAAATATGAAGTGCCGAGTACCTTAGACTGTTCATTTCTCCGGTTTATTGAAAAGACAATGGAGAATGATAACAACATTGCAATTATGGACTCAATTATACAATTTTCAAAATCTAACCAGCCAAGCTCTAGTTGATTTTTTTTTTTGTCATAATTAAAGGCAATTACAACAGACTCTCTATTTTTTTTTTCCATAATTGAGAGTGAAACTGGTAACTCTCTGCTTTTATAAACTAAACTCATTACTTAATAAATTCTTTTTTATATTTGATTTTTAATTATTAACAATTTTATAATTAGTTGGGAGCAATTTTTTGAATTTTTTGAGAGCGATAAAATAATGATTCGATAGTACCATTCTTTTGGTTTAGACACAAAAAAGAAGAAGAAAAAAGCCACGTGTACGCTTATGGGATCAACATAATTGCCAGCTCAAGTACATATGATTTGTATATATGCGAGTTGGTATATAAACCAAGTGGGTCATTGACTCATTGTGCTTTGTAGCGAGTGAGCTTTGCTCACTGCTTGTAGCTAAATTTGAACCTGCATTAAATCATCAAGCTGTAAATATTGCTGATCAAAGCTGGAAAATTGCCATAAGTTTGTAGAATTATAAAAAGAAAGCAATCCTCATAGCTGAAATGATATCGGCTTGATGGCTTTGTGCCATAACGCTGTTTCTGTTTTTAATATGAAGAGCAAAGACTTGACCAAAAAAAACAACCAAAACGTGCAATGATGTAAATAGAAGAAGAAAATTGAATCTGAAAGGACTTTGCACTAATGGTGGTTTGAATATCTACATAATTTTGACTTGAAAATCTGTAAGACTATGTTGTACAGGAATTTGGTAAATATTGATCTTGATGAAGATGAGAAAAGGAGAAAAAGAAACAATACAAGACAACAGAGGATAGGGGGTCGAGAGAGATTTGGATCATCGACAATATTAATCAGTGTAACAAAGTCATCAAATTTCTATGTTGGCAAATCTTGAGCAATCTTGAGCTTTTTTCCCTTTACACTCAACCAGCTATTCGTTCCTCTGGTTGCTTCCTCCATGTACTTTTGACTTCTACAGAGGTGTATAATTTTGCAGCATGGTTGTCTTGGCAGAGAACGGTCTCTTCTTTCCTTGAAAGCAAGCAAATCATGCAATGTTCTAAGTCCAGCAATCTGCAGAGAACCAACACATTGACACATAAGAAGAAAAGCAGATATGCGCCAACCATTCTATGTCCTGCTGCAGCTGCAAGCAATATGATTAAGTTTGGCATTACCTGTGGTAGCATGACACAATAGAAGAAAACACGTCAAATGAAGTGATAACCACTAGCATGACCCATTAGACCACCAGACCTATAAAGTCAATATGATGATTACCCAAAATCTACTTAAAATATAATGGCGTTTTGTGCAAACTCTTGCTAGATAAGAGAAAAATTATAGGCAGCTTGAAAACTATCGATGATTTTTAAGTAGATATGAAGCAACAGTATAAGACATCGACGATCCAGTTGAACTACATATATATCTTTATATTCTAAACTTGCTTGTCATCATAAGCACAAATAAAGTTCAAATTTTCATGATAACTAGATTTCACACTTTGAGTAAGCTGTCTCTATGAGTACAGTGAATAATTTATGACTAGGTAAAATGTTGAATAACTCACATATTTGTGTTGATGTTTGCACCTTGAGCAACCCTGCACAGATTCTCTATAATTTGGCGCGACTTCAAATAATTAAAGAGACCGAGAGAGAGAGAGAGAACATATAAAGAACGTGAGTAAATAGAGGGACGGAAGCAGAAGTGCACAAAAGATCATGAAAGTATGGAGGAAACACAGTTAAACTTACAGATTTAGGTGGTGGTTAGTTATCTCATCTGGTTCATCTTGGGAAGGGAACAATCAGTGGTCATCAACTTCTAGTGAAGGAACACAATCAACCATTTCTGCTTCCTTTCTACAGATGTTCTCTGCCTCGTGAAACAAAAGCTTTGATCTAGGGGAGGTTAATTGTTAAACATTAATCTAACTATATTGATATTCAAGTATGTACACCTCAGCTAACTATGTTCCACCAATCTCTTCTTATTGCTTAGCTCAGAATATATTTAATGTTAAATCCATAATACAAATGCTTAAATTGAAAAACTAGATGGTAGAAGCTCAAGAAACGCGCAACATGCTTTTTAATCAGCAAAAGAAACCGAATTAAAATTGATACAAACAGAAAATCCAGTCAACATAATGACAAATCATACACTACAAAGCGAAGAAACACCAGTGACCGAAGAAGAGAAAACCATTAAGAGGAATTGACTGAAACAGTGAGAAGAGAAATGTTTGTAAAGTTCCAAGAAAAATCAGTGTAGAATGATACAAAGCTCGTAACGTGCAAGAGCATAATTGTTCGGCCACTCCAAAAGAGACTCCAATCCATCAAGCTCCTAAAGTTCCAAGAAAAATCAGCATACTCCAATTGTCCTCATCTGGAGATAAGAAACAGGTTATTCACATTACTAATTTATCATCATGAGGAAAGAAGTATGTTAAACAGGTATCAAATATTAACGAGTAAAACAGAAACCTTCATTTATTATCTTCACCAGCCAAGGGATCTTTCTTTTCTTATTGCTTGCCACAACATTCAAACTCAGCAACTGAAACTTAGGTGGTTCAAAACCCATTTATCGGCTAAACCTGCAAGTTCAAAGTGTAGTTAGAGTGGGAAAACATACTCTGATTCTGTTTCCTTTGATCGGTGTGCATAACTTGTCCTCTCTAAATAATGTACTCAACTTCACTAGACTTAAGACTGAGAAATTGATTAGTAGTGGTCTAAAATAATGCCTTCATATCAACAAAATGCGGAATTGAGAAATTGATTAGTAATGGTCGAAAATAATGCCTTCATATCAACAAAATGCGGAACTGAAAATTTGATTATTAATTTTTCTTTTCTTTTTCAGAATTCAAGCACTTAAATGCCAAAAATGTAGTACAACGAAGTTATAACGAATTCATTAATTCCTTCAGTATAAAATGATATGAAATTTTCTGATTTTACAACAAAGATAATAGAGAACTTACTCATCTGCTATTCATTTTCCAATTAATGGAGAAGACACAATCTCGAAAGAGAAAAAAAAAAAAAAGGAAACAAAATAGTGAGAGAACAGAAATGAATAAGAATTTGAAATAAGAAAACCAAATAGTCATGAACATATATAGACAATGGTTGAATTATACTTACAGATAGTAAATCAGTTTTCAGATTGAATTTTCCACCAATCGACCGCAAAGTTTGGAATATGTGCAATCTTGGGCCACTCTGGACCGCTTCCTTCGGTGCATCTCTTTTTCAATTTGGGACATTCTACGATATGCAATGTATGAAGATTGGTCAGGCGCTGCATCGTTTCCGCAGATGGCATATACTCCAAATTCTTACATTCAAAAAGTTGTAGAGATTGAAGCGATGGGATGTTACCCAGCCACTCTGGTAGCGCCTTTAATTCTTCAAACCCATGTAGCCTAAGACGCTCTAGAGAGGCAAAATATAGCTCACCATTTTCTTCTGTGTTGTGGGGCCAAGGAAAATAATCAAGCTCCTTTGAGATTTCACCAATTTTCAAAGTTTTAAGAATGGGCAGGCGCTCAAGACCAGAACCATCTACTCCTTGAAGAGCAGGACAATTGAAAATATGAATTTTCTCGAGTGACGTGCACAATTCGAGCCATCTAGGTGGTAATGCTGCCAACTTCTCACATCTTTTAATACTCAATGAGCGCAAGGACGGAAGGTGTCCCAGAGGTGGGAATTGCTCACATGAATCACAACCTTCTAGTTGGAATTTCACCAAATTCTTAAGCAGCTCGTTCGTCATCCAAGATGGTAACTTTGAACCCTTAAAATTTTCAATTCTTAACCTTTTCAGATATGGGTGGGGTTTGAGACTTTCAATAACATCCTCCTGATTTTTCAAATTCAATGCCTTTCTCTTGCCACTCCACCAAAGTTCTAAATGATCAACCTTCGACTTTTCTGATATATTTGCCTTATGGGCTTCCTCCCCATTCTTCACCTTCTCAAGCCCATAAATAATGAGCCTACCTCTTAAGTTATTTAGAGGACCTAGCTCTTCAACTTTACAACCCATTTTATCACTCACAGTGAAGTAAGACAAGGTTTGGAGATCAGACAAGTGACTTACTCCCACAAGCTTGCACTCATCTGCATAACCAAGATCAATATGTCTCAAATTGATCAGAGAACCCAAAAAAATCTCTGAACCTTCTTTCAAATTGACTCTTAGTGTTTGTAAATTGTAAAGCTTTATATAAGAAACAGCTAGTTCTCTGATCCAAGTCTTCTTAATATCAATGCATCTTAATTGTTTCAACCTACTTATTGAAGTAGGCAATTGCTCAATTTTATAGTCCTCCAAAATTAAGGTTCGAAGATACCTAAATTTTATCAAATCATTTTCAATGACCCCACTTGGTAGATGTAATGTTCTAAGTTTTCGAGAAATTTTTTGAAACATATCTACCACTTCCTCTCCACTAGAAATTAATGACAAATGTACAACTTCAATATTTTTGTCATCTTGCCCAACCTTCATTGTGAAGCAATAATCTTTTGATATTTGTAATGCAAAATCATGCACGATGTCATGCATTTTGCAAGACCAAATCTTATTGTAATCATCGTATATGGGCTCTTGTAACAAAGAATTCCATAATAGAATATTAAAGTAGTCATTACCCAAGTCCTCCATTTGTAAATGACTTCCCTTAGGAGGATTAAGAAATCCTTGTGCCATCCATAATTGTATAAGATTTTCCCTTTCCATGACGGTATCCTTTGAAAATATTGAACAGTATGCAAAACATTGTCTCAACGATAACGAAGGCAAATGATTGTAACTTAATTTTATGGATGGTAGGATTCCTTCTTGACTATTGGTTGAGCTCCATATATCACTCTTCTCTATACTCAACCATTCATGTACATCTTTTTTTGAGTAAAGCAAACCTCCCAATGCCTTAATAGCTAATGGCACACCCCCACACCTTTTCACCATCCTTCGACCTATCTCCAGGAATTCTGAAGTCTCCACCACTCCACCCTTAGCAAATGCTCTTTGCTGAAATAAAGTTAAACTGTCATCTTCTGATAGTTGACCTAAACGATGGATTTGTGAGGTAAGCATAGTTGAAACAACTTTCTCACTCCGTGTTGTCACCATGATTTTGGTTCCTCTAGAACCACCTATCTCTCGTAGATCACTTTCCACACGATCCCATCTTTCTCGATCCTCATTCCATACATCATCAAGAGTGAGAAGATATCTTTTGCCCTTCAAAGTATTTTGAAGTTTCTCAATTAATGCTTGCCTATTTGTCAAATTGGAGTTTTCTTTGGTTACACATTGCAACATTTCATTTAAGATTCTCTCAGCTTTGAAATCCTCAGAAACACAAATCCATATTCTATGTTCAAAATGATTCACCACTGTATCATGTTTGCAGACAAGTTGGGCAAGAGTCGTCTTGCCTTGCCCTCCCATGCCTATTATGCCAATGACCTCAATATGTTCTTCAATGTTTGCATTCACTAGCATGTCTACTACTTTTATGACGTCCTCATCTCTTCCCACGATTGTTGATTCTTGAACAGAAGGACTAGTCATTCGGTCTATTTTAACTTCTGAACTTCTATTTAGAAACTCAGAAGGATTCAACCCAAAACTCAATCCTTGTTCTTTGACACATTTCAACCGTGAATAAACATCCTTAATCTTATGAGCCATCTTGAAACGAAATGCAAGCTTTGTAATGGGAGAAAACAAGTTGTGTACCTTGTCCCATTTCTTTTGTGGTATCAAATGTGACATCTTTACCTTTCGGTGAAGAAGTTCGTATTTGTACTCTTCCAACACGTCCTCAGCATCAAACGCAACATCCTTAAGACTTTTCAACCAATTTTGCATGATCTGTGAAGAAATATCCTTGCAATCTGCATCGGCAACCAAAGCTTGAATGGCTTTAAGTTCTCCAGCCAAGCTTTGAAGGTCATCCTTGAAATGGAAAACAAGACTAAGCTCTTCAGAAGCAAGAGAAAGTGCTTCATTTAATAGACTTTCTGCAACAACACCAATGACAGTTTCAGCCATCTTAACTTTTCGAAAACACAGAAAGAATTGTTTTGGAAAATACACGAAAGATCTAAGATTTTTCTTAATTTTGGGAGAAAGATGTTAGTAACTAAATATATAGAGGAATGAGATATTTTGAATTCATATTCAATTATTTGTGCGATGACGTGTGGCCCCGGAGACTTGACCTCCCAATGTGAACCACGCATACGTAGTCTCTATAGCAGCTTACGATAAGGGATTCAAATTAATTTTGATCATTCTGAATTGTTTGGATGTTGACGTGGTAATATAATTATAGTATTTTAAGAGATTAAGTTATTTATTTTTATATTTAATAACTCTATTATTTTATTATAATTATATTGTTATTTCATAATTATTGATGTTGATAAAGTTATTACTTAGTACATCTAAATCTGTTGCGTGTGGCCCAGCGACTTGACTTTACCATGTGAAGGAGCAGAGTACGTGCACATGAAAAGAACATTAGCCTAAAGTATTACGTACATGACCGAGGAAAAGCAATAATTTAGAACGGAAAGTATTCAATGCCTCAGGAATAACATCAGTTTTCTAATATCTACAATAATAAAAATAATTATTCTTATTATAAATAAATAAATTTTATTATTCAATTAATTAATGGATTATAATAATTTTTAATTAATTATTATTAATTTATAAATTAGATATATAAATAATTTATAGTTATTAAATAAATAAAAATATTAAATTAACCAATTAATTATTAAATTAATTTTTATTACTAAATAAAATATATTTTTATTTATTTAATTAATTTTTATTGTTAAATTAATTAATTTTATTTAATAATATTAATTAAAAATGTGAAGGGACACGGTGGGGTGCATTGGGGTCAAGGGTTGTGTTGGGGTGGGTTAAGGTAGTGTAGAATGAGTGAAAAATATTTTCTTCTCTCAAAAGACATGAAAATATTTTTAAAAAAATATTTTTTACTTATGTCAACCAAACATTTTTTTTTATCAAAAAATATTTTATAATTAATCAATTTTTCTGTATTATTAAATATAAAAAATTCAAAAAAATATTTGTTAAAAAAATATTTTACGGTAAACAAACGGAGCCTAAAAATATTACATGACTAGGAAAACCCATAATTTAGAGAACAATGTTTTACGGAGAACACGCATTTATACAGTAGGCAAACTTCATTATTGCTTACAACCATATTCAGAAGATTCATTTATACAGTAGGTAAACTTCATTTAAATTTGTGATTACGTGTAATAATTAAGCTTTCACATATAGAACGTTCATTTTTCTTCTTGTACGGTATTTTGTTCTGTTGGGTATCGACGCAGCGGAATGGTCGGGGATAAATAGTATTACGTAACTAAAATATGAATGAGAACAGAGAAAGTAGAGACATAAGATTTACGTGGAAAACCCTCAAACAAATCGAGGGAAAAACCACGGGCAAGTAATGGAGGATTTACTATGATGTGGAGTATTTTACAATAATCTTCTCTCTAATATAAGGAGAGAACAATATCACTCTCTCAAATAATAGGAGAAACTAACTCTCACTCATAAATATAGAACAACAAAAGAGGAAGAAAACTATTCAAGAGAAAGCTTATGTTTTCTCTCTAACTTGGTATGTTTTGGTGATGCTAAATGGTGAAGTTTAAGCCTCTATTTATAGGCTCATCTTGCACCAAAAGTATTCTCACATGTAGTGTGAAATCAACCCAAAATTGTGTGTGCCTAACTTTGTAACCAAAGATTTTTCTTCATTTTTCATTATTTTTTGTCTTCTTTTGACTTGCACCAAACTTTTATTGCTCACATTCTCCCACTTAAAATTTTGGTGACACTTCAAATCTCTCCATACTTGTCAATTCCATGTTGCTTACATCTTTGCTAGGCCAAAGGAGGATCTACTCCAAACAAACTTGTCAACGTTGATTGGCTTTGTCATGACATCTGCTAGGTTCTCGTTGGTGTGAATCTTCTGCATATCCACACTCCCTTCCTCCACTACTTCTCGAACAAAGTGATATTGAACACCTATGTGTTTCATCCTGAAATGAAATGCTGGATTCATTGCAATGTGCAAGGCACTCTGACTGTCACAAAACAAGGGAATTTTATCTTGTTTGTGCCCGAGCTCATCCATTAACCGTTTAATCCAGATTGCTTCTTTACAGGCTTGTGTAGCTGCCATGTATTCAGCCTCTGTTGTAGATAGGGCCACAACAGTCTGTAATTTAGATATCCAGCTTACCACGCCCCCTGCAACTGTAAACACATAGCCTGTAGTGGACTTCCGTTTATCGGTATCACCTGCAAAATCAGAATCAACAAAACCCTTGACAGTCAATTCTGATCCTTCAAAACATAATGCAACATCCGAGGTCCCTTTGATGTATCTTAGGATCCTCTTAACAACATTCCAATGCTCTCTACCAGGATTCGCCATGAACCGACTGACCGTACCAACTACTTGAGCAATATATGGTCTCGTACATATCATAAAGAACATGAGACTTCCCACTGCTGATGCATACGGTACTCGATACATTTCTATCCTCTCCGCTTCAGTGCTAGGGCACATACTTGAGGATAATTTGTAATTGACAGGAAGCGGGGTCGAGATTTCCTTACAATCTTGCATATTGAAGCGCCGCAAGATTTTCTTCAAATAATTCTTCTGGGAAATCCACACCTTCTTGCCTTCTCTATCTCGGTGAATTTGCATCCCTAAAATCTTGTTTGCTGGTCCCAAATCCTTCATATCAAACTCCCCAGCCAACTGTGCCTTCAGTTCTTGGACCCGATCTTTACTGGGACCTGCTACCAGCATATCGTCCACGTACAACAGCAGAATGATAAAATCATTATCGTCAAACCTCTTGTAGTACGTACAATGGTCTGAATTGAGTCTGTTGTACCCAAGGCTAATCACGAAGGAATCAAATCTCTTGTACCAACACCTTGGCGCCTGCTTTAAACCGTACAGAGATTTGGTCAACCTGCAAACCAAGTTTTCTTTTTCTTTCTCAACAAAACCTTCTGGTTGAAGCATGTAAATCTCTTCTTCAAGCTCTCCATGAAGAAAAGCCGTCTTTACATCTAATTGTTCTAGATGTAAGTCTAACACAGCACACATGGCCAAGACTACTCTGATAGTTGTAAGTCTTACCACAGGAGAAAATATCTCGTTGAAGTCAATTCCTTCTTTCTGAGCATATCCTTTCACCACCAGTCTTGCACGATATCGCTCCACTTGGTCATTACCATCTCGCTTGATCTTGTAGACCCATTTGTTACCAATGATTTTCCGTCTAGGTGGTAGTGGAACAAGCTCCCACGTCTTGTTTTTATGTAGAGCTTCAATTTCTTCCTGCATTGCTGTCATCCACAGGGCAACATCGGGGCTTTTTATAGCCTCGTGAAAGGTAGATGGCTCTCCATCCTCCGTTAGAAGACAATATGCAGCATTGCTCGCCATGACAAAATCTGAATGCCAAGTTGGTCTTGTTGTCTGACGCAATGAACGTCGGACTTCTATAACCTCAACATCATCTGGTTCTTGTTCCTTGTGCTCCAGTGCAGCTTCAGAAGAAGCATCTCCTTGTTCTGACTTATCTTCAATTTGTATTATAGTAGTCTCCTTTGAAGTGTTGCTGTCGTCTTCACTTTGCAGTTTATCTTCTGCAAATATCACATCTCTGCTGATGACAACCTTGTGGGCAGTGGAATCCCACAGGCGATATCCCTTAACACCATCAGCATTTCCCAAGAATACACATTTCCTGGATTTTGGATCCAGCTTTGTTCTTTCTTGGGAACCATACATCACATATGCCGGACACCCAAATACGTGCAAGGTAGAACAATCTGCGGGTTTTTCGGTCCACATTTCCATTGGTGTCTTCAACCCAATTGCAGTTGACGGTGACCGGTTTATCACGTAACAGGCAGTTCTAGCTGCTTCTGCCCAAAATGATTTGGCTAGACCTGCAGTTTCCAACATAGCTCTCATTCTTTCAAGAAGAGTTCTGTTCATCCGCTCTGCTACACCATTTTGCTGAGGTGTATGTGCAACAATAAATTGCCTCTGAATACCCTCTTGCTTGCAAAATGCCAAGAAGCTCCCATCAGTGTATTCTCATTCGTTGTCCGTCCTCAAACACTTGATCATTTTCCCGGATTCAAGTTCCACCAGCGCTTTGAAAGTTTTGAATATTAGAAACACATCTGACTTGTTCTTGATTGGATACACCCACAGTCTCCTGGAGTAATCATCAATAAATGATACAAAGTATTTGGCTCCTCCTAGGGACAAAACCGGTGATTCCCAAATGTCTGAATGGATCAAGTCTAAAATGTGTTTGCTTCTGGCAGTAGATCTCCCAAATTTCAATCTATGCTGCTTACTGGTAACACAGTGCTCACAAAAAGGTAAGTTTACCGTCTTGAGCCCGGGTAGGAGATTACGTTCAGCTAGAATCTTCAAGCCTCGTTTTGTCATGTGGCCCAATCTGCGATGCCACATTATAGTTGATTCTTCTTGACCAGTTGATGCAACTGATACATCTGCCTCCTGCAACGTATCTCCCAAAAGCATGTATAGATTTACCCCAATCTTTTCTGCCTTGATCACCACAAGCGCTTCTTTGACAACCTTCATGATCCCATCCTCGATATGGGTCTTGCAGCCAAGGTCATCCAATTGTCCAATGGACTATAGGTTCTTCTTCAAGCCCTTCACGTGTCGTACCCCTTGAATGGTGCGAATGGTACCATCATACATTTTAATTTTGACGGTACCGATACCAGCAATCTCCAAGGCATGATCATTACCCATGTACACAGATCCTCCAGAGACAGGTTCATAGTTGTGGAACCATTCTCTACGAGAGGTCATATGCCATGTTACTCCCGAATCCATTATCCAAGAATCAGGGAGCTCCTTTCTGCCTTTTGATACAGTTGCTGCTTCGCTATATAAAATATCTCCATCATCTGGTGCAGCCGCTACACATCCCTGAGAATTTGTCACCTCGGGATTCTTTTTGTTGCTCCAACAATCCTTCTTGAAGTGCCATTTTTTGCCACAGTTGTAGCATTTGATATTCTTTCTACTCCTTGATTTTGATCTACCTTGGTTGTTGCTCCCACTAGAGCCACGTTTTGTTGATCTACCTCTCACCATTGATAATGCCTCTGCTTGTTGTGAACTTTCGATTCTGTCTTCCTTACTTTTGCGCCTAGATTCCTCTTCCAGAACAGCGGCTGCAACATCATCAAAAATAACATAATCTGAAAGAACATTGTTAGTGTAACTAATGATGAGTTGATCATACGAATCAGGTATACTTTGAAGTAGAATTTCTGCACGTTCAAACTCCGCTATTTTATGCCCAATTGCAGTCAATTGAGAGAATAGCGTATTTAAGGTATTGATGTGATCTGTCACCGATGTGGACTCACTCATCCGAAGGGTGTAGAGTTTCCTCTTCAAGAAAATCTTGTTATGAAGTGACTTGACCTCATACAGTTTGGTTAGCGCATCCCAAATTTCTTTTGTTGACTTCTTTTCCTCAACGCTTGACAATACCGAATCTGCCAATGCCAGGTGCAGATTAGCCATAGCGTTGTCATCCATCTCTTTCCAATTGTCGTCCGTCACCTCCGCTGGTCTGTCTCCAATTGCTGCCAAGCAATTCTCCTTTCTCAAGATTGCCTTCATCTTCAATTTCCATAGAGAAAAATTTCTCCCGTTGAACTTCTCGATTTCAAATTTTGCCGCCATAATATTAACAACGATCTGCTTCGTAAGTTGAACCGGCTCCCACTATTTAACTGTGAATAGTACTATTTATGTGAATAGTACCGTATACGTGAATAGTACCAAAACCGTATACGAAAATAGTGTCAATACCGTATAGGTGAATAGTATTATACCGTATGCATGAATAGTAACCGTGAACAGTAACCCCGTATGTATACCAGTGACCTGTAACCAGTGGCTCTGATACCACTGTTGGGTATCGCCGCAGCGGAATGGTCGGGGACAAGCAGTATTACGCAGCTAAAATATGAATGATAACAGAGAAAGTAGAGACACAAGATTTACGTGGAAAACCTTCAAACAAATCGAGGAAAAAACCACGGGTAAGTAATGGAAGATTTACTATAATGTGAAGTATTTTACAATAACCTTCTCTCTAATATAAGGAGAGAACAATATCACTCTCTCAAATAATAGGAGAAACTAACTCTCACTCATAAATATAGAACAACAAAAGAGGAAGAAAACTATTCAAGAGAAAGCTTATGTTTTCTCTCTAATTTGGAATGTTTTGGTGATGCTAAATGGTGAAGTTTAAGCCTCTATTTATAGGCTCATCTTGCACCAAAAGTATTCCCACATGTAGTGTGAAATCAACCCAAAATTGTGTGTGCCTAACTTTGCAACCAAAAATTTTTCTTCATTTCCCATTGCTTTTTGTCTTCTTTTGACTTGCACAAAACTTTTATTGCTCACATGTTCTTGTACTTGTTCATTGTTATAGATCATACTTAATGTATAAAATTCTCATGAATAATCACGTTTGAAAAAAAATAATGTAAAAAACTTTAATCCTATTATCAAAGTGAAACAGTTTTCAAAATTCATCGAGATTAAGTATTCAACTAATTAACACTTAATCATCACGTTAGATTAGCTCAACACCAATCACAATTCTCCACAAAATTCCAAAAATTCGTATGCATGATTTTCATGAATTAGACACTTGTGGTTGTTAATTAAAGACCACCACTGCTTATGGAATTTTTTGTAAATGGGCAATGAACAATGAATGGTACCTGTTCATAGTCAAGTAAAAGAAGCATGATAATTTGTTCTAGGGTGACTTTTCTTTTCTCTCTTTTTTGGTCACTTTACAAAAAGAAAAAAAAGTTGTCTACGTAATGCTTCTACTATCAAATCTAACGACAATTGCACACTTAGATAACATTCCATGGTGACGTCTACAAAATCTTCAGTTAATTTTATCTTACACCTCTTGAATTTTAAGTAAATAACATTCAAACTCTATACTTTTTGAAATGTGAAAGTTAGACCCACTCTATTAACTTTTACGATTAAAAATGAGGCGAATAATCAATCATAAATAATAATAAGTAATAAAAAAAGGCGAAACGGGCATTGCTATTGGTAACTTTGATTAAGTCCCCTTTTAGTTTTAATAAAAACATATATAAACCACAAACTTTTTGAAATATGAGGAATAAACCTTTTTTATTAATGATGTTCCACCTTTTTTATTAGAAATAAGAGAAAAAAGTAAATTATTAGTATTAAAAATAAATATGACTCAACCATTTTTCACTTTTCTTGATCCAAATATTTCATAAATTAATAATTAGTTAAAAAGTACATAATAAATTGACTATGAAATTTTCTTAAAATATGAATCAACAGTAGTTTGTCTTTTGTTGAATTTCAAATCTAGTTCAATCTTATATTTAATTATTTAAAGAGAAAAAATTGAGATAATCCTACAAGAATTAGGATACAAGATTAGAAAAATTAGTATCATCCTAATCCTACAAGGATTTGAATACGAGATTAGAGAAACTTTATTTAAATCCTACTAAATTAAATTTTATCTTCTATTCTCATTACTTATCTTTTCAAATTAGATCAAAAAAATATAAGTCACTTCTAAAAAAAAGACATCATAATTATAATATATTTATTATAAAATCAAAAAAATTAAAAATATATCTATTAATTAATAGTTATTAATTTATTGATAAATTAATATTTTACTAAATTAATAAAATTTTATGATTACAACACTATTAATTTAAAAAAAAAATTAAAATATATAGTGAACTGAGATATTTCGAATTCATTCATTCTTAATTATATGTACGATGACGTGTGGCCCTGAAGACTTGACTTTCGCAGTGTGAACCACGCATATGATGTCTCCATAGAAGCTTACAGAAGAGTCCACGTACACCAGATAAGGTACTCATATTTGATCATTTGTGAATTATTTGGATTATTTGGATGTTGAAGTGGGTATTATCTTATTTTTATTATTTAAATATTATTTTTTATATGTATATTTAATTAATATATTGAAAAAAAATATAAAATTAAATAATTTTTTAAACACGTAAGATGTGATATTTAATAATAAAAATAAAATGATATTTAATATTATTTTTTAAATTTATCTCTTTGATTATCGCGTTATTACGTTCTTCAGGATTAAACTCATTGACGTGGCCTCAAATGATATTGACCGAAAAAAAAAGAAGGTGCAGATGATACGAAGATATTTAGATTACATATAAATCAAAGAGTATACGCACATGGACAGAACATTAGCCTAAAAGTATAACATAACGAAGAAAAGCAATAATTTAGAGGAACACTATTTTACGAAAAACACCTATTGAAAGATTTTGGGACTCATAATATTTTCTGTATATCATTGCAGTATAGCATGATTACAATATTTATAATGCATTACAAGTTGAGATATGTGTGAGAAATCCTAGCAAAGGTAAATTACATAATTACAACAAATTTAGTCAAGATTATCAAAATGTTTGTCACTTATCACCTATTTATACCGTAGACAAACTTCACTCTTGTTGGCTAACAAAAAAAAAAAAAAAAGAACTTCATTATTGTTTATAACCATATTGAAAAATATACAACACTGTTAAGCTCACTAAACGAAATAAATTGTTCAAATTTATGATTATGGGAAATAATTAAATTTTCATACTGATTCATAGGTCTAAGTTCAAGTCTGGATCCTTATATAGAGCTTTGGTTTTTTCCTTCATTTACAATATTATTTGTTCTTCTGACTTGTTCAATATCATATATAATACTTAATGTATAAAATTCTCCTAAATAATAAAGTTAGGTATGAGTTTCATGAATTTGACTCTTGTGGTTTTTCATTAAGTACTTGTATAAATTAGTTATATTTCTTATAATTATGGAATATCATATATACATAGTTGTTGCGTAGTAAAACTCTATCTTGCCAAAACTTGGTTAACCCACATAAATGACTAATTTAAGCAATTTTTACAACGAAATAATTTGAGCATCAAATTAGAAGGTACAAGTGAACATTACAAGAAATTTCAAAAATAGAGACGGCTAATTTCTGTCTCTTTTTTGTCTCCAATTTGGAAAAGGAGACGGAAAAGAGACGAAAATGTGCCGTCACCTTTCGTACCGTCTCTAATTTTGAATTTCGTCTCCATTTCGTCTCAAATGGAGACGAAAAGATATTTCGTCCCCGTTTCGTCGTAAATGTATTCGTCTTCGATCCGTCTCCCTCACATTTCGTCACCATTTCGTTTTCCTCACATTTCGTCATATTTTCGTCTCTATCACATTTGGTCTCCATTCCTTCTCCTTCACATTTCATTACCGTTTCGTCTCCCTCACATTTCCGTCTCTATCACATTTAGTCTCCGTTCCGTCTCCCTCACATTTCATTACCTTTTCGTCTCCCTTACAGTTCGTCTCCAATTATTTCCGTTTCCAAATCGTCTCCAATTATTTCCGTCTCCAAATCGTTTCCAACCATTTTTCGTCTCCAAACCGTTTCCAAAATCTGAAATTTAATATATATATATATGAAAGAAAAATAAAAATAAATCTGATTTTTTTAATAAAAAAAACTCTAAACTCGTGATAAAACTACAAACAATCATATATTTACCTAAATATATCACTTATACACACATACACACACACACACACATATATATATATATGAAAGGAAAAAAAAAAACTAAAAAAAGCTGAATTTGTTTTAATAAAACCTTAAAATCATGAAATAAACTACCAAAACTATATAGATTTACCTAAATCTATTATTTATACATACATATGTATGACATATATACATAATAGATATATAATCCAAAAAAAGTGAAAGTATAAAAAAATTCTAAAATCATAATACATATACATATATTTGGCATTATATACAAAAATATATATAATGAAATAAACCAAAATAAATTTAAAGAGAAAGAGGGGGAGGGGGAAGGGGAGGGTTATGTATAAATTTTTTGGAAGTATGATATAAGAGGAAGGGGGTAAAGGGTTATGTATAGATTTTTTTTTTGGTTGAATTTCTCCCCAAAATATTTTTGTGAAAAAATTCAAAAATTGTTCAGGTGGCTGGAATTCCAACCACTTGAAACCATGTGCCAAGTCCTTTTAAAAGGACTTGGCATGTTTTTTTATTTGTTTGAATAAAAATCCGTCTCCATTCCGTCTCTCTTTTGGACACGGAATGGAGACGAACCTACATATTTTTTACAATTTGTTTGAATTTTCTCCCAAAAAATTCAAAAAAACAAGGAGACGATTTAGAGACGAAACCCTTTTAGAGATTGAACTTTGGGTCCGTCTCCAAAAATATATATATATTTTTTTTTGTTTGAATTTTTTTAGGGAAAATTTAAACAAATTAAAAAAAAAACGTGTCAAGAGTTCGTCTCCATTCCATCTCTCTTTTGGAGACGAAATGGAGACGGAGATCATATCTTCAAGCATGTCATATCTTTCCGTCTCTGATTGGAGACGAATTAAAGACGACATTCATGCTCTGTCTCCAAACATTTCCATTGGGAGATGGTTTGGAGACGAAAATATTTTTCTCAATTTGTTTGAATTTTCATCCAAAAAATTTACAAAAAAAGGAGACGATTTGGAGACGGAACATGAATGTCATCTCCAATTCGTCTCCAAAAAGAGACGAAAAGGAGACGAATCCTTTACACATTTTTTTCAATTTGTTTAAATTTTCCCCCTAAAAAATTCAAACACAAAAAAAATTATATTTTTGGAGACGGAAATAAGGTTCCGTCTCCAATTTTGGAGACGGAATCTAATTTCCGTATCCCTTTTGGAGATGGAACCTTGGGTCCGTTTCCAATTTTGGTGACGGAATGGATAATCCGTCTCTAAAAATATAATTTTTTTGTTTGAATTTTTTGGGAGAAAATTTAAATAAATTAAAAAAAACGTGTCAAGAGTTCGTCTCCATTCTGTCTCCCTTTTGGAGACGAAATGAAGACATAGATAATATCTTCAAGTATGTCATCTCCTTTCCGTCTCTGATCGGAGATGAATTGGAGACGACATTCATGTTCTGTCTCCAAATCGTCTCCATTGGGAGACAGTTTGGAGATGGAACATAAATGTCGTCTCCAAAAAGAGACGAACCATTTACACGTTTTTTTCAGTTTGTTAAAATTTTTCCCCTAAAAAATTCAAATACAAAAAAAAAATTACATTTTTTGAGACAGAACCAATGTCCGTCTCCAATTTTAGAGACGGACCTTGGTTCCGTCTCCCTTTTGAAGATCTCGTCTCCAATTTTGGAGACGGAATCTAATTTTCGTCTCCCTTTTGGAGATGAAACCTTGGGTCCGTCTCCAATTTTGGTGACGGAATAGATAGTTCGTCTCCAAAAATATAATTTTTTTTTGTTTGAATTTTTTTGGGAGAAATTTAAACAAATAAAAAAAAAACGTGTAGAGTTCGTCTCCATTCCGTCTCCCTTTTGGAGACAAAATAGAGACGGAGATCATATCTTCAAGCATGTTGTCTCCTTTTCGTCTCTTATCGGAGACGAATTGGATACGACATTCATGTTTTGTCTCCAAATCGTCTCCATTGAGAGACCGTTTGGAGATGACATACCTAAGTCGTCTCCAAACCGTCTCCAAATTATCACTATTCATGCATCAAAATTTTTGTCTCCTTTCGTCGCTTTTTTGGCGACGGAAAAGAAACGGACTGTCACCAAAGACAGTTTTTCTTGTAGTGGAACCTACACTTCAGCTTTTTGTAAATTGTGAAATGTATTGCAAACACCCGAACATTATCATGTTTCAAAGAAGGAAAAATGGAGCAAATAGTCTCTATTATTTATTTAAAATTTAAAATTTGTCTTAATTTTTTTTAGATTAGTTAATTTAGTCTTTATTTTTGAAAATAATTCAAATTTGTTTTTATTCTTAAACTTAGTCAATTTAGTCTCTATTAACTCTAAAAAAAATCAGTTTAGTCTCTATTAGTTTTATATATAATTCAAACTAGTCTTCAATATTCAGGAAAAAATTGTGACTACATTGAAATTTTTTAAAAAATAATAGGAATTTACTAATTTTAAACAATAAGGACGAATTTAAAATTTTTAAGAAATAATAGAAACTAAATTGACTAAATTTTAAAGATAAAGATGAATTTAAAATTTTAAAAAAATAATATGAACCATTTTTACAAGTTTTCCTATCTAGATCAATCGCGGAGCACATGTGGCCCTTATTCACCCAAGATTCTTTGAAAATTTGTGTATTTTTAAACTATTTTTAATATAAAAAATTAATTGAACCCACAACATAACTTTTGATATACGAGAGTTAATTTAAATATTTTAATCCTACTAAACAAGAATTCGCCGATATTTAATTTTTTGAGCAGAAAAAAAAGAAGCTAAAATGCCACAAGTTGCCATGGCACCTTCAAATTTTCTTCTAAATCTCTCAACAAGTCGTGATTGATGAACCAACGTACGCTGGAATTTAAAGCTAAAGGGACCACCATTTGTGGAATTTTTTGTGATTGACCATTGACAAAGGGTTAGGTAAATCACCGGAACCTATTCTAGTCAAGCAAAAAGAAGTATGATCATTTGTTGTCGACCGAATAAAAAGAAGAAAAAGGTTGTCTAATGACGCTTCCACTGTCAAATCCAACAGCGCTTATACGGTTAGACCACAACGCATAGGTTCTTTTTCTATGAAATATGTGGTAAATTTGTCACAGATACATGGATAAAAAATATTTTAATTAGTTGATAAATGTCAATTAATTGTCATAAGTGGGGGCACCATAGTAATTTATTTAAAACTCTATAAGGCCAAATTAGTAAAAAAAGAAACTTCTGACATTCTGACATGGCATGTCTGTACGATACAGATTAACGTTGATTAACATCATGGAATAACAACTTGACATGTGGTTGTGACAAATTTATCACATGCCTCATGAAAGAATTTTCCCAACGCATGGTCATCGCAAGGATAAAAAATCTTTCAAATGCTGCCGCGTTTATATTGATACTAGTTGGGTTGGCTAAACCCAATGTACATTTAAAAAAATAAAGCAAATAAAATTATTCAATGAGATATATACATTGTTGATTGCAAGTTTTTTAATTCTAATTATATTTTTAAAGAAAATTCAAAAAAAATAATATAAAATTTAATATAATGAAAATCAACTTGTATCGATGAATTAGAATATATGGTAAAAATATCATTTTAAATCCATAATATGATTCTACCCCCCAAAAAAAAGTTAAATCCATAACCAATTCATACAAGCAACAAAAAGAATCTAATTCAAATATCAATAGTAGCCGTAGTAAATCAAATAATTAAACAGTTTCAAAGCCCTTATTCCACCATATGTAAAACGGTGACTATCTCTTTTCTTTTTGACTGCCTCGGATGATTACGTGATGTAGCTACTACCTTTTGGATTTATTTTCACTTTGGAATATAGCACCAATATTTATGTGACTTGCGAACAAAAATTATCAAACAGGAATACTCAAAAGCGACAAATCTTGTAACCGGAAAACCTTGACCAGGCTGATTTGGTGAATCATTAAATAATCATCAATAGGAACCCAAACATATTAGATGTACATTAGAAAGTTGCAATAACTATGTTCTCTGGAAGCAACATGCTTAGTTCTGGAAATAATAAGCAATATACTTTGTAGGAAACGTATTCACACAAACTTAGGAGGATGTCATACAAACTTAGGAAGATGACATACAAATTGCCAAAATTTTAAATTGTTTACCAGCTTCAGGGATTTTTTTAGACGAACCTTGTGGTTTTATCTTTGACAAGGCCTCCTCCTCAAAGCGCTCATGTCCATGTGTTAGAGATATGCCATAATGCTACATATTTGGATGACATATATTGGGGCATTTTGACATTAACTTGTACATTATGTCATATGTGTCTATATATGTGTGTTTTTATATTGACATAATTAGCACATTCATATTCTTCTTCTTTAATGTGTATGAATGAGTCCCTAGTATTTTTATTAGAAGAATGTATTCTAAAAGCGTTTAGAATATGTTGGCGTATTTCCGTAATATGATAAATACTTAAAGTGTTCATAGTCCTTAGATTATTTGATCGGGACTTTAATAATCAATTATGGACTATTACATGTGTTGTTACCTTTGATTAACATAGATATGTTAATGATAAAGGTTGGTGAGCCACATGCCATAACAGCATAGCGATGCGACTAACAAACATGTGGATGACTATTAGTAGAATAGATCATTGAATGTGACGTGAATAACAAATTACATGACTTTGGATTAATAATTTGTTATTCATTGTGATTGTGCATGTAATCCTTAGACTTGAGACATTACGGTTGTCATATGTATTGGGGTTTGATTCTAACATCTGGACAATGATTGTTTCGACAAACGAGATGAGATATGTCCTCTCACAGTTTTATTCGTCTAGTATAGTGATTGATAGGTAATGGTCAAGAGAGGATCCATTAACCTCCGGCGTGAAGCGATGTTCTATGCGATCTAAGATTCGTTGTTTAATGAGGAAATCCTTGGCCCCAAGGTATGAATGATGGAGAAAGGGTTTTCCATGTGTCATCCCTCATTACACCAATTAGATCTATGCATAGTATAAAGTTTATGAACTTAATCGTATCATGGTTCTTGCTCGATGGGACAATTAGTGGAAGGATTGGATTGCACGATAATTGGCGACTATAAATAGATTCACAAGAAATTGACTTCATTACCGTATATATTGTCTTGATATGTTACTAGGCGTCACTCTAGAACGTGAGGGTATTCCGAGAATGATGGAGATATTTTCAGAATAGATTGAAAGGGTTTAATCGTCCCTCATTGCTATACAGTGGTGAATTTAGAGAGTCACACATGTTTGAGTATCATGAATAGAGTTTCTATAATGAGCTTACAATGAGTTTGGAATCGTTAAAGAGTTAACGTTGTTGTATTTGGTCATTAAGTAGTAATAAACCAAAAGTGTAATTATTGAAGGTGTTGGGGCCAAAGTATAAATATGAAAAGTTAGTTTCCAATTAATTAATCTAATTTTGATTAGGATTAATTCTAATCCAAGGGCCAAGATTTGATCTTATTTGAATTCTATGGCTAGGATTTAATTGGCAAGTTAGTGGAGAATTACATATTCTTCCATTAACGTGAACAACTCAATATATATATATATATATATATATATATATATATATAAGAAATATATATATTATATGTCTACACATTACAATAAGTTTAGAAACGTTAAAGAGTTAACGTTATTGTGTTTGGTCATTAAAACGTAATAGGCCAAAAGTATAATTATTGAAAGTATTGGGGCAAAGTATAAATATGAAAAGTTAGTTTCCAATTAATTAATCTATTATTGATTAGAATTAATTATAATCTAAGGCCAAGATTTGATCTTGACTAGATCTATGACTAGGATTTATAGTGGCAAGAATAATGGATAATTCCATAATTTTCCACTATCCAATATATTTGTATTATATTGTTGCACAAGACACAAATGTGCATTGGAGACATATATGTTGGGAATGCACAAGACACTAGGATACATTGGAGACATATATGTGTGTAATGCACAAGACACAAAGTTTGCATAGGAAAAATATATGCAAAGAAAATATGAAGAGAAGAGAGAGAAGATACATTGCAACACAAGAGCAAAAATCTGAATTTTTCTCTCCTTTCTCTCTCATATTTTCGGCCATAGCTAGAGAGCTTGGGCAGAATTTTTCTCTTGCTTTCTACACTTGTGTAAGCTCATATTTCCAACTAAATAGCTAGTACAAAGATTTGGTTTGTGGAGAAGAAGCTCTTGGATGCTCGTGTGGACGAACTAGACCTTTTGCACGTGCGAAAGGCTTGGTCATTATTCTTGTGGTGCTTCTTCATTCCTTTGGCTAGATCTTCAAGAGGTATACCTTGATAACTCATGTTCATTCATATATATGTTTATATATGTAGTAGATATGTTGATTACATGGACTAGACATAAGGTATTATGGTGAATACAAATGATATATGTTGCTGAAAATTTTTGAAATCAAGGTTTTGCTTCCACCTAGCTCACTATATGTTGTGATTCACCTCTTGTAAGCACGATCCTTTCACCATGTAGTAGAATGCTCAAGTAATTATTGTACATGGTGCTTTAGATCATAAGCTTAATATCTTGCAGTCCTTCAGATGTGAATTTGTTCCCATGTGCTCAATTACATATAAAGAAAAGATAAAAGAATGAATATATTGACTTGCATCTTAACCTAAAATAATGCCATATGATGTGAAGCATGGTGTGTGGGGATTAACAGGAAACAAAAGTGCAGTACAATATTTTCTTAACCATGCATGCTTCTTCTGACGAGCTATATGAAAGGAAAAGGAAAAAAAGTCAGGTGTTCAACATATTACTTCTTTACTTCTACAATGGACAAAATACTTCTTTCAGCTTTTACAAGACAAATTTAATAATTTATTTACACTTATATTGGCACATTTTGACCAAAATGGCATTATCTGTTAGACTAATCCTCTGGAATTTATGACAGGAAACATAAGATAATTATTTTCTATATGTTTCTCAGTTGAAGCTAAAAGAGCAATAAAATCCTATATGTACAAGATTATAAACAAGGACCCAGGTAGCACATACAAGTTCCTACTCCAAGTGATAACTCTAAACAAATCTAAGACAAAAATCTTTTTTACTTTCATTAAGCATGGGAGATAATAATTTATCGATGTAGGAAACACTAAGATAAAGGGTATCCAAAACAAGCTTATACTCATCCGCAACCTCCACCTACCAATCAACAAGAATTTCTCGCATAGTTAGGGTAATATCCTCCCGGAACTTCTGGATTTAATTAGGCAAAGGCCTCATCCTCTCGTCAACCTGACTAAAAAATCAACATTTAATAAGTAACCTGGCATTTGCCTCATATCATAAAAACTAAATCAACAACATGTACTTTATAAGAAATAAATCAAGAACTTCTATTGTTCACCTCTTCGGAGACTACCATCCGATGTATACATTTCATGACGTGATTAATGGCCAAAATACATAAAAGCATAGCAGTTATACTACTATAAACAAAATAAAACTTTCAAGTACCTATATTTTATATCACATGCATATTTCATCTCCTCTGCTCGTGCAATAGCAACTATGCCCTCAGGTTCCACACTCACCAGGACATACATTCCACTACCCTGAACACAACAGAAAAATTAAACGCTTCTTCAGAAATAGAGATGATATTTATCTATTATCTAATTATTAACCCAGAAACAAAAAAAAAATCATCTGATCATACAAAAAAATGGATAAAAATACAAACTTTATTAGCTTTTATACATCAAAGATCCAAAATAAATGTCAGTTAAATAAAGCAGACAAACCAAACTAATTTTTTTGGGTATATATGAAAGTATATGTAGAGAGAGAAAGTCAGTGATTTTCATGTATACCTCTTAATGGTCAGCAAGGTTGACTTTCTCTTTGCTTATCAGTTTTTTTAATTCTATAAATTTAATTCCTTTAACAAACTCACATAGAACCTGCACAAAAAAAAGCCAACAACTCAAAAATAAAAATTTAAATTAGGTGCCTTGAATTGTGTGTTTATGTGTATGAGTGAGAGAACAACATAAAAACAGAAACGATAATCATAGAAGGACAAAGAGAAATAAATATGAGTAAAAAATACAAATATCTCTCTTTGCACACACACAACACCACTACACACACAGATTGCACACACGGACACACATACTTCACAAAGATCGAACAAGGGAAAAAAAAATAAAGAAATATACTTTTAAGCTTTATACCTATTAGATCTACTATCGAAATCAAATCAATGACCACTTGTGAAGTAGAACTCCTTGAAGATACATCATCTTTCTTGCAGAGAAAAAGTCAAGGAGACCACAAATAACTATCAGAGGAAGCAAAAATTAAAAATAAAATAAAAACAATTTTTTACAATCTAAAAACTCACCACCATCTAGAATTGGGCTCCGATCTGGTTCCCATATTGACCTCCCTGGACGCAAGATCTCATACATCTTTAGATAAAGAAAGTGGTGTGATATTTAGATGTAGGTAGGGATGGTGAAAAGAGTAGGAGAATGGAGAGTGAAGTACAGAGAAAAAGAAACGTAGAAGGAGACGAAGACGTTCTGCTCTGACAGCATTGAAAGTGGAAGAAGAAAGTGTTAAAAGACTATAATAGCCCTATAAATGCCTGTTGAACATTCTAGAGCAAGGGTTAAAAGGTAATTGCGCTAATAAATCTTAACATTTAATATACGGTTCAGATTTACTTTTGGTTTCTGTGCAAGATCTTGGCCTTTGGTGCAAGATGATGTCAAACTCCACTAATCAAAATGAATGATGTCATATTCCACTAAGTACAATGTGAAACCCCGCACGAGGCTCATGTGCATTTTATAACATTTCATGTATTTTTGCATCATTTAAAATGCATTTATATTAATTAATATGCAATTTATATCATTTACGCGTTCATATTCAACGTGCCAAAATGTTCAATTACGTGCATTATGGAGTTTTACGTGTCATAGGCATTAATAGTACTCAAATAAGTCATGAGTAGTAACTAATTAGTTGTAATTCAACCAAAATGGTAAACTAGCAATACATAACTTAGTTGGAGGGTAAGGTGGTCGTTTGGCCATTTGATATTTTGATCACCTAACTTATACTATTCTCTCATACTCAAAACACACACAACACACACTAAAATTCTGCACACACACACACACACACAAAACATACTCCTACACACACCTAAGAGAGGGAGAAGGGAAGAAGAGAAAAAGAAAGAGGAAGAAGAATAAATAGGAAGAAAGAAAGTTGATTTCAGCCATTTGAAGCCACTCTTAAGCTTTCTCTTGCCTTCAACTACACTACTGTAACATTTTCTTGCATCATTGAGGTGAGGGTTGTTTTCTTAAAGGTTTTCAAAGTTATGTCGAGCATGATTGTGATTATAAAAGTGTATTAATATTGTTATAGCTTGTATATCTAAGTTTGAATAAGGAGATTGAGTTTGGTGTGTTGTAGATCTAGGAATTGAAATTTCATTTTAGGTGTTTGTTGATTGTTGATTTTGGGTGGTTTTGGTTGTTTGAACCCTTGTATGATGCTTAATAGCCACTTTGAACTTGCTTGAGTGTTGGTAGGAAGATGGGAAATTATTTGGATGATTATTGAAGAAATTGGGTCTTTCCCGTCCAACTATCCAGGCATTACAGCCTCTATCTGGTCGCCCGGATAGAAGCCACAATGCCCGACAGAAAACTCTCATCCGGGCGTTACCTGCTTCATCTGGTCAACCGGATGAAGGCTACAATGCCCGGATGTTTGTTAGCTTTGCGCAGTGATTTTTCGAAGGTCATATCTTATTCGTTTCAACTCCTAATTTCATTCTGTTTGATTCTAGAACTATCTACATTCAAAAAGCTTCAATTCTAGACCAAAATAAGATTAATTGGAGTTTGGAAAAATAGACAAATTTACCTCCAAAGTTAGGCTAATGCAGAAGTAGTGATCAAAGCACGAAATTTATAAATTTATCGTTTGTAGACTTTTGTGAACAACTTGGCATTGAACATAATTTTTTGGCTCCTAGAACTCCTCAACAAAATGGGGTAGTAGAAAGAAAGAACCAAACATTACAAGAAATGGCGAGAACCATGTTGAAAGAAAACAACTTGCCTACATATTTTTGGGGTGAAGCCGTTAATACGGCTTGTTATGTGCTTAATAGAGTCTTAATCAGACCTTTTATTAATAATACCCCTTATGAATTGTGGAAAGGGCGAACATCAAATGTTGCAAACTTTAGAGTATTTGGTTGTAAATGCTTTATCTTAAACACCAAAGGCCATCTTGGTAAATTTGATGCTAAATCCGATGAAAGAATATTTCTTGGTTACTAAAAAAGGAGTAAGGCATATAAAGTATGTAACAAAAGGACTCTAGTTGTTGAGGAATCAATGCATGTGAATTTTGATGAAGCTAATCCCTTTGTGTCGAGAAATTATGATGTTGATATAGGTATTCAACAAGTTGAGACTCAAAATCAACCTATCACATCAAATCAAGTAAATGAGGCATCTCTAAGTGATCCAAAGAATTTATCAAATGAAGGAGATCAACAAACATCTAATGCAAGGGATTTATCAACACCAAATAAGGAAGATCAAACAACACCAAATGATCAACCCACTTCAACCAATCAAGACCTACCAAGGTGTTGGAAGTTTGTAAAAGGTCACCTAAATGATCAAATCTTTGGTGATCCATCCAAAGGTGTAAGAACCCGCTCTAATTTGAATACTTTTTATGAACACATTACATTCCTTTTTTCCAAATTGAGCCCAAAAATGTGAAAGAAGCCTTAGTGCATAATGATTGCATAATGGCTATGCAAGAAGAGCTTAATTAATTTGAAAGAAAGAAAGTTTGGAAACTTGTTGAATGACCAAAAGATTATCCCATAATTGGCACTAAATCGGTGTTTAGAAACAAACTAGATGAATCTGGAATTGTAACAAGAAATAAGGCAAAATTAGTAGCTCAAGGTTATAATCAAGAAGAAGGAATATATTATGATGAAACATTTACACCAATGGCTAAATTAGAATCTATTCGCATGCTTCTTGTTTTTGCATGTTTTATGAACTTTAAATTATTTCAAATGGATGTCAAAAGTGTCTTTTTAAATGGTTTTCTTCAAGAAGAAGTATATGTGGAACAACATCCCGAATTTGAAGATCCAAATTCACCTAATCATGTCTTTAAACTTGAAAAAGCCTTTTATGGATTAAAACAAGCTCGTAGGGCATGGTAAGACCGATTAAGTGGATATTTTATTTAAAATGGATTCATTAGAGGAATGTTGGACTCAACTTTATTTGTGAAAAGAAAAAGAAAAGATATTTTACTTGTACAAATATATGTTGATGATATTATTTTTGGTGCTACTAATGAATCCCTTTGTGAGTATTTTTCTAAATGTATGCACAAAGAATTTGAGATGAGCATGATGGGATAGTTGAATTTTTTTTTGGGACTGCAAATCAAGCAATCAAATGAGGGTATTTTCATTAAATAAGTCAAGTACACAAAGGAACTTATCAAAAAGTTCAGGCTTGAGACCGCTAGACAAAGATGATACATGTAAATCAATTGATGAAAATAGGTATCGAGGTATGATCGGAAGTCTTCTATATTTAACTGTCTCTAGACCCGATATCATATTTGTTGTGTGCTTATGTGCTCGTTTTCAATCCAATCCTAAAGAATCGTACCTAAATGAAGTAAAACGAATCATTAGGTATCTTAAAGGCACAATTGATTTAGGACTTTAGTATCCCAAGGACACATCGTTTGAACTAATAGGTTATTCAGATGCTGACTATGTAGGATGCAAGATTTATAGAAAAAGCACTAGTGGTAGTTGTTAATTTCTAGGCCAATCTTTAATCTCATGGTCAAGTAAAAAGCAAAATAGTATCGCATTATCCACAACTGAGGCCGAGTATATATCCGCCGAAAATTGTGTTGCCTAAATTCTGTGGATGAAACAAAACCTGTTTGATTACGGCTTTGAATATGATAATGTACCCATTAGATGTGAGAACATGAGTGCTATTAATCTCACTAAAAATCCAATCCAGCATTCTAGGACTAAGCACATAGAAATTAGACATTATTTCATACGTGATAATGTGCAAAAAAGTGATGTTGTACTTGAATTTGTTGATACATCACATCAATTAGCTGATATTTTTACTAAACCCTTGCATGGAAATCAATTGTATGTCATTCAGCGTAAGATGGGCATGCAAAAACTCATTTAAAGCATTCAAAACTGGCAAAATCTTACAAAAATAGAGCATCCGGGTGAGTGACTGGCTGATCCGGTCAACTGGATCAGCGCGATAAGGGTTTCTAAACCCGAATTTTGAGCTTTTTAAACCTATTTTTCCTTCTTCTCTTCAAACCCACTTTGTTTTCTCTCAAAACTATCTCTTTTAACTCTCAAAACCTCAAAATTCTAACTCCATTGTTCAAGTGTTTGCATATTTCATGGCTCCTAGACAAGAGAAGAAAAGGAAAACTACCTCCACCTCGGGCTCCTCAAGACAATGGGCAACTCCTGACAATTATCCAAAGCAACAAATCATGTAGGACAAACAAGTGGATGATTCTCTTCTTCAAGGTACTAAAATTCTTGAGTTAATTGAGTTTCAAGGTTGGGTTCCGTTATTAAAGCTTGAAAATCTTGCTAGAGATAATTAGGTTAGAGAGTTTTATGCAAATCTTGAACTAGATAATGGTGCTTTGCAAAGTAGGGTGAATGAAAGGATTGTTAATCTTAAAGAAAACACAATTGCTAGTTTGTTAGATATTCCTAATAGAGGCTTGAAATCCTATTCTAGCAAAGGCATTGATTTTTTCTCAACACTCGTACAAGAAAGTGTTGTAGCATTTTTGTGGGAAGGAAACGATAATCCTACTCAGTTTATGCCGTTTAAGAACCAAATATCTCCGAAAAACGGCTTATGCTCTATATTCTTATGGAAGTAATTATGCCTAAAAAAGTTAAGGATGGTTCAATCCCTCTTTTCACCGGTTATCTCATGTATCTCATGTACAATTGCAACAAGATTAATCTTCCATACATCATGGTTCAACATATGTCTCATACAAAAACAAGTAAAAATATGCTTGCTTATGGGATGTCATTGTGTCATATGCTTGTGCTTTTGGATGTTCCTTCTCCAGGTCATTTTAAAACTGTGGCTGCCAGGATCTATTTACTTGATAGTCATTCTTTTACACGTATGAAGCTTAATATTGGGAATGGTGAGGTCTTTGCTTTAGGTGGTGGTAATGATGAGGATGATTAGGACGAGGATCCGATAAGAATCGAGCAAAGAACCAAACATAGGGGAGACCCTCTTGATGGATCAAGTAGTGTTAGTTCTAAATCTCATATGCCTCTTTCTACTGCTCCTACTGCTCTTATGTTTGACACGAATAAGATTATAGCAGCTATGGCTGATATAAGAGATAGTCTAGAAAGTTCATTAACTCATTCTTTGAACATGAAGATCAATAGTTGGGGTAAATCACTTAGAAAATAGATAAATCTCCAACATCAAACAGTGAAGAGAGATATGAAAACTGTTCGTATCCAAGCATATAACCTTAATCAATGGGCTAATAGCTATACTGCTTGGATTCAGGAGCATGGCGGAGTACCTCCCATGCTTCCAGGCTACCATTATGTTCCACTTCAACCTGAGTATCAGTAGTACAGAGATGAGCTAGATGATGAGGATGGCGAGGAGGATGAGGCTGATGAGGAAGAAGATCGAAGTTTAACTACCCAAGTTTTTTAAAAACTTTTCTTGCACACCTCTCTTCATGTTTTCCAAAACCTAACTCTTTAGCTTTTTCATCTTATCATAACTATCAAATTTAACTTTCAAATGCCTTTAGTTTAACTTTTGATGTTATTGTTTTTCTTATGATTATTGAATTTGGATGAGTTGTTATTGTGCTTTTTGTGCTAAGCCTATGAAAAATGCCTTCTTCTTGTGTCATTACATACTTAGGGGGAGTATTAATCCTCTCATTTTTACTTAGATCCTTTGATGATATCAAAAAGGAGAAGATGCATCTTTCTATACATATGTGATGATATACGAATACATGTGTTGAGATTTACATATATGATGATATACGAATACATGTGTTGAGATTTGAAAATATGCATTGAGTGAGGGGGAGTTTTGCTTGAAGGAAAACAAATCTGATATGCACTAAGTAAGGAGGAGCCTTCCATTTGTGGTCATGCTTACATTGCTTGTATCTTGTTTTTCATTTCCATTATGCGATATTTGTGCAAGATTTTGTCATCATCAAAAAAGGGGAGATTGTTAGCCTAAGGGTGTTAATATCATATTTTGATGATAACTAAATCTTAATTCAATGCTTACTAATTGACTAATTATGCTTGTTAAGTTATATATGGTTAAGATTAGTCATAGAATGAGAGATGATCATGCATGAAAAGATGGTTTGCACTTACTTATTCAAATGCAAGAGACGAAGTCTTGAAGTGCTGAAGAAGTAAGAATTGATATTGGTCAAGACTCGAAGATTCAAAGATGAAGAGGGAGCTTTAAGAGGAGACGTGGAGTCATAAGGGGTACCGACTTTATTTATTGTTGTTTGCTCTTTTTGATTTCATGATAAAGCTCAATGAAATATTGTTTTTAAACTCTTGGTTTTAAAAATCGGTTTTAAATCTTTACAAGAGTTTTTGAAACAAGTTTATACTTGAAAACCTCGTTCTTAAAATACTCTTAAGTTTATGGGTTTTCAAGAAAATCGTTTTGTACTTTCAAAGCTTCAATCTATGCGCAAAACGAGTCATTCGATTGAGCATCCGGTCGACCAGGTCCTTGATGACTCGCCTGATAGAGATTTTGGCAAAAAAGATGCTTTGATCGTGTCGAGCATTTGGGAGACTGGATTCCTATCCTGGCGACCGGATTCCTGATGACTCGCCCGGTAGTGAGTTTGACAAAAAGATTGCCTTGATCCGGGTGACCATTCGGGTGACTGTCCGGTCGACCGGATGGTGCAGGTGTTCGAAAAATATAGCCGTTGCAAACCGTCGGTTTTAGTTTCTATATATATTTAGACATCCCAATTGCAAAAATCACCTCTTTCAACTATAAGCAATTGTTCCAAATCTTTTACATCATCAAAAACACATTGTTTACACAAATCTTGAGATTTAACTTGCAAATCATAGAGCATTCAAGAAGAGCATTAAATTGTAATTCATTTACTCTTAAAGAGAGATATTGTACTCAACATTTATTCTATTTCTATTGTGAGATAAACACTCTACATCTATAGTTTTGAGTATAGAGTGAGTGAGAAATATTCTTTTTGGATTCAAAGGAGTGAAGAGGCTTATATTACTCTTGTGGACTCAAGAGAACTTGTATCATTGGTTTGTGCTTCACCAACTTGTGAAGAGGCACTATTAGTGGAGCTAGTGGAAATCCTAAGAGGAGGTAACCTTGGGTGGTTATGTAGATTAGCGAACTACCGTAAATCATTGTGTTTGTCTTCTATCCCTTTTTATTTTTGTGCATTCATTATTGTGCACTGTACATGTTTGATAATTTGCTTGGTCAATATAAATTGTTTATATTAAAATTTTTAATTGGTAGTCGTTAGCTAAATACTTAATTCACTCCCCTCTTAAGTATATTTGCCTTTCAAAAAAGGAGTTTCGTAATTTTTTGTATGAAATAACATAGATTTTCTAAAAAAAAATTTGAAGCTTGTGTGGGATCAGGCTTGCCTCCGCCCCTGTTTGATAATTGCCGAGCAGGAGTCCGAGCTGCGAATTCCAAAAAATAAAGAAAAGCAAAATGGGGGCTCAATTTCAAACGCTCAAGTTAGTATCGAATTAAAATTCAGAAAAATATAAGAGAGTATATATAGTGAAAGTAGAATGTTTTAATTACATACGTGGAAAGTAGGTATCCTATTTATAGGAAATATCCTCCAATTTTTATAGAAGGAGAGGTATGATCCCAAACTCCTACTAACATGGCATCTTTGAGATATCCAAACTCTGTCCCCTGGGATTCACGGTTCTTTCACATGTAGATTCATTGTATAACACGAAGGAATGGGAAGAATATTCGATGGGATCACTCCTAGCGTAGGAGGCTGTTTAAGTTCAGATAAATCTGATTGCCCGTTATCTCATTCAACTGGCCCCCTGCTCTTTTTTTAGGGGGATAGGTTATTTTAGTCTTTCACATCTGGAGACGATTTTATGTCCATATTTATCACCTTATTTATATTCTCTCAACTCTCAAGGCATCCGATAGAGGAAATCTTTCAGTTACTACTACACTTTCCATAGACAAAATCTGTACTTATGGATTCAGGAAGACAAAGTGGTTATTCCATTATTTTTCTTTTGCATGATCTAGGACTATCCTTCCATTGAGTGCATCCTGCCACCCAAAGGCTCCTAGGTTGTATCTATCAAGCTGACAAAATTCACAATTTCCGTCAAATTGGATCTCTCAAGAAAGAAGCCTGAATTTGGTGGTAGGCAATCTATCAAGACAAGTCAACCGACTGCAAAATATTTGCTTTGGGATATTAATGGATTACAACCTATCATGGCTATGCAAAATGTGCTCAGGCAAAAGCCTCCAAGTATATTTACTCAAAGTCTCTTTTACTTCTTTTGTTTATAGCATTTGGAATGAGAGAAACTACAAGCGTCACAACTCAGGAATCTCAACGGAAAAGCAAGTTCACGGAAAAATCATTGCTGATGTTTGATTTAAAGTCTTTGTTTTTAGGCATCACAGAAATAGTATAATTAATCGTCACTTTTGTACCAACTGGAACCTGGGTTGCACTCTTTTATAGCTGCTCCCTTTCACATGTTCAGATATTTTTTTGATAATTGAATAAAAATCTCTACTTGCTTAGCAAAAAAAAAAAAAAAACAGTGGCCATGACCATCTTTGAATAAAATATATATATATATATATTCCATCACTTCTTGTGCGTTTTCTAGGCTTGTCCTTGTTATCCTTTAGTTTATGTCTATGGATTCTTACTTTGAACATGTAATTGGGGGTTCTATTTCTTCGGCTAATTAATTTTATGTTTAATTAAAGAGTAAATTGCGTTAGACCCTTTTGTACTTTAACGAAAGTGCACAACAATCCCTATAATTTAAAAACTCTATGATTTAGTCCCTCTGTGTTTTAAAAGTGCACAACAATCCCTATAATTAAAAAAATATGTCATATTTAACGGATTTTATGAAAAAGACGTAAATACCCTCAATTTTTTTTTCAATTATCTCTTTTGTCCTTTTGTCTTTTGTTTAGACCAAAAAAATAAAAAAAAAAGAAATATAAGAAATATATATGTGTATATATATATATATACATATAAAAAAAACACACACACACACACATATATATATATATATACTACACACACACAACACACAGTGGGAGTGGGAGTGGGAGTGGGAGTGAGAGAGGGGGTGGGGAGTGGGGGGTGTGGGTAACGGGTTGGGTGTAGGGGTAGGGGTAGAGGTATAGGGGTAAGGAGTGAGGTTGAGGAAGATGACTTTTTTATTTTTTATTTGTTTTTTCGTTTTAAAAAAAAAAAAGTAATTTGGTCAATTCTTATAATTATTTAGTGAATAAATTCATTAAATTTAACGGATTTTTTAACGACAATGGGGGTGTTGTGCACTTTTAGAAAACCACAAGAATTAATTCAAAAATTTTTTTAACACACTTTCGTTAAAGTACAGAAGGGTCTAAGACAATTCACCCTTAATTAAATTGCGGTTTGTAATCCTGAGTTTGCTGCTCATCTATTTTGTGCTTTTGGTTTTATTGTTGAATTTTAGTGTTTTTGTAGCTTAAATAGGTTGTCCTTTCTTAGGTACCGGATGGTCGTGAATCCAAGTTCGTCTTGTTGGATTTGGGGCATAAAACTTCAATATTGTAAATCACTATTGGGGCATTTGTAGGACGTTAGAGTTCGAAACTTGTTGAGAAGCATGCGTAAGTAGATTCCAGCAAATACATAAACAAAAGAAGAGAAAGGACTTTGCATTACCGGTGCTTCGAATAACTTTTACTTGAAATAGTGTAAGTCTATGTTACACAGGAATTTTGTACATGATATTGATCTTGATGGAGATGAGAAAAGAAGAAAAAGAAAAAAAATACAAGACACAAAGGAGAGGGGATTTGAGAGAGATGTGGATCATTGACAATATTATTAATTCGTGTGATGAAGTCATCAATTTCTATATCAGCAGAACTTCCACAACCGAATAAGTGTTGAAATCTCTCAACTGAGTACTGAATCTTAAAGGCAAATCTTGAGTAATCTGCAGTAAGATGGAGGGCTGGATTTCATCAACGAGAGCATGACCACGTTCTTTTTTGGACTGTCAATTGCAATTCAGATATCAGTTTGTACTGAAGCTCTTTTTTTTACTTTCATCTCTCAACTAGAATAGTTTCTCTGGATGCTTTCTCCATGTATTGTTGGCTTTTACAATCCTTGAAAGATAAAGAATCATGCTATGTCTAACACATTGACACATTAGAAGAAAAGTGGATATGCGACAACCATTCTACGTATGTCTGCAGTTGCAAGAAAGATGATTAAGTTTGGCATTAGCTGTGGTAGCATAAGGAAAACACATTGAATGCAGTGGTGATAACCACTAGCATGAACCCTCAGACCATCAGACGTATAGAGACAATATACTAGATCTCTTCTTATTGCTTCGCCCCAAATACATTTCATGTGCAAATTATGAAATTGCAGAGTTTTCTAAGGATCTAAGAAAGACATACCAAGGAAGTAAAAGTCAGACTCAATGGACTAATACCTATAAAACATATTTGAGATTAATAAACCAGAAGACAAGAGTCCTATCCATTAAAAGGTAAAATAATTTTAGTAAAGCAATTGAACATTAACGCATTAATTGTACAAATTATTCCTTTCATTGGAATAGAGCTGACAAATGGGCCAACATGGTTGAATCGTGGGTTAAGAAAAATGAGCCCGACTCGACACATATGTTTAGTGGGTTGAGCTGAGCTGGACTCAATTCTTAAAATATAGAACCAAACTCGGTCCATGAGCCCGCTATCACGAGTCGCGAGCTGGGACTAGGCCAGCCTTTTTTTTTTTTTTTGGTTTGTTTTGTGATTAGTATGTTCTAAATTTTGATAGTTAGATTAATAACGAAAAAAGCTTAAGTTTAACCTTTTTTACGAAAAATTTAATTTAATGATTAACAAAATATAAGTTGATTGATAATATTAATATAAATGATAAAATATTACTTAACAAACACAAGTTCACGAGACACGGATACATTACTAATAAACATAAAAAAGAACATTACATAAATATTTGAAGAAAGTTGATGGAGAAGTTCTCCTTTTTATTACGCTCCTTATGCTGGTGCTAGGCCTGCTAGTGGTGATGGTGGCAGTGGTTGAGGATTGAAATAGTTTGGAACATTTGAATGTTGAGATATAAAATGTCTTACAAGCGTTCCAGTTTTAAATTAAGGACAAAATATATATTTACGTTCACAAAAGTTACAAATTACATACTCATGTTCTTCAAAGTAAGCAAAATGATTCCAAACATTTGAACGTGATTGTTATAAAAAATTTTCTTTCTACATAGCCATAGATATTGTGTATTCTCTTGTAGTAAAATAAAAAAATAATATATAGTAAAATAAATATATAGTTTTGTAGTAAAATAAAGTTGAATACAATAACTATTTATAAGAAAAATTACGTGTACAAATTATAATTATAAAAAAATAAAATCATATAAAAGTAAATAAAACATAACGTAACGCTTATATGTAATGTAAAGGATACGTCACACCACGTGTCTGTAAAGCCCCGATCCCTCACGAGACTGGGACTTCTATTAACCATGCTATACTCAACCCAAATCCAAACCCGGGCACAAAATTTAGGAAAAATGAACGGAGTCTCCCCTATTTATAAGACAAACTAAAACTAACAAACAGAATATAAGTGGACCAGTACCGTGTCTAACACATTCAACAACTCTTCAAGGCCATCCGAACCTTGGTTCTCAACAAACAAACCAAACAATTATATATCTACAATTTCAAAGGCTACCCTAACTCTTTTTCTTTAGACATGTACATACATGCTTGAATTGAAATAATACTAACCTATTACATAAACTAGATTATCATATCACTCTAATGACTAAATTAAACTTAATTTATATATTTTTATTCATTGAATACATACAACTCAAAAGTAACATCTTTACAACTCACGTCACATAACACATTGACTCCCAAGCAAAGACCAAGTACCGCAAGCACGAACATTCCTTCTAACATTGTGATACCTGAAAGGTGGGTAATGAGGAGTGAGTATACAATCATGTATACCCAATGAGAGAGGTGATGTAGCATACCGGAGAATGTTTTCATGAAATGCAACAAAGATAACACATAAATATCACAATTAAGCAAGCTATTGAAACAAGTAATTAAACAATTCATAAAAGGATACGGTGCAACTCCTTGTCTTCAATCTCGAACCACGAACCACGATCTTCAAGCAAATGCCGACAAACCTCTTATTCCTCCAAATAGGGTACTCCGAATGTAACCCGATCCTACGACCCATTTCTCTTAAGATAAGTCCATATACCCTAACAAAGTGAACCACGCCTTTGGGGTAGTGAAGTATGCTCAGCGAGAAAGGGAATAGGCACCATGGTAATCGAGGAAACACGGTAAGCCTGATGCTACCCGTGTTTCTCGACATTACCATGTCCAAAAAGGTTGCGCAACCCAAAACATGAATTCGAGGATTTACAAGATATCACAGAATAATCACAAATAACACGAGAAAACACAAGATAACAAGTAAATAGTACATATAAAATTTATCAATTACTAATTATACAATCTAGAAACAATAAAATAAGTTAAGATGTACAGAAAAGATGAAGACTTCATCACATTTACCGAGCTTCAAGATGCAAGATTGTATTCACATCATTCTCAATCACTTGTACCTAAGACAAAACATTACTTCAATTATCATTTGACTACAACAATTATCAATTATCCACCAAGTTAGCTAACTTATAGTCTCACTCATTTAGCATATAATATCTATTATAATTCTATCTTTAACAAAATGCCACCTTTATATGCTTTAACTTAACATGTGTTCTAAGTAACCATTCTAGTAGTATAATGTACAAGTCTTAAACATAACTTCACCCATGCAACACAAAATACAAGCAATATTAACATTATAACATGATATAAGCGTTAAATATGAAAATAACTATATGTGCTTAAAGGGGTCATCAACACATTTTTTTCACGAAACTCTACAAATAGCTCAAATATACTTTAGACATGCACTTAGACACATAATAAACAACTACAAGTTAATACAAGTGCTAAAAACCCTCAAACTCCACTTTTCCTCTTTGTTAACATAGGTTATTTAGCTTCTAACTGGAAAACAAGGTTCCCAATTCATAAATGAATTATCATATCCTCTAACCCTCACATTATGACACCCTTTAAACCCTTAAGTCTACCCGATGACCCTCGTTTCCTACAAAACACCATTTTTCCCTTTATGCATTTGAACTACACAAACCCTAACCAATGCTCAAACAAGCGTTAGAAAAGCACATCTAACACCTATATACCCCAAGAACACCTGATATACCGTTCAAATCAACCCAAATTCACTTTTACCCCAAAATCCATTTGTTACCTAAGCTAATTTTGCATTTTTAACCAAGGTTTAAGCAAACTAAGGCCATACAACTATTTTCTATGTTTATTAACATCTCTAGCATCTATAGGAAGCAAGAAATTAATCTAATAAGCAACTTTTTTTTTATCAAAACCCCAATTTGACACTATTTATCGTCTTCTCTAACTTGCCATTTCAAAATCTAGCCATAAATTATGTTAATAGCTTGCAAAAGAATGTTCACTAATCATTATTGAATGATTTAGAAGCATTCATAAGCACTTATATCACAATATAAAACAATTGCAAAATTCAACATAAACCTTAACATTCAAAAGATGCACATAAAATGATTATCCCTCACCTACAAGCCTTAGAAATGCGAGGATGATGCTTAGGATTCCTTGAAATCCCTTGGTTTGAGCTTGGATTGGCCAAAACTTGGTGTAACTAGAAGAAATTTTCTTTTCTTTTCCTGTTGGGTGTCGTCGGGTGGAGGGGTGGTTTTCTCTTTTTTTTGTGTGTTTTTGCTAAGTATATATGGTGGAGGACTAAATAAATAAGTATGCATATATGTGTAGGCCAAAAATTACTATTGGTGCAAGACTATACTTTAAAACAATGCTCCAAAACTCAATCACATGCTAACTAGTTAAATTCCATGTTATAACATGTTTTTACTATTCATATGATGCACTAAACATTTTCTAAATGCGCTCTCCAAATGTCCAATACTCAAAATTCCACTTCTCTTGCTCCTTATGTGATTCCTATGACCTAGGAAAATTATAAAATCAAACAATTTAAATAGAAAAGTTTCTTATGAATAGTGCTCATAATTAAAGTAGAGAAATGTACAATTAAATGCACATAAAAATACACAAAAAGAATATATGTAACAGTTAATATTACGTGAAAAAATCTTGGGGGTCACAGTATCCCTATAAAACAGAGGGACTTAAAGTCCCCCAATTGACTTTAAGCCCCTCTGTCAGGGATGTCAAGTCCTAAGGGACTTGACTTGACATCCTTTTTTTTTTTTTTAAAAAAGGACACGTCCCTTTGTTATTATAACATAACAGAGGGACGTGCGTCTCTAACAACATCACGTTTCTCTTTGAGTGGGACGTGATATTTTTTTATGTTATAATTTTTTAAAAAGTTATTTAATATTTTGATAATTTATATCTTTTTAAGTTTATTTTTATTAATTTTTTTAAAATTTAAATTTTAAAATTTAAAAAGATAAAAAATTGAGTTCATTAAAATTTATTTGAGTATAAATTAATCAATATATAAATTATCTTATTCAAAGTAAGTGTATATTATTAAATAAAAAGAGAAAAATAAAACAAATTTGTGAATAATACTTCAAATTTTATTCACTTAATTAAATAATTGCAACATAAATTACATAAAGTTAAAAAAAAAAATAATACCTCAAACTTTTATTCACTAGCTTGATAATTCCAACTTACAATTAAGTTAAAGACATAAAATACACATAAAAAAATATTATTCTTCTAAAAAAATTAAATTTTCAATAATTTCGATCTTCCATCTTTATTTGTCAACATTGATCATTCGACTCAAGCATTAGTTGAATTTTCGGTTAAAACTTGTTTTTTTTTTTATTGAATGTCAATATCATGTTCAATAAGATGTTATGTCCTGTTTTCTGCAGAAACCCAATCTTTGCCGCTTACCAATGTTTGTAGTGAGTTCGGTGCCAAGCTACTTCTAAACTCACTCAATATCCTGCGACCAAGACTAAAAGCACTTTCAGATGCTACAGTAGACACCCAAATTGTTAGTAGATCACGGGTCATGATAGAAAGTACATGAGACTGACTAGACTGTGCTTTCCATCAGGCCAATACATCGAAATCAAGATCAAAGACATTAGATGGAGACATCGTTGCCAAATGAAAATCTAATTCATTAATTTGTGACGATGAAGAACCAGTTTTTGTTTTTTTGAAAAGTTGAAGAAATTTTGTATCAAACTTTTTACTACTAGTACTACTTAAAGACCGAGATGAAGAGGAAGTCTCATTAGAATATTGTGTTACATACATATCGAATAATAATGTCAAAGTTGAATAAATTTCATTCCAAGTTTGAGTGTCATCAATTTCATTATTTTGCATTTTTGAATGATATTGTTGTAAAATACTTTGAACAACATGTTTTTTTAATCTAGGATCCATAATTGCAGCAAGATAATAAACTATAGGTACATTTTCAAAATAGTTTGAAAGTTTTTTTTTTCATGTCATAAATTATTTGTTGAAGTAGAAAATGATCTTCATGTTTTGATAAAACATCAGATATTTTCTACAATGCATAAAGTACCATATTTGAAGTAGGATAATATGATCTAGAAAGTAATTTGGTCATCTCATCAAAAACACTTAAAAAATCACAAAATAATTTAGCTTTTTTCCAATCTACATCTTCTATCCATTTATCAAACTGATCATGTCCAAGTGAATCGTTATAAATTTGTGAAAAAGGATCTTTATAAGGAATAAGGTCATTTAACATTTTATATGTATAATTCCATCTAATTTTCATGTCACCTTGGATATTCTTTGATTTTAGTTTGTATTGTTGACATAAATCATGAAATTCTTGATTTTTGGATGAATTAGATATAAAAAATTGTACCCCACTTCTAATTTTTTGAATTTGAGGGCGAAGATTATCTAGAGCAGCTTGAACACATAAATTCAAAATATGACAACAACAACAAATATGAAAAAAAAAATTCACTTAAAATCGGTTTACACAAATTTTGAAGTAAACATATAGAAGAAGTATTGTTGGTAGCATTGTCAAAGAAGATGGAAAGTATTTTATCAAAAATATTATATTCATTTAAAACTATTAAAATCGAAGTATAAATGTTGGTATAATTATGTGGATATGGAAAGACATGGAAAGAAGTATTATTTTTTGTAAATTCCAACTAGGGTCAATCCAATGAGCAGTTATACACATAAAAGGAAGATTAGTTCTACTACTTCAACAATCATATGTCAAACAAATTTTAGTTGAAAGAAAGGAAAATGTTGCTTACAAAAATTCTTTTCCTTCATTAACAATTGAAAATTTTTCTTTTTTCAAAGTATTTCTTGGAATTCTTATAAAAGCAGGTTGTAAAGCCTTTTTTACATAAGCTTCAAAAGCAGGATCTTCACCAAAATTAAATGGTTTTTCAGATATAAGAACAAATTTCGCTAATTCTCTCTTATTTATTTCATGTGAATAACGAAAAGTAGTTACACAACTGGATGAAGAAATATCTAATTGAGTTTGAATTCCATCATTAAATAAATCGGGATGAATACACTCCAAATGCCTTTTTAAAATACCTGTTCCAAATTTTTTTAAAAGAAAATACTTTTTTGTAAATATTACAAGTAGCAATTTGTTTTTCCTTATTTTGAGTACAATATTTTCAAACATTTGAACTTGTACCTTTACCTCCTTTAAGATTAGTGTTGGGGATAGTAAGCGAATTAGAGTCAATAAATAATTGTGATTGTGCAATATTTATATTTTTCAATTCAAGACGTGGAGTGTTACTTTGAGAATAAGGATCCATAATCAAAATAAATATTACAATAAAACTACTATTATAATTAAAAGAATACCTCAATAAAGTTCAATTGAAGAAAATTGAAACTCCTCTTATTGAAAATAAATTGACCACTTGAATGTTGAATCAAGGTTGAATCTTTGAACAATTGAGAATTGAGATTCGAGAGTATTGAAATTGACTTTGAACAATTGGATCTTGAATGTTGTAAAAATACTTAACACTTAAAGATATATAGAAAATTGAGAGAAAGAAGATTGATTTGGTATGAGAAAAATGAAAAATGATTAGAGTATTTGTAGAAATTATTAAAGGACCAAAATGGAAATAAAAAAATTTAAATGATTCAATCTTTTTTTTTAAAAGGCCAAGTAGCCGTTGGCAAACGGCTACTTTGCATCAAAATTGCGTGCAGGCTAAAGCAGGTAACATGTTTGTTGCTTTTTGTTTTGTTTTTTGTTTTTTTTGTTAGTCAACATAATTTGGTTAAAGAAACTTCAACTAAACTACATGTATGTATATATATGCATACATACAGACATACATACATACATATGTATGTATAGAAACGTGTAGATTTTGTCACTTTTTTTCAATTTTGACTTTATATACATATATTTTTTGAATTAAAGTTGCAAGTTGTAATTTACAATATCATAGAAAATATTTGATAACAAGTTATTTTGTATCAACTTAAAAAATAATTTTTTTTATTTGTTATTATTATATATTTTTTGAAAAAAAATAGTTACTACAACTTGTTAATTTATCTAAAAAAAGTTATTAGTCATAATGAATAATATTTAATTTTTGTAATAAATGGGCTTCAATTGTGCTTATATTGTGCTGGGCCTGAGTTAAGCTCAAGATGAGTTTTATTTGGGATCGAATTAAGCCTGAGCTGGGTTCTAGCTGGGCTAGGTTAAGGTGGGTCTTTTCTGGGTTCGAGTTGGGCTGAGCTGAGCTTATGGGTTGAATTGGGCTGGACTTGGGCACAAATGGGATAGGTTAAAAAATATATGACCCACCTCGACCCACCTATATATGGTGGATTGGGTCAAGTCGAACCCATTTTCAATAGTAAAGCAATTGAACATTAACGCATTAATTGTACAAATTATTCCTTTCATTGGAATATTGAAGCTTACCATCTAAAGAAACCGAATTAATATTGAAACAAACAGCAAATACAGTCAACACAATGACAAATCATACATTACAAACCGAAAATCACATGCTCAAATAAAAACACCAGTGAGTGAATAAGATAAAACTTGTAAGAGGAATTGACTGAAACAGTGAGAAGAGAAAAGTTTCTGCACACAAAGCTTGTAACATGCAAGAACACAATTGTTTGGCCACTCCAAGAACGACTCCAATCCATCAAGCTCCGAAAAATGCAAGAAAAATTAGCGCAGAATTATACGATGCATCACATTTGCAAACAGGAGCGGAATTAGGGGGGCCACGACCCCTCCAACCTCAAAAAAAAAAAAATTAATGTATAGTTTTATAAAAATATATAGGTTCGGCCCCCAATAAATATTGAAAAATTTGTCTAAAGTACACGGGTTTTGAGTTAGCTTGGTGGTTAATTATATTTAAGTTTAGTCTTACATCCCGTGTTCGAGTCTTGATGGAAGTAATTTTTTCTTTTTGTTTTGTTGCCACGAGCTTTTAAGGGGGAAAAAAAAAGATGAAAGAGTAGGTTGGCACTTCCCAAAACCCATTAGTGGGAAACGAAAAAGTAGATATCAATTGTTTTTTTTTTTCTTTTTTTTAACTGATCAATGAAAGGCAAGGGAAGTGCCCACGTGGCACTTTCCCAAACCCGGGAAACGCAAAAGCATATATCAATTGTGCTTTTTTTTTGTTATAACTGATCAATTGATCAAAATAACTTATTTCTTTTGAAAATAAAAACCAACAATTTCTAAACAACCCTTTCTTTTAGAAAAAAAAAAAAAAAACTAAAGTACTATCTCTTCTTGACTTCTTCAAGTTTTCAAGACTTCAACTCTCAAATCTTTTTAGAAATTTCAATTTCTCCAAAGGTATGTATATCTTTTCAAAATAAAACTATCATTTTTTTTCCTTAATTTAAATTGTATATATTAAATTGTAAATGATTATGTATATATTTGTATATATAAGTGTATTATGTATATTCATATTTTGTTTAGAAAATCAATTAATAGTTCTTTGAGATTCAATCAGCCAATTAATTAATAATGACTGTCTATGATACTCTGTTTAATTTGTATGAAGAAGAAAGTTCAACTTGAAGCCTAAAGCCAATTAATTTTCAATTTGAAATCTTTTTTTTGGTTGAATTTAGTTGTTGATGTTTCGAAGGTTAATTTTTTGTGATCAAAAGCATTGTTTTTGTTAAGGTAACACATGTGAATGATTATGTTGTGTGATCCTTTATTAGAATTGGGCTGATCACATGCAAAGTGTCCATTGAATAATAGTAATTTTTTTTTTTTTTAGTATTCGTTGAAATTCTAATACGATTTTGATTAAATTGTTTTTCATTTTTAATGTCTGGTTATTGGTTAAGCTTCAAAGTTGTAATGAGTCATGACGAATATGAATGATTAAATTTATGAACTAAAAGAGTTGAATTAAAATATTGATGATCAAGATGACATGTTTTTTTGAAAATTGAGTGAGTCCGTTGATGCAATTTTCAGAAAGAAATGCCAAAGCATGTTTCTCCAACACACCCAAAAAAAGTAGAAGGAAAATATCGTAAAAGAGCACATGTACCTTAACAACTTTGTTCATTGCTCCATTTCATCAAATAATGAAAAGGAAAAAAAAGGGAAAAAACATATGATTATCTTTTATATAAACTGGCCTGTTGAAAGAAAATTAAATAATAGAATATAATGACTATATGAATTAGTGTTGCGTTATATATATATATATATATATCTACTATTCATATATATGTTGAATTTGTTTTTGCTCTTAGTTGGTCTCTTTACCATTGTCCTTCTCGTCATCTCGGAAGACGGAAGTAGCCGATTCAAGTGATCAAACAAGTGAGTTTAAGCTCAACTCTACTTTTCTATGTTGGACAATATTGCCTATCATTTCATCATATTATTATTTATTTGTTGGAAATTACTTTCAGCCTTCAGGTTAAAATATAAGTAAGCCAAAAACAATTTATTATTTCTTTAAAAGAAAAGAAAAGGTTGTTGACTCAGAGCCCGGAGAACAATCTTCTGTAACTAATAGTGATACAAATGTGATTTTAGAACCTCCAACAAAATTCCAAAGGATTGAAAATGAGACAATTGATATGAGTTCTTTAGTGCGTGATCCAGGTTTACGCCCTCACATTTGGGAGTATCCAGTGAATCAAAGAGATGAAATTCGTAGACCATATATACAATTTGGTCCATATCATCATATTCAATCAGATTATCCATTATCTGGACAAGAGAGTCATCCACGCCGATTTCAAGCTCATTGATTCAAAATATTTCCTTGGTTAGAGTATTCACCTGCAAAAGATGTAGTGTTTTGTTTTCCTTGCTACATTTTTGCAAAAGAATCAAATGAAAAAACTGGATTATATGTATTCACTGTTAAGGGATTTAAAAATTGGAAAAAAGTAGGTGGAAAAGATTGTGCTTTTTTATCTCATATGGGGAAGGATAACATGTCAGTCCATAATTTAGCTTCCAAATATTGTGAGAATTTGAAGAACCAGTCTTCTCATATTGAAAAGGTGATGCAGAGGCAAACTTCTTCACAAATTTTGAATAATCACTTATACCTTAAAGCTTCTATAGTTCGGTATCTAACATTTCAAGGATGTGCTTTTAGAGGGCATGATGAAAGTTCGAACTCAATGAATCAAGGTAACTTTCTTGAAATGATAAAGTTGTTAGCATCTTACAATGAACAAGTGCATGCAGTTGTTTTGGATAATGCGCCACAAAATGCTAAATACACATCACATAAAATTCAAAAAGAAATTTTATCTGTGTTGGCTAGAAATGTGCAAAATAAAATTCGTGATGAGATTGCCGATGCAATATTTTGCTTAATTGTTGATGAATCTCGGGATGAATCTAAGAGAGAACAAATGATTCTTGTTATAAGATTTGTTGACAAGGAAGGATTTGTTAGAGAGAGATTTCTTGTGCATTGTCTCATCATAACCTCAATATTCTTAATATTCGTGGTCAAGGATATGATGGAGCTAGCAAATGGGTTATAAGCTTTGTTTCTTAAAGATTGTCCTTCTGCTTATTATGTGCATTGTTGGGCTCACCAGTTGCAATTAGCTCTTATTGCAGCTGCCCAACTAACTAAAATGCACATTTAATTGAATGTGGTAAGATTGATACCGGTAGAGGAGCTAATCAAATAGGAACTTTACAACGTCCTGGAAATATTAGATGGGGTTCTCATTTTAAGTCAATTTGTAGTTTGATAAGGATCTTTGGTGCAACTTGTGTTGTTCTTCAAAACATAGCTATTGAAGGATCTACATACTCTCAACGTGGAGATGCTACTTTTGCTCTTAAGGTATTGATGTCATTTGATTTTGTATTTATCTTGCATGTGATGAAAGAAATCATAGGGATTACGAACACACTTTGTCAAGTTTTGCAACAAAAATCTCAGGACATTTTAAATGCTATGCATATGGTTTCAAGTACAAAATTATTATTACAAAAGTTGAGAGATGTTGGTTGGGAAAGTCTCATAGAGAATGTACATCATTTTGTTTGCATAAGAATATACAAGTTTCTGATATGAATACTTCTTACTTTGATGTACTCCGATCTTGTCGTTGAAAGGATAGTATAACAGTGGAGCATCATTACCGGATAGATATCTTCACAGCTGCTATAGATCAACAATTACAGGAGTTAAACAATAGATTTAGTGAGCAAGCAACCGAGCTTCTTACTCTTAGCATAGCTTTGGATCCAAGAGATGGTTACAAGTCATTTTCAATTGATGATATATGCAAACTTGCTAAAAGATTTTATCCTTTTGACTTCCTCGAGCAAAAGATGATTCATCTAAGTTATCAATTGCAACATTATGACTTGATGTTCGTAATCATCATGATTTGAAAAGCTTGCCTAGCTTAGCAGCTCTATGTAGAGGATTGATGGAAACTGAAAAATCAAAAGTTTATCCGTTAGTTGATAGATTGATACGATTGATTTTACCTCTTCCTATATCAAAACAACTACAGAACGAGCTTTTTCTGCTATGAAAATTATCAAAACAAGACTTCGCAACCGGATGGAAGATCACTTCTTAGAGATAGCTTGATTATCTATATTGAAAGGGAAATTACTAAAGATGTGTCTGTTGATGTGATAATTGATGATTTTTATACCATGAAGGAGAGACGAGCCTCATTATTGACAAAATCGGTAAACATTACTTTACAAGTTTACATAATCTTATATCATTTTGTTAAATAGTATTATTTACATGTGTTTTTTTAGCTAAGTTTCTTTACACATGTTTATATTTAAAATATGTTATATCATTAATATTTTTAACTGAATCTTGACCCCCTATATTAAAATCCTGGATCTGTCCCTGTTTGCAAAGAATGAGATTTGGACTCCAAACACGGCTGGCAACGGAAGCAGGATCAGATATTCTACTTGCCATCATCTGGAGATACGGAACAGGTTATTCACATTGCTAATTTCTCATAATGTGGAAAAAGTATCTCGAAAGTCATGAAATATTAATGAGTAAAATAGAAAACTCATTTATTTTCTTCACTAACCAAGGGATCTTTTCTCATTGCTTGCCACGAGATTCAATGTGAGCAATTGAAAGTTAGGTGGTTCAAAACCCATTTATCGACTAAACCTGCAAGTTTGATATGTAATTAGAGTGGGAAAACATGTATAATTCTATTTCTTTTCATGGGTGTGAATAACTTAAGCCCTCTAAATAATGTACTCACTTCACTGGACTCAAACTGAGAGATTGATTAGTAAACTATCTACACTTCGTGTAAAATAATGACTTTATATCAGCAAAATGAACAACTAAAATGTGTGTGTATATATTAATCTTTCTTTTCGTTTTCAGAATGCAAGGACTTAAATGCCAAGAAAGTAGTACAAGGTTTTTATAATTTTGGAACAAAATGATATGAAAATTTCTGATTTCACTACAAAGATGACAAAGAGCTTACTCATCTGCCATTCATATTCTAATTAATGGAGAAGACACATCTCGAAAAGGAAAAAAAAATTGTAAAGTGAGAGCATGCCAAGGAACTAAAAATGGAAATAAAGAAAACAGAAAGTCATGAGCATAATTAGTATATAAGGAGTAAACATGCAAATTCAAAATGAAAAATGGGTTTTCAATTTCTATATTAGCAGAGCTTCCACGGCCAAGTGTTAAGATCCCTCAGCCGAAAAACTGAATCTTGAAGGCAAATCTTGACCATTTTCTGTTTTGGACGTCAGCTGCAATTCACATATTAGTTTGCACTGAAGCTTTTTTTTTCCTTTACACTCAGCCAGCACATATAGTTCCTGTGGATGCTTCCTCCATGTACGTTTGACTTCTACAAAGGTGTATAATTTTGCCGCATGGGATGTCTCGGCAGAGAATGGTCTCTTCTTTCCTTGAAAGCAAGCAAATCATGTGACGTTCTAAGCCAGTGCAATATGATTAAGTTTGGCAGTACCTGTGGTAGCATGACACAATACAAGAAAACACATCGAATGAAGTGGTAATAACCAATAGGGCATCAGACCTATAGAGACAATATGATGATTACCCAAAATCTATTGAAAACATAACAGGGGTTTGTGCAAACTCTTGCTAGATAAAAGAGAAAATTATATGTATCTTTCTATTCCAAACTTTCTTGTTATCATAAGACAATTATTTTTGCAAGTGGACCAGAGGAAAGCGAAAAATAGCCTTCTGGAACATACAAAACATGTTGTCAAGAAGATGCATAATCAAAAGGTACAACAAGATTATGCCCAGAAAACGGACTACATAGTCCAATAAACATTGTAGCACACACAAATTCCAGATTTTTACCATAACTAGTACAGAGTCCTGCATAGATCTCAAACTTCAAGTACGTTGTCTCTATGAGTACAGCGTATCATTTATGACTATGTAAAAGGTTGAACAACTCACATATTTTGTGTTGATGTTTACATTCTTGAGCAACCCGGCACAGTTTCTCTATAATTTGGTGCGACTTCAGATAATTAAAGATCGAGAAAGACAGAGGACATATAAAGAATATGAATAAATAGAGGGACAGAAGCAGAATGTGCACAAAAGATCATGGAAGTATGGAGGAAGCACAGTTAAACTTACAGATTTAGGTGGTGGTTAGTTATATCATCTGGTTCATCTTGGGAAGGGAACAATCAGCGGTCTTCAACTTCTATTGAAGGAACACAATCAACCATTTCTGCTTCCTTTCTACACATGTACTCTTCCTCGTGAAACAAAAGCTTTGAGTATAAAACAGTTGATGTAACTATATTGATATTCAAGTATGTACGTACACCTCAGCTAACTATGTTTCCACCAATCTTTTCTTATTGCTTCGCTCAGAATATATCTAATGTTAAATCCACAATACAAATGCTTAAATTGAAAACTAGATGGTAGAAGCTCTAGAAACGCAGAACATGCTTTTTAATCATCAAAAGAAACCGAATTAAAATTGAAACAAACAGCAAATCCAGTCAACAGAATGACAAATCATACACTACAAAGCAAAAATCAGATGCTCCATAAAAGACACCAGTGATCGAAGAAGAGAAAACCATTAAGAGGAATTGACTGAAACAGTGAGAAGGGAAAAGTTTCTAAGGTTCCAAGAAAAATCAGTGTACAATGATACAAAGCTCATAACGTGCAAGAGCAGAATTGTTCAGCCACTCCTAGAGAGGCTCCAACCGATCAAGCTCCTAAAGTTCCAAGAAAAAACAGTGTAGAATGATACGCTGACATCACATTTGTAGAGACTTGAGATTTGGCAATGAAAGGTAGGGTCAGCATACTCTAATTGTCCTCATCTGGAGATAAGAAACAGGGTTATTCACATTACTATTTTATCATCATGTGGAAAAAAGTGTCTCAAACAGGTATGAAATATTAATGAGTAAAACAGAAACCATCATTTATTATCTTCACCAGCTAAGGGATCTTTTAATAAAAATTGAGAGAACACAAATGAATAAAAATTTGAAATAAGAAAAAACAAAATAGTCATGAATATATATAGATAGTGGTTGAATTATACTTACAGATAGTAAATCAGTTTTGAGATTGAATGATCTCTCAACAGACATCAATGTTTGGAATATGGGCAATCTTGTGCCACTCTGGACCGCTTCCCCCGGTACATCTCTCTTTCAATTTGGGACAATTTGAAATAGACAAATGTTGAAGATTGGTGAGGCACTGCATCGCCTCCGCAGATGGCATATATTCCAGATTCTCACATCTATGAAAATACAAATATTGAAGCGATGGGATGTTACCCAACCACTCTGGTACAGCCTTTAATTCTTCAAACCCAAATATGGTCAAGGATCTCAAGAAATGGAGATGCTGAATTTGCTCAAGTAAAGACGTAAGCTTTGACCAACCGAATAGTGTAAGATCCTCGAGAGAGGCAAAATATAGCTCACCATTTTCTTTTGTGTTGTGGGGCCAAGGAAAATAATCAAGCTCATTTGAGAATTTACCAATTATCAAATATTTAAGATTCGGCAAGCGCTCAAGACCATAACCATCTAATCCTTGAAAATCAGGACAATTGTAAATCTCAATTTCCTCGAGTGATGTGCACAATTCGAGCCATCTAGGTGGTAATGCGGCCAAATTCTTACATCCTTCAATACTCAATGAGCGCAAAGATGAAGGCATATCTGGAAGGGAAACAACGTCAACATTTCGAATTTCCAAAATCTCAAGAGACGAGAGGTCTTGCAATGGTAACACAACCAACTTCTCACAATTTACAATACTCAGTGAACGCAAACATGGAAGGTGTCCCAGAGGTGGGAATTGCTCACATGAATCACAACCAAATAGCTCGAATTCCACCAAATTCTTAAGCTGCTCGTTCGTCATCCAAGATGGAAACCTTGAACCCCTAAAATATTTAATTGCTAACCTTTTCAGATGTGGGTGAGGTTTGAGGCTTTCAATAACATCATCGTCTTTCAAATTCAATGCCTTTCTCTTGCCACTCCACCAAAGTTCTAAATGATCAACCTTGGACTTTTCTAATATATTTGCTTTCTGGGCTTCCTCCCATTCTCCACCTTCTCAAGCCCATAAATAATGAGCCTACCTCTTACGTTATTTAGAGGACCTAGCTCTTCAATTTTACAACCCATTTTATCACTCACAGTGAAGTAAGGCAAGGTTTGGAGATGAGACAAGTGACTTATTCCCACAAGCGTGCACCCATATGTATAACCAAGATCAATATGTCTCAAATTAATTAGAGAATCCAAAAAAATCTTTGAATTCTTTTCCAAATGGACTCTTAGGGTTTGTAAATTGTAGAGTTTTATATAAGAAGCAGGCATTTCTCTGATCTCAGTCTCTATAATATCAATGCATTTTAATTGTTTCAACCTACCTATTGAAGTAGGCAATTGTTTAATTTTATATTCCTCCAAAATTAAGGTTCTAAGGTGTCTAAATTTTATCAACTCATTTCCAATTACCCCACTTGATAGGTATAATGTTCTCAGTTTTGGAGAAATTTCTTGAGACATATCTACCATTTCCTCTTCACTAGAAATCAATGACAAATGTACACCTTTAGTATCTTTCTCATCTTGCCCAACCTTCATTGTGAAGCAATAATCTTTTGATAGTTGTAATGCAAAATCATGCACAATGTCATGCATTTTGCAAGACCGAATCTTATTCCAGTTATCGTATCTGGGCTCTTGCAACAAAGAATTCCATAATAAAATATTGAAGTAGTCATTACCCAAGTCCTCCATTTGTAAATGACTTCCCTTAGGCAGATTAAGAAATCCTTGTGCCATCCATAATTGTATAAGTTTTTCTCTTTGCATGACGGTATCCTTTGGAAATATTGAACAATATGCAAAGCATTGTCTCAAAGACAATGAAGGTAAATGATTGTAACTTAATTTTATGGATGGTAGAACTCCTTCTTGACTATTGGTTGAGCTCCATATATCGCTCTTCTCTATACTCAACCATTCATGTACATCTTTTTTTGAGTAAAGCAAACCTCCCAAAGCCTTAATTGCTAATGGCATACCCCCACACCTTTTCACCATTCTTTGACTTATCTCTAGGAATTCTGAAGTCTCCACCACTCCACCTTTAGCAAATGCTTTTTGCTGAAATAAAGTCAAACTGTCATTTTCTGACAGTTGACCTAAATAATGGATTTGTGAGGCAAGCATGGTGGAAACAATTTTCTCACTCCGTGTTGTCACCATAATTTTGGTTCCTTTAGAACCACCTATCTCTCGTAAATCACTTTCCACATGATCCCATCTTTCTTGATCCTCATTCCATACATCATCAAGAGTAAGTAGATATCTTTTGCCCTTCAAAGTTTTTTGAAGTTTCTCAATTAATGCTTGCCTGTTTGTCAAATTAAAATTTTCACCGGTTATAGATTGCACCATTTCATTTAAGATTCTATCAACTGTGAAATCCTCAGAAACAAATCCATATTCTACGTTCAAAATGATTCACCACATGATCATGTTTGCAGACAAGCTGAGCAAGGGCCGTCTTGCCTTGCCCACCCATGCCTATTATGCCAATGACCGCAAAATGTTCTTCAATGTTTGCATTGACTAGCATGTCTACTACTTTTATGACATCCTCATCTCTTCCCACGATTGTTGATTCTTGAACAGAAGGACTAGTCATTCGGTCTATTTTAACTTCTAAACTTCTATTTAGAAACTCAGAAGGATTCAACCCATAACCCAATCCTTGTTCTTTGACACTTTTCAATCGTGAATAAACATTCTTAATCTTATGAGCCATCTTGAAACGAAATGCAAGCTTTGTAATGGGAGAAAACAAGTTGCGTACCTTGTCCCATTTCTTTTGTGGTATCAAATGTGAAATCTTTACCTTTCGGTGAAGAAGTTCGTATTTGTACTCTTCCAACACGTCCTCAGCATCAAACGCAACATCCTTAAGACTTTTCAACCAATTTTGCATGATCTGTGAAGAATTTTCCTTGCAATCGGCATCGGCAACCAAAGCTTGAATGGCTTTAAGTTCTCCAGCCAAGCTTTGAAGGTCATTCTTGAAATGGAAAACAAGACTAAGCTCTTCAGTAGCAAGAGAAAGTGCTTCATTGAATAGATTTTCTGCAACAACACCAATGACAGTTTCAGTCATCTTAACTTTTCGAAAACACAGAAAGAATTGTCTTGGAAAATACACGAAAGATCTGAGATTTTTTTCTTAGGTTTGTGAGAAAGATGAATATTAGCAACAAAATATGTAGAGGAATGAGATATTTTGAATTCATTCTCAATCTAAATATTACAGATAGAGCCTTTACAGTGTGGCCCCGTAAACTTGACTTTCCAATGTGAACCACGCATACGATGTCTCTCCATAGCAGCTTACTCCTCTATCTCCAAAGCAGCTTATAGAAGAGTCAACGCCGGTCAGATAAGGTACTCATATTTGATCATTTGTCAGAATTAAAATAATTTTTTAAATTAATACGTTAACAGTATAAATTTGTATTTAAAAAGTAATATTTTATAATAAAAAATTAAGTAACATTTAATATTACTTTTCAAATTAATCTCTTTGATTATCACGTTATTACGTTATTAAAGATCAAATTCGTTGGCTTGTGGCCCACGACTTGACTTTACCATGTGAAGAAGGAAATGATACGAATATATTTAGATTACCTATAAATCAAAGAGTATGTGCACGTGTACAGAATATTAGCCTAAAAATATAACATAACGAGGAAAAGCAATAATTTAGAGGCAACGCTATTTTACGAAAAACACTATTAGACAAACTTCACTATTGTTGCCTAGGAAAAAAAAAAAAAAGATCTTCATTATTTTTTATAACCATATTAACAAATATACATGATTGTTATGCTCACTAAATGAAATAAATTGTTCAAACTTGTGATCATGGGAAATAATTAAGTTTTCACCCTGATTCATAGGTCGAATGTTCTAAGTTCAAGTCTAATTCCTATATAGAGCATTTGTTTATTCTTAATTTACAATATAGTTTGTTTTTCAAACTTATTCATTATCATATATCATACTTAATATATGAAATTCTCCTACATAAAGTTAGGTTTGAATTTCATGAATTTGACTCTTGTGGTTGTTCATTAAGTACTTGTATAAATTAGTTATATAATTTTTCTTATAATATATGGAATATCATATGTACATAGTTGTTGCGTAGTAAAACTCTATTTTGCCAAAACTTAGTTAACCTACATAAATGCCTAATTTAAGCAATTTTTAACAACGAAATAATTTGAGCATCAAATTAGAAGGTACAGGTGAACCTCTTCTTCAGTTTTTTGTAAATCATGAAATGTATTGCTAACACCTGAACATTACAATGTTTCATAGAAAGGACAATGGCACAAATAGTCTATTATTTATCTAAAATTTTACATTTAAACATTAGCCAATTTAGTCCCTATTATTTTCTAAAAAATTATTGTTCAAAATTTATCAATTTAGTCCCTATTGTTTTCTAAAAAGATTCAGTTTAGTCCCTATCATATATAATTCAAATTAGTCATCAATATTTAGGAAAAAATTGTGACTAAATTGAAAATTTTTAGGAAACATTAGGGATTTGTTAATTTTGAATACTAGGGACAAATTTAAAATTTTTAAGAAAGAATAATGACTAAATTGATTAATTTTAAATAATAAGAACGAATTTAAAATTTTTAAAAAATAATATGGACCATTTGTGCGATTTTCCTTTTAAAAAAGCATCTAGATCAATGGCGGAGCATGAGTGGCCCTTATTCACCCAAGATTTTTTTAAAAAAAACATGTGTATTTTTAAATTATTTTTAGCATAAAAATTAATTTAACTCTCACTAAAAAATAATTTTTTATATATGAGTATTAATTTAAATATTTTAGTCTCACATTCCGATATTGATCTTAGTTTTTTTCAGCCAAAAAAAGAAAAAGTTAAAATGCCACAAGTTGCCACTGGCACCTTCAAATTTTCTTCTAAATCTCTCGGCAAGTCTTGGTGACGAATCAACGTACGCTGGAATTTGAAGCTGGAGGGACCACCATTTGTTGAATTTTTTGGTAATGGACAAAGAGTTTGGTAAATCAACGGACTTGTTCTAGTCAAGCAAAAAGAAGTATGATCATTTGCTGTCGACCAAAGGCTCCATCTGAATAAAAAAGCTATCCTGTTGTCTGCCTGACCCTTTCTTTTTTTCTTTTTCTTTTCTGGTAAGTTAAGTGACTTGACAAAAAGGAAAAACAGTTGTCCAGATGATGCATCCACCATGGCAAAAAACTAGTTTAGTCCCTGAGATTTATCAAAACGTCCAAAATAATCTGAGTTTTGAAAAAAATTTAAATTAGTCCCTGCCGTTAAGTTAGAGTTAACGGCCAAAGGTTTGACCAAATAAAAGACCAAAATGCGCTTAATTTAGCCGTTAGAGATTTGGAGAAAAGAAAGAAAAACAGAAGATTAATGTGTGTTTGGTTATGAATATGATGAATCTCAATTTGCAATTTCATCTTCGAATAAATCCCTAAAAGGTTAAACTGAGAATGCAATTGTATCATATATATCCCTGCTATCGTAACACACAACTTTGCCCACTTAGATACTCGACAATTTTATATGAGGGTTACATGTAGTACTCTTAACATTTACATACGCTAACACGTAATATCCTTAACGTTTTAAGTCTTACCACTCATTACCTACACAATATTTTCTCTGTTAAAAATTTTATTGAAGTTTCCTTTATAGCCTTTTTATCTCCTCATCCCAGAAAAGAAATATATTTCTCCATTATGTGAATTTCCATTAATTACTTTTAATATATAAAACATGAAGAATGGTTTGTGATTGTATTGTTTTAAGCCCACTTTATAAGTCCATACGGTTAATTGGTATCTTTATGTATGTTCTACAAAGCATTTTATAGGAAGACCTGTTAGAATAAACTATAAATACATGGTTAGGTTCTTTCTCCTACTCTAGTCCTAACGAATTATTCCTAATAATAGTAATTGATCATGAATATAGCAAAGAAAGGAAGACATTTGACAATAATCGGGTAATGATATAACTTGCTTTGCTTTATCATGGCTCAAACAAATATATGATTCCTCTACACATCATATTTGTATCTCATTCCGCAAAATCATGTATACCAAAATATATATATAGAGAGAGAGAGAGCGCTTACACCTTTATCCATAACATAGCACTTTATCTATCGAGTAATACTATATATCACCCCTTTCTTTATCACCCTTTTATCACCTCCTATGTGGAGTCTCACGTGGTATGCCAACTAGACGATCTTTTAATTTCTCTTTCCTTCTTTTAATTCTTTTTCTCTCTCTTCTTAATTTTTTTCTCTCTATTAATAATTAATATTTGGGTTAATACCACTTTTGACCTCTTATCTTTGACTTCATTGACACTTTAGTCCCTTATCTTCAAAATGGGACATATCAGTCCCTTATCTTTTCAAAATAGGATACCGTTAGTCCTTCCGTTAAAAAAATGACGAAAAAAGGCACATAGTAATAAAATATCCCTACTTTTAGGGATAAAAGCGTCTTTTGCTTATTTATTTATTTTTACTTTTTTTTTCTTCATATTCTTCATCTATCCTCCACCACAACACCCAACACCCAACACCCACCACCCACCACCCACCATCACCACCACCAACACCCAACACCCACCACTACCGCTCTTCACATATATATATGCACATATACATATATGTATAAACACACACACATACACACACACACACACACACACACACACACATATATATATATATATATATATATATATATATATATATATATATATATATTCATCCAAAGCTAATCTAACACAACAGAAAAAAAAAAGCAAGGCTGGGTTATATATACATGTTCTTTGTAAAAATTGAAAAATTGAAAAATTGAAAAAGAAACTTTGATCTGAAAAGGCCAATTGAGAAGCAATCATGTTCTTTGCAACAATTGAAAAATTGCAAAAATGGTGTTGTCTTGCTGTTGGTGTTGGTGGTGGTGGTGGTGTGGGTGTTTGGTAGTGTTGGTGTGGTTGGTATTAGTGTGGGTGGTGGTCACGGTGGTAGTGGTGGTGGGTGTTGGTGTTAGTGGCTATTAGTGGTGGTATCGGTGTGGTTGGTATTGGCGATGGTAGTGGTGGTGGGTGTTGGGTGTTGGTGAACTGACCAAAATACCCTTGTAATTTGGGAAAAAACTGAGCCATGTGCAAAACATGTGCTTTTTTCGTCATTTTTTTAACAGAAGGACTAACGATATCCCATTTTGAAGATAACAGACCAAAATGTCAATGAGATCGAAAATAAGAAACCAAAAATGGTATTAACCCTTAATATTTACTCAAATCATTTTCTCTCTCTTAATTAAATTTACTCAAATCTTTTTCTTCTCTCTTTAACTATATAGACCCTATATTACTTTTCAACCAAAATCAAACTTTTTTGGTTCCCAACCCAATGCTGATTTTAAGAACTCTTCATCATTGTTCTGAAATGGTGGGTTTCTAGCTAATAGGACTGTTTTAAAATGTAATTTCAATCTTTTCTAAATTCACAATGGTTTTTCAAAAAAGTAAATAGATTTTATTGAATATTTCACTTTACAGCATATATCCTCAAATTATGGCATACCCATTTGATGATAATTGCTATCTAAAATTGAAACAAAATTACACATATTTCTTCCTCGAAAAAAAAATTAAATCTAACTCATTTTTTACTCGCAAGTTCTAAGTCGTCATAATTATATTGCTAAATAGATAAACTGGATGCTTTAAACTTATTACATTAATGTATCTGCATAACAAACAATTTTTTTTTTTTTTTAAAAGGGAAAAACCTCTTGGTTCTTGGTTTTAAGAACCGAAAACATGAAGCTTATTCATTTTATTATTTTCTTACTATGAATGGTGCTTCATGAAATTAAAGCCAATGTCATATAATTGCACGTTCTAGGTCGTTTCCTAAAAAAGCTTTTTGATTTAGATCGATACTTTTCTGACTTTTGGACTAGTGCAGGAAGTTGACACAAAAAGAAAAGACTAGTGCAGGAAACTCTCTTTTGGATTTAAAAGAAACTTGTCAATGTTGAGTCGAGAAGAAGAAGATGGAGAGTTCCTAAAGTCAGCAACATATTAGGATCTAAGAAAAGTTTAATTTTGGTTGAAAAGTGGTATTGGGTCAAATAAAGTTAAAAAAAGAAGAAAAAGATTTGAGTAAATATTATTTAAGAGAGAGAAAAATATTTGAGTAAATGTTCATAGAGAGAGAGAGAGAGAGAAAGAAATAAACAAATTAAGAAGAGAGAGAGAGAGAGAGACAAAAAAATTAAAAGAAGAAAGAGAAAATAAGGTAGCGATTGGTACACTAGATTGGATTTGGCCAGGAATAGAATGAGCCAAAGAATAGGATGAACTTAGGAATGAGAATGACATGTTTGGTATACTCTATGAATTAAGAGTAGTAATATGACATAATTGTCTTTTTACTATTATAGTATTAAAAATAATAATAAATATAAATATAACCGTAAATAATAAATAATAAATAATAAGTAATAATAAAAACAAAAATAAAAAATAATAATAGTGATTAAAATAATAACAAAATAACAAAATAATAAATAATAAATAATAATAATAATAACAACAACAACAATAAATAATTAATAACAAAATAAAAATAAAAATAACAATAATAATAACAACAACAATTATTATTATTATTATCATTATTAAATTGGTATTATTATTATTATTATTTTTATCATTATTATTTTACTTTATTATTATTATTTTAATCACTATTATTATTTTTTATTTTTGTTTTTGTTATTATTATTTTTTTTTTTTTTTTATTTTTTTTTTATTTTTATAATAATAATAATTATTTTTATTATTTTCATAATAATATTATTATATTTTTAATTATTTTAATTATTTTTGTTATTATTATTATTTTATTATTATTTTTATTTTAATTATAATTTTCATAATAATAATAATAATAATTATTATCTTTTTTAATTATTATTATTATTATAAAACAAATTATTTATAAAAGTTATGTTATATAATAAGGATATAGTAGTCAAGTTTATTCTCAAATACATGGGAATAGGTTATTCCCATATATTTGGTCTGGAATGGTTATTTCCATGTATGTGGAAATGAAATTCCCTTAAGAATGACATTCTCAAGTTCATTCCCTCATACCAAACATAGGAATTAAAATAGAATTGGGAATGTCATTCCAATCCCAATTCATTCCCACATACCAATTACTACCTAAAGGTATAGTCAAGTTGGTATACCATATAGCCCTAACGGATTATTCCTAATAATAATAGTTGATCATGAATATAGCAGAGAGAGGAAGACATTTGTCAATAATCGGGTAACGATATAACTTGCTTTGCTTTATCATGGCTCAAACAAATATATGATTCCTCTACACATCATATTTGTATCTCATTCTGCAAAATCATGTATACCAAAATATATATATAGAGAGAGAGAACACTTACACCTTTATCCATAACATAGCACTTTATCTATCGAGTAATACTATATATCACCCCTTTTTATCACCCTTTTATCACCTCCTATGTGGAGTCTTATGTGGTATGCCAACTAGACGATCTTTTAATTTCTCTTTCCTTCTTTTAATTCTTTTTTTCTCTCTTCTTAATTTTTCTCTCTCTATTAATAATTAATATTTGGGTTAATACCACTTTTGACCTCTTATCTTTGACCTCATTGACACTTTGGTCCTTTATCTTCAAAATGGGACATATGTGTCCCTTATCTTTTCAAAATAGGATACCATTAGTCCTTCCGTTAAAAAAATGACAAAAAAGGCACATAGTAATAAAATATCCATACTTTTAGGGATAAAAGCGTCTTTTGCTTATTTATTTATTTTTACTTTTTTTTTTCTTCATATTCTTCATCTATCATCCACCACAACACCCAACAGCCACCACCCACCACCTACCACCACCACCACCACCGCTACCACCACTAACACCCAACACCCACAACTACCGCTCTTCACATATATATATGCACATATACATATATGTATACACACACACACACACATATACACACACACATATATATATATTCATCCAAAGCTAATCTAACACAACAAAAAAAAAAAGCAAGGCTGGGTTATATATACATGTTCTTTGCAAAAATTGAAAAATTGAAAAGGAAACTTCGATCTGAAAAGGCCAATCGAGAAGCAATCATGTTCTTTGCAACAATTGAAAAATTGCAAAAATGGTGTTGTCTTACTGTTGGTGTTGGTGTTGGTGGTGGTGTTGGTGTGGGTGTTTGGTAGTGTTGGTGTGGTTGGTGTTAGTGTGGGTGGTGGTCACAGTGGTAGTGGTGGTAGGTGTTGGTGTTAGTGGCTATTGGTGGTGGTATCGGTGTGGTTGGTGTTGGCGATGGTAGTGGTGGTGGGTGTTGGGTGTTGGTGAACTGACCAAAATACCCCTGTAATTTGGGAAAAAACTGAGCCATGTGTAAAACATGTGCTTTTTCTATCATTTTTTTAATGGAAGGACTAACGATGTCCTATTTTGAAAAGATAAGACACTGAAATGTCCCATTTTGAAGATAACAGACCAAAATGTCAATGAGATCGAAGATAAGAAACCAAAAATGATATTAACCCTTAATATTTACTCAAATCATTATTAACCCTTAATATTTACTCAAATCATTTTCTCTCTCTTAATTAAATTTACTCAAATCTTTTTCTCCTCTCTTTAACTATATAGACCCTATATTACTTTTCAACCAAAATCAAACTTTTTTGGTTCCCAACCCATTGCTGATTTTAAGAACTCTTCATCATTGTTCTGAAATGGTGGGTTTCTAGCTAATAGGACTGTTTTAAAATGTAATTTCAATCTTTTCTAAATTCACAATGGTTTTTCAAAAAAGTAAATAGATTTTATTGAATATTTCACTTTACAGCATATATCCTCAAATTATGGCATACCCATTTGATGATAATTGTTATCTAAAATTGAAACAAAATTACACATATTTCTTCCTCGAAAAAAAAATTAAATCTAACTCAATTTTTACTCGCAAGTTCTAAGTCGTCATAATTATATTGCTAAATAGATAAACTGGATGCTTTAAACTTATTACATTAATGTATCTGCATAACAAACAATTTTTTTTTTTTTTTAAAAAGGGAAAAAACCTCTTGGTCCTTGGTTTTAAGAACTGAAAACATGAAGCTTATTCATTTTATTATTTTCTTACTATGAATGGTGCTTCATGAAATTAAAGCCAATGTCATATAATTGCATGTTCTAAGTCGTTTCCTAAAAAAGCTTTTTGATTTAGATTGATACTTTTCTGACTTTTGGACTAGTGCAAGAAGTTGACACAAAAAGAAAAGACTAGTGCAGGAAACTCTCTTTTGGATTTAAAAGAAACTTGTCAATGTTGAGTCGAGAAGAAGAAGATGGAGAGTTCCTAAAGTCAACAACATATTAGGATCTAAGGAAAGTTTAATTTTGGTTGAAAAGTGGTATTGGGTCAAATAAAGTTAAAAAAAGAAGAAAAAAATTTGAGTAAATATTATTTAAGAGATAGAAAAATATTTGAGTAGATGTTCATAGAGAGAGAGAGAGAGAAAGAAATAAAGAAATTAAGAAGAGAGAAAGAGACAAAAAAATTAAAAGAAGAAAGAAAAAATAAGATAGAAAAAAAAATTAAAAGAAGAAAGAGAAAATAAGGTAGCGATTGGTACACTAGATTGGATTTGGCCAGGAATAGAATGAGCCAAAGAATAGAATGAACTTAGGAATGATAATGACATGTTTGGTATACTCTATGAATTAAGAGTAGTAATATGACATAATTGTCTTTTTACTATTATAGAATTAAAAATAATAATAAATATAAATATAATCGTAAATAATAAATAATAAATAATAAGGAATAATAAAAACAACAACAATAAATAATAATAATAATAATAACAAAATAACAAAATAATAAATAATAATAATAATAATAACAACAACAACAATAAATAATTAATACCAATATAATAATAATAACAATTATAATAATACCAACAACAATTATTATTATTATTATCATTATTAAATTGGTATTATTATTATTATTATTTTTATCATTACTATTTTACTTTATTATTATTATTTTAATCACTATTATTATTTTTTATTTTTGCTTTTATTAATCTTTTATTTATTATTATTATTATTATTATTATTATTATTTTATTTTTATTTTTATAATAATAATAATTATTATTATTATTTTCATAATAATATTTTTATATTTTTAATTATTTTTGTTATTATTATTATTTTATTATTACTATTATTTTAATTATAATTTTCATAATAATAATAATAATAATTTTTATAATAATAATTATTATATTTTTTAATTATTATTATTATTATAAAACAAATTATTTATAAAAGTTATGTTATAATTTTTATAATAATAATAATAAGGATATATTATTCCCATGTATGTGGAAATGAAATTCATTTAAGAATGACATTCCCAAGTTCAATCCCTTATACCAAACACAGAAACTAAAATAGAATTGGGAATATCATTCGAATCCCAATTCATTCCCACATACCAATTACTACCTAAAGGTATAGTCAAGTTGGTATGCCATATAAGATTCCATGTAAGAGATGATAAAAGGGTGATGAGAAAAAAAGGTGATATATAGCATTAGTTAAGATAATGTTATATATCACTCATTTTTTCATCACATTTTTATCACTTCCTACGTGGTATTTTACATAGCATGCCAACTAGATTATTTTTATTTCTCTTTCTTCTTTTTAATTTTTTTCTCTCTTCAATTCATTTTCTCTCTCAATCTTAATTAATATTTATTTAAAATACTTTTATTTCTTTGTTTAACCATATCACACCCCCTTGACATAAAACAAAAATCATATTAGACCTAAATATTAGAAAATTAACAATAAACCAATCAGTCATATTGGTAAGTTATTTAGAATACCTTTAGCAAAAACTTTGAAGAATGATGTTCTTGACTATAAAATCAAATGTTTACCTTAGGAGAAAGTAAATGTTTATTTAAGTCAAGGATAAATTGTTCATCTTTCGATATACTTTTTTTTGTTCTTTTTCTCAATGGATATACACAAAGAAAGAATAGTTTTGTAGATCGGGGCCATTTATTGTCGTTAATTTTCTTGGTATGTGCTTTACTTGGCCTGCAAAATAAAGGGATGTTATTTAACTTAATTTTCTCAACCTAGATCTACCATCAGCAGGGGAAAAAGTTGATGTAGAGCATTGACCAAATTATATAAGGTTTTTAAGGCTACGAGGAGTTATAATGAAATGGTTTTGATTATATTGAGACCAAATAATTGTGTCAACAATTCATTATTAGTGATTTAGGTCTGAATTCGTGTTTTTAAATCCCAAATCTCGAATTTTGTGATTTTCTTAATATCATTCAAAGATTTCAAAGATTTTTTTAAATCATATTTTTCTCTTAGATATCACTCAATTATACTTGAAATCTGCAATTTAAACATAAGCACATCTGAGTAAATGAACTTGCTTTACGAACCATATGGAAGTGAAAAAAAATCTAAAAGCTAGCCCCGACACTTAAGAAGGTTAGCGACAAAAGGCTGTAATGTCATTGTACAATTCTTTTTTGTTTTGTTTTTTTTTTTGAAAGAATTTAAGAATGAAGAATCTTATTATTTATAATGTCCACATCGCCCATATTGGTATGAACCTTTGATTTTTGTTGTTTTCCTAATATTTAGGTATGATATGGTTAAACAAAGAAAGAAAAATATTTTGAGTAAATATCAATATAAGAGAGAAAAATAATTAAACAAGAAGAAAGAGAAACAAAAATAGTCTAGTTGGTATATCATGTAGGTTCTACATAGGAGGTGATAAAAGAGTAATACAAAAAGAAGTGATATATAACATTAGTTCGCTAGTTAATAGAGCTTATGGGACTAACGGTATTTTCATGGGTATTTTTTATATTTGATATATGGTTAAAACTTTTTTTTTGAATTCAAAGAGTCCTAAGATATTTTACATAACTTAGGATGTTCCACACAAAAATATATTTTAAAATCTTTTGTATTTAAAGTAAAAATTATACTACTAGACCAAATGAGTAATTGTTAAAAGTTTAATTGTTAAAAATAAATTATTGAATGATAAGTCTAAAGACCCCCAAAAAAAAATTAAAAACACAAAGACGTAATTAAGAAAACGCCAATGAAGAGGCAAGCTCGACTCGCCACCGATGAACTTATTGATCTTCTCTTCACTATCACAAGTCAAATCCGACAAAATACCCCTCGCCACAGGCCTCTCATCAAGCCTATGGCAAGAGATTCACGTGGTATGTGCCGTGCGCCGACCGGATCAAATGCCCCAATAGCCTTTCGACACTAAATCCCAATTACTCATCAATAAAATGTGCGTCGCGCCCCCATGCAACTTGATATACCTTAAATCAGGAGGCCAGCTCACGGGTGGTCCCAATTGTACCAATTCCTCAATTTTTTTTACTTTTTTTTTGTGCTCCAATTTATTATAATTGGTGAACCAAATAATATACAATTTTTTACAGAAAAATAATAAAAATGAACAAAAAATTTAAAAATTACTACCATACATATGCAAAGTGCAAATCTTGTTAAGATATGAAAATATTCTACTTTGAATTTTCAAATAGAAGTAACAGGAATATTCTACAAGCAAATTGGATAAATGAGTTATGTAAAACACATGTAAAAGTAGTTAAATAAGTATAGTTGTGCTTGTATGGTTCTGCTATAGCCAAGAAAATTCTTCCATCAACCATAGTTGATGGTCAGTTAAAAAAATATCAACAATTGAGATGATTTATTAATCATCTCAGTCATTAAAGCTCTCTAAATACTAACTTCACGATGATAACGTGTCACAATTCTATCAATTTATTTTTTAACTGATCATCAACCATGATTGATGAAAGACTTACTTCTGTAACCATGGCTTGTGACCAAAAGGAAATAACAACGAAAACCAAAATTCATTTGCCCATCTCATCTGCTGCTATTAAGACTAACAACGAAAACCAAACTGATGGGACATTCAGCCTCCCTTGTTGAATTAAGACTAGATCTCCCTTGTATATTCAATTCATTCATCATAAATCTGTGAACTTTTACTATGAGTTAATACTTTGAAAGATAAGCTAGTTCATGGTTGTTGAGAATGTGATTAGGGATGAAAATAAATATATATTTCATTTATCCATTTCTCTCCCCATTATTTACCTAATCAATTTAAATAATTTTGACAGCCCAACAAATGTCACATTTGGAAGACAAATTGAAAAAGATGCTAGGAATATAATAGTGCAATTTGCGTCCTATATTCATTTCATCCTAAGTTCTTGAACTTCTATTATCACCCAATACTTTGAAAAAATGAGCTGGCTTCTACTGGTTGTTGAGAATGTAATTAAGGATGACAATGAGGATATATTTCATTTATCCATTTCTCTCAACATTATTTAACTAATTAATTTAAATAATTTTAAGAGTCAAACCAATGTCGGCATTTGGAGGATAAATTTAAAAAGATGCTATGAATATACTATGCAAATTAATTGCATCCATATTTCATCCATCCTAAGTTTGTAGAGTTTTACCATCGGCCAATACTTCAAAAAATGAGCTAGTTCATGGTTGTCAAGAATGCGACTAATGAATATACTATGCAAATTAATTGCATCCATATTTATTTTTAGTTTGGAGAACAGTTGACGGAATTACATAGCAATTGGGTAGGGCTGGGTGAAGAAAGAGGTAAAAAAAACAAATTGCAGAGCATTGGAAGTCCAAAAATACAACCAAAACATGCAAATTAAGATGTATGCAGAAGAAGAAAATTGAATCCAAAAGGACTTTCCATATTACTGGTGGTTCGAATGTTAAACATTGATGTAACTATATTGATATTCAAGTATGTACACCTCAGCTAATGAATGATGTTCCACCAATCTCTTCTTACTGCTCCGCTCAGAATATATTTAATGTTAAATCCATATCTAAGACTAGGTAAAAAAATGTTGATTAACTCACATAATCATGTCAATCTTTGCAGTCTTGAGCAATGCCACACAGATTCCTCTATAATTAGAGAGAGAGAGAGAGAGGCCAAACAAAGAATGAGAGTAAATACAGGGCAGAATCAGAAGTGCGCATAAGATCACCCAAGTACAAAGTTAACTAAAAGAGAAGTATGGAGGGAACAATCACTGGTTTCAACTGTTAAAACTCACTCTGGCTGCCTCTGCCTCGTGAAACAAAAGCTTTGATCCAGTAGAGCTTCTTCAATGATAAACATTGATCTAACTATATTAATATTCAAGTATGTACATCTCAGCTACGTTCCACCAATTACAGTATACTAGATCTCTTCTTATTTCTTCACCCAGAATACATTCAATGTTAAATCCACAATACGAATGTTTAAATTGAAAAACTAGATGGTGGAAACTCTAGAAACATAGAATATTCTTTTTCATCACGCACACTTTATGAAATTACAGAGTTCTTTAAGGATCTAAGAAAGACATACCATGGAAGTAAAAGTCAAACTCAATGCCTATAAAACAAGAGTCCTATCCATTAAAAGGTAAAATAGTTTTAGTAAAGCAATTGACCATTAATGCATTAATTGTACAAGTTATTCCTTTCATTGGAACACTCAAACTTACCATCTACAGAAGCCGAATTAAAATTGAAACAAACCTTTAAGAGGTATTGATTGAAACAGTGAGAATAGAAAAGTTTCGGCATACGAAACTTATAACATGCTAGAATACAGTTGCTTGTCCACTCCAAGAACGACTCCAATCCATCAAGCTCCGAAAGTTCCAAGAAAAATCAGCACAGAATAATACGATGCATCACATGTGCAAAGAATGAAAAATGGAATCCAAACCGGGTTGGCAATGAAAGCAGGATCAACATATTCTAATTGCCATCATCTGGAGATATGAAACAGGTTATTCATATTACTAATTCATCATCATTTGGAAAAAAATATCTCAAAAAGGTAGGAAATATTAAAGAGTAAAACAGAAACCTTCATTTATTTTCTTCAACAACCAAGGGATCTTTTCTAATTGCTTGACACAAGATTCAAACTGAGCAATTGAAACTTAGGTGGTTCAAAACTCATTTATCGATTAAACCTGCAAGTTCGATATGTAATTAGTGGGGGAAACCATATATGCTTCAATTTCCTTTCATGGGTGTGAATAACTTGAGCCCTCTAAATAATGTACTCAACTTCACTAGACTCAAACTGAGAAATTGATTAGTAAACAAACTACACTTGGTGTAAAATAATGCCTTCATATCAGCAAAATGAACAACTAAAATGGGTGTATATATTAATCTTTCTTTTCTTTTTCAGAATGCAAGGACTTAAATGCCAAGAAAGTAGTACAAGGATTTTATAATAAATTTTATGATTCCTTCATAACAAAATGATATGAAATTTTGTGATTTCACTACAAAAATAACAAATCTGCCATTCATATTCTAATTAATGGAGAAGACACAATCGTGAAAGGGAATACAATTGTAAACGAAATAGTGAGAGTACGCTAAGGAACTAAAAATGGAAATAAAGAAAACAAATAGTCGTGAGCATGGTAAGTATAAGGAGTAAACCTGCAAATTCAAAATGAAAAATGGGTTTTAAAATTTTTTTTGAAGATCTTTTTTTTTTTTTTTTATAAAAGAAGCTAGTTTGAAATTTTTTAAAGATTAAGAATGAATCTTAAATTTCCAACATCAAATGAAATTTTCTAATTTCACTGAACATAGATAGCAGAGGCAGCACGCGAAAAGAGCAGACAAATGAATTGAACATCATCTACCTTTCGTTTTCTAATTAATGGAGAGGACACAGACTCGAAAAAGGGAAAAAAAGTTGTAAATGAAATAACAAACAAAATAGTCATGAATATATATGGACAGCAGTTGAATTATACTTACAGATAGTAAAAATTTGGAGCCTTGCGTGGGATCGGGCTTGCCTCCGCCCCTGTTCGATTATTGCTGAGCTGGAGTCTGAGTTGTGAATTCCAAAAAATAGACCAGCAAAATGCGGGCTCAATTTCAGGAGATAAGTTTAGACGCTCAAGTGAGTATCGAGTTGAAATTCGGAAATATAAGAGAGTGTATATAGTGAAAGTAGAATGAGTTAATTACCTATATGGAAAGTGAGTGTCATATTTATAATATTTATAGGAAATAGTCTCCGATTTTTATGAGAGGAGAGGTATGATCCCAAGGTCCTACTAAGAGCATCTCCAACAGTCTTTTTATATTTTCTCCATTATAAAGAGTCAAACAGGTGGTTCTGTACTTCAGGAACTCTCTATTTTAGTTTTAACTCTAACAACACTCCATATTCTAGAAAACTCTCCGTTTTAATTTCACTTCAACAACACTATCTATTTTAACTAATACATTACTTCAATATTATTTTTTCTTTGTAATGTTTTTAAATTTCAATCTTTTACTTATTAATGGACATTCGAATTATATGGTAATATAATAATTTGTAAGTCAGTTGTGGTTATTTTACAAATAATTGGAATTACCCCTAATCAAAACATAATTATCGTAAGAGTTAAAAAAAACTCCAACAAAATGTAATTAAAAGAACACCACAAAACAGAGTGTTCAACAAACCCATCCCTTCTTCTTCCCCTTTGTTTCATCGGCTTTCCTCCCTTGTTCAATGGCAATAAGTCCTTTTCATCTACCACCCCCACCCCCCATTTTTCCACTTTTCTATTCCTCCCCCTTTCCTCTACCTCGTTCTTCTATTGGCACACTCTGTTATTCCTACAACAATTTCAGTTGCTCCATCACCTCTCGTTGTGCAAAAGTCAAGAAAAGCTAGCATACCTTTAAAATTTGAGGTATGAAGCAACAGTATAGACATCGACGATCCAGTTGAGCAACATATATATCTTTCTATTCTAAACTTGCTTGTTATCATAAGACAATTATTTTGCACAGATAAATTTCAAATTTTTATGATAACTAGTACAGAGTCCTGCATAGATTTCACATTTTGAGTAAGCTGTCTCTATCAGTGCAGTGAATCATTTATGACTAGGTAAAACGTTGAATTACTTACATATTTTGTGTTGATGTTCGCAATCTTGAGAAACCCTGCACAGCTTCTCTATAATTTGGTGTGACTTCAAATAATTAAAGACACCGAGAGAGAGAGAGAGAGAGAGAGAGAGAGAGAGAGAGAGAACATATAAAGAACGTGAGTAAATAGAGGGGCAGAAGCAGAAGTGCACTATAGATCATGAAAGTATGGAGGAAACACAGGTAAACTTACAGATTCAGTGACCATCAACTTCTAATGAAGGAACACGATCAACCATTTCTGCTTCCTTGCTACGGATGTACTCTGCCTCGTGAAACAAAAAGCTTTGATGTAACTGTATTGATATTCAAGTATGTACACATCAGCTAACTATGTTCCACAAATCTCTTCTTATTGCTTCGCTGAAAATATATTTAATGTTCCACCAATCCATAATACAAATGCTTAAATTGAAAAACTAGATGGTAGAAGCTCTAGAAACACAGAACACCATTTTTAATCATCTAAGGAAACCGAATTAAAATTGAAACAAACAGCAAATCCAGTCCTCACAATGACAAATCATATAATACAAAGCGAATGTAAGATGCTCAATAAAAAAACACCAGAGACCCAAGAAGAGAAAACTGTAAGAGCAATTGACCTTAACAGTGAGAAGATAAAAGTTTCTGCATACAAAGCTCGTAACATGCAAGATCACAATTGTTTGCCACTCCAAGAGAGATTCCAATCCATCAAGCTCCTAAATTTCCAAGGAAAAACAGAAACTTTCATTTATTATCTTCACTGACCAAGGGATCTTTTCTTATTGCTTGCTACAAGATTCACACTGAGCAACTGAAGCTTATGTGGTTCAAAACTCATTTAGTGACTAAACCTGCAAGTTCAAAGCGAGAAATTGATTAGTAAAACTAACTATACTAATTGTAAAACAATGCCTTACATATTCGCAAAACAAAGAACTAAAATGGGTGTGCATATATTGATCTTTCTTTTCTTTTACAGAATTCAATGACATAAATGCAAAATATATTTTATGATTCCTTAAGAACAAAATAATATGAAATTATTTGGTTTCACTTCAAAGATAATTTGTAAACGAAATAGTGAGAGCACACAAATGAACTAAAAAAGGAAATAAAGAAAATAAAAAGTCTGAGCATACTATGTTAAGGTATAGTTTAGCATTCAGTCTTAGTGTTCAGCATATAAGCTAAGAGATAGTATTTTATCTACAAGTTGTAAACAGCTGGCACTAGCCAGCTGTCAAGGTAGTTAGCTGGAAGCTTTAGTCAGATAGGAAATATCTAACTGACTTAGCTAATTGTAAAGAGAAGCAGTCCCTCTATAAATACTGCACGTGTACTCAACAACAGTCAATCAATACAATCACAAATATCTCAAAATCTCTCTCTCTCTCTCTCACTTTTACATGGTATCATAGAGCCATCACGATCTTGGCGCCATTTTTTTTTTTTTCTGAAGAAACTCCATTGAAGGTCTTCAATCGAAGCTTCGAAACATCATTGTGAAGCTTTGTGAACTACAATCGAAGCAATATCAGTGCTTCTACTATACAATTCTGCCTTTTTTTTTTTTTTTTTTTTTTTCCTTCAAAATTAGGGCACCAAACTCCATTGGAGATCAATCCCAAGCTTCAACAAGCTTTCAGCACCATTAAAGGCCTTCTCCAAGCTTTTTGAAGCTTCATCTGACTTCTCCAAAGCTTCTGAAGCTTCGTCTACCTTCTCCATAGCTTCGCAACTCTTCTTATATCAACTTCAGGTCCTTTCTGTATATTCACCATTAAAGCACTGTTTTAAGCTTTTCTTTCATGGCTTCTTCTTCTTCCTCTGAATCTGTAACACATCTTCCAGAAGGCTTGAAATTCTTTATGCAAAATCTGAATTCATTAGTTCAAATCAAACTTGACAACACAAACTATTGTCTCTGGAAATCTCAAATGATTGTAATTCTTCAAGCAAACAAACTGCTCAGCTATGTCATTGATTCTAAAACTTGTCCACCAGAACAAGTAATGAACAGTGCAGGCCAAAATGTTCCTAACCCTGCCTACAATGCTTGGCAAACCATAGATCAACACTTAAGGTCTTGTCTCTATGCCTCCATATCACCATCAGTCCTGTCGCAGGTGCTACATCTGTCTTCTGCCTTTGCAGTTTGGTCAACCCTAGAGGATAGGTTCAATTCACTGAGTAGGTCGCATTTACATCAACTCAAAATGAAACTCTACACCCTATCAAAAGGAACCAGATCCATGCAAGCTTATCTAGATGAAGTTAAAAACATCACAGATAGTTTAGCTGCAGTTTCTGAGCTTCCCAAACCTGAAGATCTCATCTTATACATACTCAAAGGCCTACCAGCTGACTATGAGTCCTTCAAAACTTCAATCAGACTCAAATCCAAACCAATTCCTCTACCTAAACTGAGTAGTCTTCTTATTACAGAAGAACTAAACCTGCAACTGTTGAAATCTGCTAGTCTCACTGAACCCTCCCCAACTGATTTACATACTGCTCTTTATACTACTTCCAACAATTACAAGGGCAGAGGGAGGGGCAGGAACAATTCAAGAGGTGGCAGAGGTCAAAGAGGAGGTTCCAGAGGCAACAATCAGTCTAATAATCCCACTTCTACCTACTCTTATCAGCCCAATACTAAAATCTACTGTCAAATATGTGGCAAACCTAACCATTGTGCCTTAGAATGTTGGCATAGGCTAGATACTGTCAACTACACTATGCCAAAATCTGAAAAACAAGCTCTAGCAGCTCAAATTGGTCCTACCACACCCACCCCTGAGCATCTCTGGTACCTGGACTCAGGTGCTAATAATCATGTTACAGGAGATCTCTCTACTCTCACTCACTATCATCCCTACACTGGCAATGATTCAGTGGCTGTTGGCAATGGTCAAAATCTGCATATTACTCATGTTGGAACTGGTACACTCTCCACTCCTTTCTCTTCTTTTTCTTTAACAAATGTTCTTCATGTACCCAAAATTTCTTCTAATCTTCTTTCTGTTTATCATCTAACACATGACAATAATTGCACTGCTATTTTCACTGACAAGGAGGTGATTATTTTGGACAATATCACCCACAAGGTCAGATACAAGGGCCTCTGTGATAAGGGACTCTATCCCTTACCATTCCATTCATTCACTCCTGCATCCAGTCCAAGCCTAGCTCTCACCTGCAGCTTCTCACCACCTGCAAACTCTATTGAGGTTCTTTGGCACAAAAGGCTTGGTCACCCCTCTAAAAACATTTCTCAACTTTTATCTACTGCTTTGTCAATAAAACTACCTAGTTTTTGGTGTTCATTGTTCAGCTTGTGCAGTAGCTAAATCCCATAAACTCCCATTTTCTGTATCTACTACTGTTACAAGTCATGCCTTTGAATTAGTTCATTCTGATGTATGGGGCCCTGCCTCTATTGTCTCTTTTTCTCAATATAAATACTACATTTTGTTCTTAGATGATTTCACACATTTTACATGGTTGTATCCTTTAAAACAAAAGTCTGATGCATATTCAGCTTATCTCAGCTTTACTTCTATGGTGCATACTCAGTTTAATGCCAAAATTAAATTGTTTAGAACTGATAATGGAGGTGAATACCTCAATCATAAATTCAGTTCTTACTTACAGTCATTAGGCACCATTCACCAAACCACTTGCCCTCATACACCTGAGCAAAATGGTAAGGCTGAGAGAAAACATAAACATCTTATTGAGACAACACTCACTCTACTTAGCCATAGCCACCTACCCACTAAATATTGGCTAGAAGCTTTAGCTACTGCCAACTACATCCTCAATAGATTACCCACTCCTAACCTCCACAATAAATCTCCCTATGAGTGTCTGTTTTCTCTTATACCAGACTATACTCACTTCAAAGTCTTTGGATGCCTCTGTTACCCATGGTTGAGGCCCTACACCTCACACAAACTGCAGAATAGGTCTACCCCCTGTGTTTTCTTAGGTTATTCCACTACCACAAAAGGTTACAAGTGTCTGAATCCTCAAACTCACAAAGTCTATATATCAAGACATGTGCAGTTTGTGGAAACTATCTTCCCATTTGCTGCAACTAACTCAGAACCTACAGCTACCTCAGCCTCTTTCATTCCTCCATTACTATTTCCCAGTCAAGTCTTCCCCTATCCTAATGCATTCACTCCTACTTCTGCTACTATCCCAACTCCCTCCTCTTCCAATTCTATTGCAACACAATCCTCTGCATCTGCCCACACTCCACTGTCAAGCAATCTTAGTTCATCCTCATCTAGTTATTCTTCTTCTCACACTTCAAGTACCAACAGTCCACTACCTGAATCTCAATCTAATCAGTCCACTCCCTCTCACTCTATCAGTTCATCACCATCCTCTCCACCACCTTCCCCCCAACCTTTTGTTACATCATCTCCTCCTTCTGCTAGTCCCCAACAATCACTTCCACTCAGTGTACCTACACCACATTCATCACCTAACCCCATTCATCCTATGTTGACAAGATCCAAAACTGGCTGCCTTCCTCCACCTCTATACAACCTCAAACTTGCCAAAACAGATTCAGTTCCTACTGAACCTACCACCTACAAAGAAGCTGCCTCTCAAACCTGTTGGATACAGGCTATGAAAGAAGAATACACAGCTCTTATTCAACAAAACACATGGACTTTAGTCCCCCTACCACCCAACAGGCAACCCATTGGATGCAAATGGGTATATAGAATCAAGAGACATGCAGATGGTTCTATTGCAAGGTTCAAAGCCAGGTTAGTTGCCAAAGGCTTTCATCAAGAACAAGGCTTAGATTACAATGAAACCTTCAGCCCAGTGGTAAAACCACAGACCATTAGGCTTGTTCTATCACTGGCTCTTCACTCAAATTGGCCTCTCAAACAACTTGATGTTTCCAATGCCTTTTTGCATGGACATCTCACAGAAACAGTATATATGACTCAGCCTCAAGGTTATATTGATTCTACCCACCCTGATTATGTCTGCCAATTAAATAAATCACTGTATGGCCTTAAGCAGGCACCTAGAGCCTGGTACCAAATGCTATCATCTTTCCTAATCAGCCAAGGCTTCAAACTGAGTCAAGCAGATAATTCCCTCTTCACTCTTCATACATCCACAACCACTATTATCATCCTAGTCTATGTAGATGATCTAATCATTACCGGGAGTTCCACTGCAGCTATTTCAGCCATTATTCAAGCTTTATCTTCTCAGTTTGCTATGAAGGACTTAGGGACTCTTTCTTATTTTCTGGGAATTGAGGTCTCCTATGGCCAGGACAATATTCTGTTGCATCAAACCAAGTATGCCAGGGACTTATTACATAAAGCTGGTCTTGTTGACTGCAACACTTGCCTCAATCCTACATCCTCCAAATACACAGTTCCTTCTCAAACTGATACACAACCTTACACTAATCCTACACAATTTAGGAGCTTAGTTGGGGCTTTGCAATACCTCACCCTCACAAGACCAGACATTCAGTTTGCAGTTAACACTATTTGCCAGAAAATGCATCATCCTACCAATGCAGATTATGTAGCTTTAAAGAAAATCCTCAGATATATCAAAGGTTCCCTACACCATGGCATTTTATTTCAGCCAGGACCTCTACAACTCACTGCCTACTCAGATTCTGATTGGGCTAGTGATGCTCATGATAGAAAATCCACTACAGGTTATTGTGTATTTCTGGGCCATAACCTCATTTCATGGTGTTCAAAGAAGCAAGTAACAGTGGCTAGATCATCCACTGAAGCTGAATATAGGGCTATGGCCCAAACCTGTGCAGAACTTAAATGGCTGACCTATCTCTTACATGATTTACACATTTCAGTCACTATTCCTACCTTGTACTGTGACAACATTTCTGCAATATCCTTGGCTTCTAACCCAGTTTTCCATGGAAGAACCAAACATGTGGAACTGGACTACCATTTTATCAGGGAACAAGTTACTCACAAGCAGCTTACTATCTCTCATGTGCCATCAGCAGAACAAGCAGCTGATATCTTTACCAAGGCTCTCTCTAATGCTAAGTTTGCCCATTTGAAGAACAAGCTCCCACTGGCCAAGACCAGCACTAGCTTGAGGGGGGATGTTAAGGTATAGTTTAGCATTCAGTCTTAGTGTTCAGCATATAAGCTAAGAGATAGTATTTTATCTACAAGTTGTAAACAGCTGGCACTAGCCAGCTGTCAAGGTAGTTAGCTGGAAGCTTTAGTCAGATAGGAAATATCTAACTGACTTAGCTAATTGTAAAGAGAAGCAGTCCCTCTATAAATACTGCACGTGTACTCAACAACAGTCAATCAATACAATCACAAATATCTCAAAATCTCTCTCTCTCTCTAACTTTTACATACTAAGTACTAAGGAGTAAACTTGCAAATTCAAAATGTAAAATGGGTTTTAAAACTTTTTTTCTTAGGAAGATTTTTTTTTTTTTTTTTTAAAAGTAGCTAGTTTGAAATTTTTTAAAAATTAAGACGAATCTTAAATTTCAACAAAAAGTCATGAGCATAATAAGTATAAGGAGTAAACCTGCAAATTCAAAATGTAAAATGGGTTTTAAAACTTTCAATCTTAAAGTTCAACACTAAATGAAATTATCCAATGTCACTGAGCATAGATAGCAGAGGCAGCAAGAGAAAGAGCAGAAAAATGAATTTAACGTCATCTACCTTCCGTTTTCTAGTTAATGGGAAAACACGAACTCGAAAAAGGAAAATAAGTTGTAAATGGAATAGTGAGAGAACACAAATGAATAAAAATTTTGAAATAAGAAAAAACAAAATAGTCATGAATATATATAGAGATAGTGGTTGAATTATACTTTCAAATAGTAAATCAGTTTTCAGATTGAATGTTCTCCCCATAGACCCAAATGTTTGGAATATGGGCAATCTTGTGCCACTCTGGACCGCTTCCTCTGGTGCATCTCTCTTTCAAATGGGAACAAAAATGGATATGCAATTCTTGAAGATTGGTTAGGCGCTGCATCGCTTCCGCAGATGGCATATACTCCAGATTCTCACATCCGTAAAGACGTAGAACTTGAAGCGATAGGATGTTACCCAACCACTCTGGCAGAGCCTTTAATTCTTCAAAGTACCATAAATACAAGGATCTCAAGGAAGGGAGATGCTGAATTTGCTCAGGCAGAGACGTAAGTTTTGACCACCCACGTAGGCTAAGATACTTGAGAGAGGCAAAATATAGCTCACCATTTTCTTCTGTGCTATGGGGCCAAGGAAAATAATCAAGCTCCTTTGAGATTTCACCAATTATCAAAGTTTTAAGATTGGGCAGGCGCTCAAGACCATAACCATCTACTCCTTGAAGAGCATGGCAATTGCAAATCACAATTTCCTCAAGTGACGTGCACAATTCGAGCCATCTAGGTGGTAATGCAGCCAACTTCTTACATCCTACAATACTCAATGAGCACAAGGATGGAAGGTGTCCCAGAGGTTGGAATTGCTCACATGTATCACAACCAGATAGCTCGAATTCCACCAAATTCTTAAGCAGCTCGTTCGTCATCCAAGATGGAAATCTTGAACCCCTAAAATTTTTAATTGCTAGCCTTTTTAGATATGGGTGGGGTTTGAGACTTTCAATAACATCTTCGTCATTCAAAATCAATGCCTCTCTCTCGTCACTCCAGCAAAGTTCTAAATAATCAACCTTGGACTTTTCTGATATATTTGCCTTCTGGCCTTCCTCCCCATTTTTCACCTTCTCAAGCCCATAAATAATGAGCCTACCTCTTAAGTTATTTAGAGGACCTAGCTCTTCAATTTTACAACCCATTTTATCACTCACATTAAAGTAAGACAAGGTTTGGAGATGAGACAAGTGACTTATTCCGACAAGCAATATGCTCCCCCATGATCTACCAAGATCAATATGTCTCAAATTGATCAGAGAACCCAAAAAAATCTCTGAATTTTATTCCAAATGGGCTCTTAGAGTTTGTAAATTGTAGAGCTTTATATAAGAAGCAGGCAATTTTTTTATCACAGTCTTCAAAATGTCAATGCATCTTAATTGTTTCAACCTACTTATTGAAGTTGGCAACTGTTTAAGTTCATAGCTCTCCAAAATTAAGGTTCGAAGGTACCTAAAATTTATCAACTCATTTCCAATGACTCCACTTGGTAGATATAATGTTCTAAGTTTTGGAGAGATTTCTTGAGACATATCTACCTTCATTGTGAAGCAATAATCTTTTGATATTTGTAATGCAAAATCATGCACAATATCATGCATTTTGCAAGATTCAATCTTATTGTAGCCATCGTATGTGGGCTCTTGCAACAAAGAATTCCATAATAGAATATTAAAGTAGTCATTACCCAAGTCCTCCATTTGTAAATGACTTCCCCTAGGAGGATTAAGAAATCCTTGTGCCATCCATAATTGAATAAGATTTTTTCTTTCCAAGAAGGTATCCTTTGGAAATATTGAACAATATACAAAACATTGTCTCAAAGAAAATGAAGCCAAATGATTGTAACTTAATTTTATGGATGGTAGGATTCCTTCTTGACTATTGGTCAAGCTCCATATATCACTCTCATCAATCCTCAACCATTCACGAACGTCCTTCTTTGAATAGAGCAAACCTCCCAATGTCTTAATTGCTAATGGCACACCCCCACACCTTTTCACCATCCTTTGACCTATCTCCAGGAATTCTGAAGTCTCCACCACTCCACCCTCAGCAAATGCTCTTTGTTGAAATAAAGTCAAACTGTCATTTTCTGACAGTTGACCTAAACGATGGATTTGTGTGGCAAGCATGGTTGAAACAACTTCTTCACTTCGTGTTGTCACCATGATTTTGGTTCCTCTAGAACCACCTATCTCTCGTAGATCACTTTTTACACGATCCCATCTTTCTCCATCCTCATTCCATATATCATCAAGAGTAAGAAGATATCTTTTGCCCTTCAAAGTTTTTTGAAGTTTCTCAATTAATGCTTGCCTATTTGTCAAATTAGAATTTTCACCAGTTATAGATTGCACCATCTCATTTAAGATTCTATCAACTGTGAAATCCTCAGAAACACAAATCCATATTCTATGTTCAAAATGATTCACTACTTTATCATGTTTGCAGACAAGTTGGGCAAGAGTCGTCTTGCCTTGCCCGCCCATGCCTACTACGCCAATGACCGCAAAATTTTCTTCAAGCTTTGAATTAACTAGCATGTCTACTACTTTTATGACATCCTCATCTCTCCCCACGATTGTTGATTCTTGAACAGAAGGACTAGTCATTCGGTCTATTTTCACTTCTGAACTTCTATTTATAAACTCAGAAGGATTCAACCCATAACCCAATCCTTGTTCTTTGACACTTTTCAATCGTGAATAAACATCCTTAATCTTATGAGCCATCTTGAAACGAAATGCAAGCTTTGTAATGGGAGAAAACAAGTTGCGTACCTTGTCCCGTTTCTTTTGTGGTATCAAATTTGACATCTTTACCTTTCGGTGAAGAAGCTCGTATTTGTACTCCTCCAGCACGTCCTCAGAATCAAACGCGACACGCTTAAGTCTTTCCAACCAAAGTTGCATGAGTTCTGAAGAAATATCCTTGCAATCAGCATTGGTGACCAAAGCTTGAATGGCTTGAAGTTCTGCAGCTAGACTTTCAAGGTCATCCTTGAAATGGAAAACAAGACTAAGCTCTTCAGTAGCAAGAGAAAGTGCTTCATTGAATAGACTTTCTGCAACACCACCAATGACAGTTTCAGCCATCTTAACTTTTTGAAAACACAGAATTGTTTCGGGAAATACAAGAAAGAACTGAGATTATGGAATTCTTTGTTGGTTTGTGAGAAAGATGAATGTTAGCAACAAAATATATAGAGGAATGAGATATTTCGAAAATTCATACTCAATTATTTGTACGATGACGCAGGGGCGGAATTAGGCACCGAGGGTTACGGTAGGTACTACAGTAGCATAACCAATAACTAAGGGTTCGTGAATACTCACTTATATATAAATTAATAGTTAATTTATGCACATTAGAACATATATGGAGTTTTCAAGACATGACTCTCCTCATATAATGCACTTTAGTAATTATAAAAATGTAAATATAAAGTATATATGGAGTTTTCAAAGTATGACTCCCCATCATATAGTAACTATGGTCATTGTAAATATAAAAAAAATACTTCTATATTATATTCTAAAATCGTTGAATAATCAATTCATTGTCTCTCTATATAAGTGACTAAAATTATAAAATAATAATTAAAATTAATATTGAACAACTAAAATTACAAAAAACATAAAATAAAAGCAACTATAGTCTATATCTATCAATAATAAACAACTAATCTGAAACTAAAAAAATAAAAATAAAAACAGAGTTTTTCTTCATTTAGGGAAAATTAATCTAGTCCCCATTTCGTTTCCTCTATAATCCAAACATACCCTAAGCATTATAATAGTTGCAAGAAAAGCATCATCATCATCATCATCATCATCATCATGATTAACAACAACAAAAACAGATAGATATATACATACACACACCGACACATAGTGTGGAAACAAAGAAGGGCTGTTCGTTCATAATAGCAAATGAAAATGAAATCACAGGCTTTTGCAGAGAGAGGCAACCACCTTCCAGCCAAGATACGGGTTAGTTTCCTTTTCTTGGTGTTTGGAGTTTGTGTGAAGGTAAAGTTGAGCAGCTGTTTTCTTTTCTTTTTTTAATTAGAAATTAAAATATTAGATTTACAAAATACCCCTCATTGAACATTATGTGGCTCCGCCCATTATTTATTTATTGACGTGTGTAAAGTTTAGATTGATAGTTGTATCTTACTAATTAGTTAGACCTGCAGATAACTATCAATCTAAATATTACATATAGAGCCTTTACAGTGTGGCCCCGAAGACTTGACTGAACCACGCTTACGAAGTCTCCATAGCATTATTTGAATGTTAGACTTCCGATATGAAAACTCAATTTTGTTATGATATGAAGATATTCAGATTACATATGGATCAAAGAGTACGTGCACATGAAAAGAACATTAGCCTAACATAGTGTTTGGATTGCACAAAGGAATAGAAAGAAAAGTAGAGTAGAGGAAAAAAAATAAAGGAAATGAAATGAAATGAATTATTTTGTTTGGATTGTAAAAAAATAATAATAGAAAGGAAATAAAAAGATTTTATCATCTTTTGTTTAGATTGGAGAAAGAAAGAAAAGGAAAAAGATAATTTTAAATATAAAATTATTTAAATACCCTTTTTATTTTTATAATTATGAGATATGTAGGGATAAAAAAAAAAATTTATATTCAAACCTTTCATTTCTCTTTCAAACACCTTAAATTAAAAGGATTGTAAAATCCATCCAATTAAAGCCACGGCGTTATTTACCGGACTAGAGGAGCATTTTAGAAATTTGAGGTATCGCTTGTGATAAGGATGAAGTCTCATTCACGAACAGAGTTGCGAGATAGTCGAGAGAAGAGACCACAGCTAGAAGGCTTGGAGTGAATCTTGATGCGACGCTTTGATACTGATGGTAGCATAGTGTATTCGCGTAGAAGACACCGAAGCAAGGAAGGGAGGTAAGAGTAGCAGGACTCTTGAGGTGCCCTACCGACGAAGCCACTCTTTTAGAGCCTGGTACCAACCAAGCCCCCTCGATTCGGCAACAAGAGTCGGTTATGGAATAAAATAGTCTTTTGGTTGTCTTTCTTTGGGTTAGACAGAGCAGTAAAGAAGAGAGGCAACTCAGTACCAAGATTGACCAACCCACCTCTTAAATATCCTGCATAACGAAAGGTATTATTTGATATAGAGAGACTTTCAGGCAGAACTTGGGCAATGGTAAGTTGATTCGCTTCTGGGATGATGTTTGGCCGCGCCGTCTACTTTAGGTCTTTTCTAGTTTATATTTAATCAATGCATCCGTCTGGAGCGTATGTGCTGTGATGGATGAGAAGGCTGCTGGGGCGATTGATCTAAGGAAATGATGTTAGTCTTCTCTTCTCTCCCATTAGTGGTCTTAGCTTTGACTTGGCAGTAGGAAAAGTAAAAAGGCCAGGCCGATAGCCAAATCAGATATAATAAATGCACCGCGGCATTGCTCCGTCAGGCTTTCGCCCATTGCGGAAAATTCCCCATGCTAATGTGCCTTGGATGATCCACATCTTAGGGTCAAGCGTCGATGAGCACATTGAACTATCCATGTGGCTGAGAGCCCTCACAGCCCAGGCACAACGACGTAATTATTAGGGGCGCGCTCTAATAATTGTTTAAATTTGTGATTACGTGTAATAATTAAGCTCTCGAATAGAAGCTATCCACTGACGCATAGTCTCAAGTTTAAATCTGATTCCTACGTAGAACATTCATTTTTTATCTTGTACTTGTTCATTATCATAGATCATACCAAATGTATAAAGTTCTCATAAATAACTAGGTTTGAAAAAAAAATGTAAAAAACTTTATCCCTGTTTTCAAGATTAATTGAGATTAAGTATTCAACTAATTATCACTTAATCATTACGTTAGCACCTAATCATTGAAAAATTCTTATGGTTTTCATGAATTAGACATTTGTGGTTGTTAATTAAAGATGGAGGGACCACCACTACTTATGGAATTTTTTGTGAATGGACAATGAACAATGAATGGTACCTGTTCATAGTCAAGTAAAAGAAATATGATAATTTGCTGTCCAGTTGTCTAGGGTGACTTTTCTTTTCTCTCTTTTTTGGTCACTTTACAAAAAGAAAAAAAAAAAGTTGTCAACGTAATGCTTCTGCTATCAAATCTAACGATAATTACACGCTTAGATGACATTTCATGGTGACTTTTACAAAAATCTTGAGTTAAATTTATCTTACACCTCTTGAATTTTAAGTAAATAACATTCAAACTCTATACTTTTTGAAATGTGAGAGTTGGACCACTCTATAAACTTTTACGATTAAAAATGAGGCGAATAATAAATGTTAAAATAATAATAAATAATAGCTCCATATGGTTTGCCAAAAAGTGCACAGGACTCCCTTATATTTTTAAAAGTGCACCGGACCTCTCTCTAATTTTGAAAATAAGCACACGCATAAGAATGACAATGAAGACAGAGATTGTGGGTACCCGTCCCTGCCCCAGTGGGAAATGGGACATGGGAAATGGGAAATGGGGCGGGGGATGACAATTATCTTTTAATCCCCGTCCCGCCTACATAGATAGTTATTGTTATTACTTTAGTTTTATATTTGTATTGAAATTTTAAAATTATAAATATAAAAGTATAAAAAAAACTGACATTAAACAAACTATTATAAAAATAGAGAAGAAAAATAAGATTATTTAAAAAGATTTTATAATCATTCTTAAGACCATTGCATACCGTAACTTGAGATTTGCTATCATTTGACATGAATACTTCAATTTTACTATTGATCGTAGTGGATTTAAGAGGTTTGTTAGTTATTTCATTTATACTTCAAAAAGTTTCAAATAACATAATTAAGGGTGAATTTTAAAGATTTGCAACTACTATTATATGTGACATGTGATAAGAAAAAAAATTATAATAATAAATGCAATCTCACTAACACAAAGAAGTGTTATTTTTCAATTATAGTTCTCATACACAATGGTTAAGTCAAAATTTATTTTAAATATTTGAGAGTCATTACCATAGTATTATTTTTACTACTTAACTGCAAGCATAAGACTTTAATGTATAATTAATATTTAAACTTTATTTAAGACCTATATTTATATATATCATTACTATAAAATCCTTGTGGGTAATTTTTAATTTATATCTTAAAGTTATATGATTCAAATTAACTTTAATTCTTAAGGTTTAAAAGAAAAAAAAAAATCATCGCGGGTAATCCCCATTTCCCACGGGACTGGGGCGGGGGACGAGGGTATAGAATGCGAGAACAGAGCAGGGGATGGGAAAACTTTTTAAGTGGTGGGGCAAGGTGTAGGGATAGCTCTCCCCGTCCCATTGTCATTTTTACACATGCACCCTATCCCCATCTGAATTGTACAAAAAGACTTAAATACCCCTTAATTCTTTTTTTTTCTCTTTTCTCCTTTTTTTTGTTTATACATATTAAGCCAAAAAATAAGTATATACATACATATATATATATATATACATACATATATATACATACATATATATATATATATACATACATATATATATATATATACATACATATATATATATATATATATATATATATATATATATATGCATGTATATTTATTATTTACACATATTTATATACACAAAAAAAAACAAAATTACAAGGGTGGGGGTGGGGGCTGATAAAGGTGGGGGTAGATGGGGGGCTAACGGGGGTAGGCGTAGGGGGGTTGACGGGGGTAGGAAGGTTGACGGGGGGTGGGGATTGAGGGGGTAGGGGGTTGACGGGAGGGTAGGTAGTGAAGAAGGATTTTATGCGTTTATCATTTCCTCACTTATACATATTCTCAAAGAGAGCTTGAATACTTTGAGAACTTGATATAAAATGGAGAAGTGACACAATGATATCATATGCATATTATAGTTTGTGCTTGAATCATATGCTCTAAGTTAAAATGCTTTTTATGATATGCACTTAGCAAGGGGGAGCTTTGTCTGTAGTTATTTTTAAAAAAAGAGAGATGTTGATCTCATTGTGATGTTATCTTGACTTTCCTATGTTTAACTCACTTTGATGATGCCAAAGAGGGAGCAAATTATGAGGAAGAAGATATGAGAGATACAATTATGGGGTAGAAACCTTGAACATGAAGATTTGATATGCATATAATAAGGAGGAGCTTTACTTTGTCTACTTGAAAATCTTATTTATGCCTTGATATCAAATTTCTAATGTGCTTAACTTGAACATGAAGATTTGATATGCATATAATAAGGGGGAACTTTACTTTGTCTACTTGAAAATCTTATTTATGCCTTGATATTAAATTGCTACTGTGCTTAATTGTATAAGATTTTGTCATCATAAAAAAAGGGGGAGATTGTTAGCCTGAAAGCCTCAATCCTATATTTTGATGATAACTAAATCTTGATTATAAAATTGATCTATTGACTAATCATATCTGGTAATGAGTTTATTGTTTGAGAATTAGTCAAAGCTTGAAGGATATTCAACAAATTAAGTAAGCTTAGGATTGGAGTGATGATCAAACTCATAAAAAGTGATGATCAAACAAAAGACATTCTTCAACTAGTAGATCAAAGCACTTTAATGGTCAAGATCTATAAAGATTCAAGATGTGAACATCCTACCTAAGATCTTGTCCTAAAGAAGGAAGATTGAAGAGATGATCAAAGCACTTTGTGAATACCAATGCTATACAAGCTCAAGAACAAGTTCATGAAGAATGATGTTGATCAAGTTCAAGTGATTTAATCATGAAGATCAAATGAAGAGCTCAACATGATCAAGCTCAAGTGTATTTTTGTCAAGATCTCTACAAGCTTCAAGTTGTGAAGATTCAAGTGAAGATCTTTGTAGATGAAGATGGTGTTATAAGGATAGAGATATGGCGATATAAGGGGTAGTGACTTAAAAATATCGTTTGCCTTAGGTATGCATTTTTATGGTTTAGGCTCTTGGTAATCTTTCAAAAATATTCTTATATCTTTACTCAAGAGTTTTGAAAATATTTTAAAAGGTTAAATGGGTTGGAACATCTTTTGAAGAAATGTTCTTAAAAGGTGAAAACAAGTTCGTTTCAAAGGATTGAATTTTCCGGTGAAAAATGTGTTTTAAACTTTTGATTACAAAAATCGATTCTAATATTTCTACAAGAGTTTAAAAATGTTTTGAAGTATCAAAAATGTTAGAAACACTTTAGAAGAAGTGTTTTTGAAGTGGCTAAATGTTTCTTCTTTGAAAAATTGAATTTTGGGCTTAATTTCGCAAAGGTAAAAAATGGTACTATTTGGTACTATTCAAATCAGGCGACCCCAGGGGAAACCGGTCGACCGGTGCCAAAGGGGGTCTTCCGTTTGAGGTCTCTACACCGGATGAGATCCCATCCATCGGTCGACCGGTGGAGCCAAAATGTTATTTTGAAAAATAGCTGTTAAGGAGTCGTTGCAACATTTTCTTTAAATACCAAACCAATGCATTTCATCAAAAAACTCTTCCAACAACTCCTTAACATCATATATTGATTATAAGCTTCAAATTTTATATATTTGAATCAATATACACCAAGCTTGAGCTATAACTTGCATTATCTATTGAGCATTTAAAGAGCTTCATTTGTATTATCCAACTCTAGAGGAGTTAAAGCTTTGTATCTTTCATATACACATATTCATGGTTGTATTGTTCTCTATATCTTAGATTGTGAGGATCATAGAAGAGAAGAGAGTGTTGTAAAATCCTTTGTGGATTCTAAGGAAGAAAGGTTGTAGGTTTGAGTTTTATCTACTTGTGAAGAAGCTTGGTTGATCTTTTGTGGGTTCAAGAGATTGTTGTATTTACTCTTGTGGATTCAAGAGTGGACTCGTAAGTTAGTTTATGCTTCACCAATATTTGAAGAAACATTGATTTGGTGGAGTTTAGGAAACCCTAAGGAGGAAGACCTTTGGTGGTGGAGTAGGCCTTCGGGAGTGCAAACCACTTGAAAATACCGAGTTTGATTTCTCTCTCCCTATTCTATTTACATTCATTGTCATATATATTATTTAGAGTAGTTATCTTGCTCTTGTGTGTGATTATTATTCATCATATTAACTCTTATCTAATTATTTACACAAGGTGTTTGATAAATTGTTTCAAAAAGGTTTTTGTGGGTTGTAGTAATTTTTAAATAGCAATACTTTGCTATAATCTTAATTTACGCCCCTCTTAAGATTATTTGCCACTAACAAGTGGTATCAGATCTAGGGTTCTATGTATAGCTTATCCCCTAGTAGAATATACAATGGCAAATAATCCCGTATTCCCAATTGTTGAAGGATATTCAATTGATAGACCTCTATGTTTTACAAGTACAAATTATGTTGTTTGGAGAAATAAGATGGAGACATATATTCAATCCTTAAATTATACATTGTGGGAAATTGTTAAAAATGGGCCATATAAAGTTATATTTGAAATGTAAGATGAACTAACCGAGCAAGATATTATCAAACTTACAAAAAATGCTCAAGCTATGAATCTTCTTTATTGTGCATTAAATGATATTAAATTTAGTCGAATTAGCAAATGCACATTGTTAGCCTAAAGGGCTTCTAAATCTTAGTTTTGATGATTACAAATCATAAATGTATTTAATGAGTTTGTTAAGTGTGCACAAGTAAAGATGAATCAAGATTGACTCCGATTCCAAAATCATCAAGCTAAAGAAGGAAGAAGAACATCCATCAACTCAAGGAGAAAATTCGAAGAATGAAGATGGAGTTATAAGGATGGAGACGGAAGTCATAAGGGGTACCGGCTGGGACTTGACTGGAGTTTTGGGTCTTGCAAAAAGATATATGCTCAATTTTGATTCTCAAATATTGTGTTAAAACATTTGAAAAATGTCTTACAAAAAATGTTCAAAAGAAACACCTTTTAAAATCCAACCCTGACAGTTTTGGTTCCACCGGACGATCCCATGACGACCGGTAGCCAAAAGGTCGTCCGCTCGAGACTTATCCACCGGACGAGGGTCTCTCGACTGGTCGACTAGTGAACAGGGATCGACTGGTCGGGCCAAAATGCCTATTCAAAATATAGCCATTTGTGAACATTGGGAGCATTAATTACACCATTTTTTCAGCTCTATTAATGTATCTCAACTGCAAATCTTAAGGCATTGATTCAAAGCAATTACTCTTGAATTATTTTATCATCTTTATCTTTGAATCATAATTGAGCTATGCTTGAGCAAGAATTTGTGAGCATTATTGAGAGAGAAATATTCATTGTATTTATCTACCCTAAAAGAGAGCTTTTATTGTGAATCTCAAACACTTATCAAAAGAGGGAATTAAACACTTTGAATGGAAGGATTTCCTTGTCAAAGGTGTTGTAGTTAAAGCTTTGTATTGAGAAGGGTTGTTTTCTATTATAAAAGCTTGAACTACCATTGTAGTTGGTTTGTGGACTCACCAACATTTGAAGAGCCACCATTGTGAAGATTGTTAAAATCCTAAGCGGGGAGCTTGGGTCATGGATTTAGGTGGGGGTCGAACCATGCTAAAATCGCGATTTGCAATCGCTTTCTCTCAACTCTCTCTTTGCATTATTTTCTGCTTACCAAGTGTTTGATAAATTGCCTCACTCACATTTTATATTGATAAAGTGCATATCTATTTAAAATTGTTTTTGATTAATCATTGCTATCATATTGCCTAATCGAAAAAGTAGTATTATTGCATATATAACCTAATTCACCCCACTCTTAGGTTTAATTAAGGGACAAACAAGTGGTATCAAGGCTAAAACTTTGCATATAGCTTAACATCTAGCAAAGAAAAGATAAATGACAAACACTACTACATTTCCTTACTTTGAAAGTTACTCCACTAATAGGTCTCCATTGTTTATAGGTACCAATTTCAATTATTGGAAAAACAAGATGGAGACATACATACAATCCGTTGACTATGCTTTATGGTCATTAATAGAAGATGGCCTTTATGTTCCAATGAAGGAGGTGACGGTCAAAGATGCTCCAAGTACAAGTGGAGTCGAGAAAGTAAAAACCATTCAAGTGCCCAAAGAAAGAGGATAGTTCAATGATCAAGACATTATCATGATGACCAAGAACTCAAGAACTAAGAACATCCTCTATCGTGCTCTAAACGAAACCGAGTATAGTCGTGTGGGTCAATGTGAAACCACTCATGAGATTTGGAAGATGCTACACATGTCTTATCAAGGAACGTCTCAAGTAAAGAATACCAAAATTGATCTTCACATTCATGAGTATGAGTTGTTTCGTATGAAGGCTGGAGAATCACTAAATGAAATGCATTAAAGATTCTCCAAAATAGTAAACAACTTGAGTGCTCGGAAGAAGTATCCAAATGAAGAACTCAACCGGAAGATTCTTATGGCTCTTCCAAAAGAATCCAAACCAAAGGTGATATCTATTAGAGAATCAACCGATCTCTCCAAGATTATGGTGCATGAGCTCATTTGTAACCTTAAGACGGATGAACTTGTATTGAATCAAGAGAAAATACGAGATGAAGAGGAAAAGAAGACAAGGAAATCACTTGCTTTTATTGTTCAATCTCAATCAAGTGATGAAGACAAAGATGATAGTGATCATGATGAACTTGCACTTCTTACGAAGAATTTTAATAAGTTCTTGAAATACAAAAAGATGAAAAAAAAGGAGCCCATCAACAACAAAGTCAAGAGAAGATTCAAAGAGAAATTAGAAAAGACCAAAGAAGAGATAAAATGCTTCAATTGTCACAAAACGGGACACATCAAAGCCAAATGTCCAAAATTGATCAAAGGAAAACAAAAGGCAATGAAGGCGTGTGTTGAGGATGATGTATCAACCGGTGATGAAAGTGGAAGCGAAACCGAAATGGCCAACTTTGTGTGTTTCATGGCTAGAGATGAAGAGATAACTTCTTCATCTTGTGATGAATCTTCTTCTTCTTGTAATAATGATGAATGTACATTTGAGGAACTAACAAATGAATTTTCAAAACTACATGATAGTTTTCTTCTTACACATTCAAAAGTAAAGAATCTTCAAAAAGAAAATAATGAACTTCAAAAAGAAATTAAAGAACTTAGAGATGAAAATGATACTCTTACCAAAGAGATTTGTGAATACTATCATTTAAAGTCCAAAAATGAATTAGAAATCAAAGATTTTGAAAAAAAAGTTATTGGCTTACAAAATGATCTTGTTAGATTTTCAAAAGGAACAAAGGCCTTGGACAAAATCCTTGGTTCTAAAAAATCACCATTTGACAAATGTGGAATTGGCTATGAGTCATTTTCTAAACCAAAGTTCTCAAAAACTATCTTTGCGAAAGCTTCTCAATCCTCAATTGTCCGTCCACCATTAAAAGAATCACAAAAGTACAAATTGACAAAAAAGGGATTGGCTATACGCTATATCAAAAAGGGTTTCAAAATCATTTTGTTAAAGCATCATCCTCTTGGCATGTAGCCTCAACATCAAGAGGATCATTTAAGAGATGCACTTATTGTGAGAAGATTGGTTACAATGCATCACCATGTAGATTTAAAAACATGGTGGAAAAGATTCTCAAATTCCTTTATGGCTTAGACCCAAATGGGTTTTTAGATGTGTTAGGACTTCGTACTAACATAAAAGGACCCAATAGAACCTTGGGGACCAAAATGAACTTGATTTGTTTCTATGAATGATAGGTTTCCCTAAAGGTGAAGTATAAAGATATTTGAGTTATTAATAGTAGGTGCTCAAGGCACATGACAGGAGATGTCTCTTTCTTTTATAAGATTGACAAAGATTTCAAAGGTAAAGTTAGCTATGAAGGAAATGAAGGAGGCAAAGTCATTGGTAAGCCTAGGACGTGGCAAGCCTAGGTAGATCTATTTGGTCCAATGGATGTGGCAAGCCTAGGTGGATCTAAATATGTCTATGTTATCATAGATGATTATACTAGATTCACATGGGTAAGACCCTTTGCACATAAAAATGATGCCTTCAATGAATTTGCTAAACTTTGTAATAAGGTGCAAAATGAGAAAGGCTATTACATAAATTGCATTCATAGTGACCAAGGCACCTAATTTATAAATGCATCTTTCTTGGACTATTGTGAAGAACGTGGCATTGAACATAATTTTTCGGCTCTTAGAACTCCTTAACAAAATGGGGTAGTAGAAAGAAAGAATCGAACACTACAAGAAATGGCAAGAACAATGTTGAAAGAAAATAACTTACCAACATATTTTTGGGGTGAAGCCATAAATGCCGCATGTTATGTGTCAAATAGTGTGCTAATTAGACATTTTTCTAAAGAAAATACCCTATGAATTATGTAAAGGTAGAGCACCAAATGTGTCTCATTTTAAAGTGTTTGGTTGTAAGTTGTTTCATCCTAAATACAAAAGAACATCTTGACAAATTTGATTCGAAATCAAATCAAGGACTTTTTATGGGTTACTCTTCATGAAGCAAAACTTATAGAGTCTTTAACAAAAGAAGTATGCTTATCGAATAGTCTATGCATGTGGGTTTTGATGAAACTAATCATTTTTCCCCAAGAAAGAATGATGATAATGTAGGTGTTTCCGAAGGTGACATTCAAATCTTACCTACAACTATTGGCAATAAAAGAACCTCAAGTGATCCAAAGGAGACAAATAGTAAAGACGGTCAAACCTCAAATGATGGTAAAACTCTAGCAAATCCACAAAGCAATGTACAACCAAGCCAAAATGACCAAGAAGCTATAACAAATGATGATCTTCCAAAATGTTGAAAGTTTGTAAGAGATCACCCAAATGATCAAATTCTTGATGATCCTTCAAAGGGAGTAAGAACTCGCTCTAATCTAAATACTTATTGTGAACATGTTGCTTTTATTTCTCAATTAGAGCCTAAAAATGTTAAAGAAGCCTTAGATCATGAAGATTGGATAGTTGCTATGCAAGAATAGTTCAATTAGTTTGAAAGAAGTAAAGTATGACATCTAGTTGAAAAACCTAAGGATTATCCTATAATTGGTACAAAATGGGTTTTTAGAAATAAGCTAGATGAATCTGGGGTTGTAACTAGAAATAAAGCTAGGCTAGTGGCTCAAAGGTATAATCAAGAAGAAGATATAGATTATGACGAAACCTTTGCTCCCGTAGCTAGACTTGAATCTATTCGTATGCTTATTGCCTTTGCATGATTCATGGACTTCAAATTGTATCAAATGGATATAAAAATTGCATTTTTAAATGGTTATCTCAAGGAAGAAGTTTATGTGAAACAACCACCCGAATTTGAGGATCTTAACTTGCCAAATCATGTTTATAAATTAGATAAGACATTATATGGCCTAAAGCAAGCACCAAGAGCATGGTATGAAAGACTTAGTAATAATTTGCTTGAAAAAGAATTCACTAGAGGCAAATTAGATTCCACTCTCTTGGTTAAAACACACGGCAAAGACATATTGCTCGTACAAATTTATGTTGATGACATAATCTTTAGTGCCACTAATGAATCTCTTTGTGAGTATTTCTCCAAGTGTATGCTTAAGAAATTCTAAATGAGTATAATGGGAGAATTAAATTTCTTTCTCGGACTTCAAATCAAGCAAACACAATAATGTACTTTTATCAATCAAGCCAAATACACTAGATAACTTATCAAGAAGTTTGGGCTTGAGTCATCAAAAGAAATGAGTACACAAATGTCAACCTCAATCAAACTAGACAAAGATGAGGAAGGTAATAAGGTAGATGAAAAGCAATATCAAGGTATGATCGAAAGCCTTCTCTATTTAACTACCTCTAGACCCGATATTGTATTTGCAGTGTGCTTATGTGCTCGATTTCAATCTTGTCCTAAAGAGTCTCACTTAAATGTTGTAAACAGAATCATTAGATATCTTAAGAGGACTATAGATTTAGGATTATGGTATCCAAAAGGCACATCATTTGAACTTATAGGGTATTCGGATGTGGATTATGCAGGAGATCGAGTGGATATGAAAAGTACTAGTGGATGTCGTCAAGTTTTAGGACATTCATTAATCTCTTGGTCTAGTAAAAAACAAAATAGTGTAGCTCTTTTTACGGCCAAACCTGAATATATATCTGCCAGAAATTGTGTTGCTCAAATTCTTTGGATGAAACAAAATTTGCTAGACTATGTGTAAGACCCTGCCCGAGACCACATTTGCATATATGTCATATCATACACAAATAAATCATTTTATATGCATTTACCTTGTTTTACATGCTTTTATATGGATTAACATGCTTTTATCTCGATTTACATGTATTTTACTATTTAACGTGCCATTACGTGTTTTAGATGTCGTAGGAAGATAATTAAATATTATTGGACTAAGCCTAGCAACTAACTAATTAGTATACAACTAGAATGACATGAAATAAATAGCTTTAAGTTAAAGGGACAAGGTGGTCTTTTGGGAGTTAGATATTATTTACATACACTACATACACATAATACACACATTAAATCTCTACACACACACACTCTCTAAAATTTTGACTAAGGGAGAAGAGGAAGAAGAAGAGAAGAAAGTGCAAGCAAGAGCAAACATTTTCCACCATTTCCTTGCATTCCCAAGCTTCCACTTGCGTCTTGAACATCACCTCTTGCACCCAACTCCACATTTAGGTGAGGGATTATTTCAAAATTGGTTTATAAAGCTCATCCAAGGATGTATGTTATATATTGTTGGGTAATATAGCTTGTGAAGTTCATATATGTCCTCATTGTGAAGTTGGTTGTGTTTATGTTTTGTAGATCTAGGAATTGAAAAGGTATGTTGGGTGTTGTGGATTGTTGAGGAGAGGTTATTGGGTGAAGTTTGAACTCTTGTATAATGCCTAATAGCTTGAACTTGTTTGGTTGTTGTTTAGGAGGATAGGATGTTGTAGGGTTGATTGTTAGAAGAAGTGTTTTTTTTTTCTCGTAACAGCACGACCGGGAGACCCCCCCTCCACCTGTTGACCTGTGGAGGACCCTCATCCGCCCGAAGCCTCTCCACCGGAAGACCCCCTAGGACCGGTCGACCGGTTTTGCTAGAGTCTACCGGTTTGACAACTTTGTACCTTGAGTTTGTTTTAGTGATTCATCGAGCTACCAGTGTTGGATTGAGGCACGGTCAGAAGCGTTGGAATCGTATCGAAGCCTAGTTTTTGTAATAGACTTTAACTGAGTAATTTACATCTTGGATTGGGTCTAGGTAATTGCCAACTTCGATACGAAGCTTAATCTTGGGCTATTACTTGTATAATAAAAATAACTCCTAGAATGGCTACTTCTAGGTACACTACTTATCTTGATTATCAAATGAGATTCAATGTGGCATTCTACATGTTCTATACATACGTTTGCTTGCGTGAATATTCATTATGTTATTGACAATTATAAGTACATTTGAATAGATAATTGTGTCGGTTGCAACCATTATTTATTGAGGATGTGACGGGACCTCCAGATTAACCGGTATATCTTGACCCTCAAAGTATTGATTCTATCTATTGATATGGACAGATCTGCCTACGGGATTGGGACTGATCCTCCTACGGGACGGGGATCCAATGATATATCGGAAGAGTTTCGTTATTTAATTGTTATCAAACCTTAATTGTATATCTTGTATTCTCATTTGTGAATTCTTGTGTGCATGACACCTTTTATCAAATTGATTACGAAAAGATAAAACATTTGCGAAAGCCCTTCCTGTTTCATCCTCACTGAGCTATACGCAGGCCTAGCTCACCCTATTTTAACCTTTCAGGTGAGGCTGAGGCTGAGCAGACACTACAAGATGCTAGTGAAACTCCTTGGTGTGATATCGAGGATTTCTGCCTTATGTGATTACTGTGTGTTGATGTATCTTAAAGTACTTGATGTATAACTTATTCTTTTGGACAACTTTTATGTAATTAAATACTTCTATTCTTTTGAGACCTAGATACCTGAATGTTGGCTAGATCTTATGTATGGACAGGTGATTCGAAGTCTTGTATATATGTAATCAGTAGTGGCTTCCTTTATTAAGGCCGATGTAATCGAAAGTCTTTTGAACTTTATGGAGTATGTATGAATATACAGGTTGTTAAGTTATTGATTCTACAGATTTTAGGTTACGTAAGTCACGTACCGGCCTTAGCCTTCGCAGGTGACCGGGTCGGGGTGTGATACCTTTAGGTAGTATCAGAGCTTAGCTATTTAGCTAGGCGTAAGTTGGATTTAGAATCCCTGGTTAATGGGTAGGAGAATTGGGATGATAACATGTTGTAGCACCTCTAGGAACTTATATGCTTATATAAATTTATGTGCTTAACATGCTATACTTGCTTCTTACTTGTGTGTAGTCTATGTGTTAGGAGCATTGTTAGTACATACATTCACATCTCATATCATGCATACATAACCTATAACTGTAAATGGTATCTGTTCTTTAGCTATAGATGGCAGGATGTAATACCCGCAATAACCCTGGACCTCAAGAGACCGGGAGTCCAAATCAAGCTAATCCTGGTATGGCAATGTTCAATTTGATGGAAACAACCATTGATTGGATGAGTAGGGCTATGGAACAACAAGTAGAAACTACAGCAACCACAACAGTAACATCTAATAATAATAACAACAACAACAACCATAGTATAGGTAGCAATGGCAGGAACGGAGAACGTAGAGGAGGTGATAACCTCAAGGATTTCCTGTTCTATAGCCCTCCGAAGTTCAGGGGCCAGCCGAATAGTGAAGAGGCAGAGTATTGGTTGTCTCGGATAAAGAAGATATATGCTGCACAGGACTATATAGATGATAAAAAGATTGCCTATGTAGTCTTTCAGCTAGAAGGTGATGCTAAAACATGGTGGGATACGGTGAGAGATCAATAGGAGACTCAGCACACTCCCTTTATATGGAGGAACTATGTTAGAGCATTAAAGAGTAAGTACATATCTGACGCTTCCTGGGACAAGAAGATAAGGAGTTTATGTACTTGAAGCAATGAAGCATTATGGTGACTGAGTATGGGGTGAAATATGATAGCCTCTCCCAGTATGCACCGCATATGGTCTATACCTCGGTCACCAAGATATGAAAATTTAAACAAGGGCTGAGACTCGAGATTCAAGATGGGCTCACAGTGGCGGAGTTTGACACTTATGATGCCATCTTTGCAGCTGCATCGGGGGTTGAGGAGATGAAATTAGCAATGAAGGTTGGTCTAGCTCAGCCGAACAAGAGACCCTTTCAGACTCAAGGTCAGTCTAGAGCATTCCAGACCCAGAACCTCCAAGGCTAAGGCTAAGTGAGACCAACAGTTGTCAGACCACAGCCTAATGCCCCAACCAATCAATCGGCTCGTGGTATAACAGGTACTACTATTACTACTTAGGGTACTTTGTGCAATTATTGCAACAAGAGGGGGCATGTAGAAGCCCAATGTCAGAAGAAACTTGGCACGTGTTTGGGGTGCAGAAGTGATAAGCACCAGGCTAGGGATTGCCTGAGGTGGCAGAACAAGAGTGTATAGAATCCGCCTATAAAAAATGCCCCAAGCCAAAGAATTCAAGCTCAAGCATATGCCATAGATCAATCAGAGATTCCAGACGATACAACTATTGTTGAAGATACCTTCCTGATTCAAAATCAATTGGTTAAAGTTCTTATTGATACTGGAGCTAAGCATTCATTCATAACTCCCAAATGTGCATATCGCACTAAGTTATCGGTTGATAACTTACCATATCATGTAGAAGTTAGCATACCAATGGGGCCTAAATATGCCACTAGACTGGCGTGTAAAGCATGTAAGATACAGGTTGGGAATCGGGAATTTTTGGCCGATCTCATAGTGTTTATCTTTTGAGACTATGAGGTTATTTTGGGGATGGACTGACTATCACGACATTATGCACGATTAGATTGTCAAACGAAGGTTATTGAGTTTGGGGTACCGGGACAACCTGTGCTTATGGTGAGAGGAGAACGTGACTTGTTGGGAAAAACTGTGATATCCTCAGTCAAGGCTGTGAAATATATGAGGAAATGTTGCAAGGGATATTTGGCTTACTTAATCAATAAGCCAACAGAACAAGTTAAGTTAGCGGAAGTGTCGGTGGTTAAAGAATATGTTGAGGTATTTTCGGAGGAATTGCCAGGATTACCACCACCCGAAAAGGAGCTTGAGTTTATGATTGAGACACTACCAAGAACACAGCTAATCTCTAAGGCTCCGTACCGCATGGCTCCGACCGAATTGCAAGAGTTGAAGGTTCAGTTACAAGGCTTATTGGAAAAAGGCTTCATACGACCTAGTTCATCTCCGTGGTGTACCCCGATGTTGTTTATGAAGAAGAATGATGGAACATTGAGGCTTTGTATTGATTATAGGGGGTTGAATCGAGTGACAATAAAAAACAAGTACCATTTGCCATTGATCGATGAATTGTTCGATCAACTTCAAGGAGCCAAGGTCTATTCGAATTTTGACTTGATGCAAGGATATTATCAACTCCGTATCAAACGGGAGGATGCGTTTAAGTCAACTTTCAGAACGAGGTACGAACATTATGAGTTTGTTGTAATGTCATTCGGATTAACAAATGCTCTTGCCGCTTTTATGGACTTAATGCACAGGGTGTTTCAATTGTATTTGGACCAGTTTGTGGTGATTTTTATAGATGATATCCTGGTATATTCAAAGACTGAGGAAGAACATGAGAGACATTTGCGTTTGGTGTTGCATAAATTGAAGGAACACCAACTATTTGCCAAGTTCAACAAATGTGAGGTTTGGCTCAAACATGTGGCTTTCTTGGGTCATGTGATATCTCAAGAAGGGATAGTTGTGGATCCTTTGAAGATTGATATTGTGCAGTCATGGAAGAAACCAAGGAATGTCACCGAGGTACGTAGTTTTCTCGATTTGACGAGGTACTATAGGAGATTTGTAAAGGATTTTCCAAGCTTACAGGGCCGTTCACAAAGCTCACACAAAAGAAGGTCAGTTTCGTGTGGGATGATAAATGTGAAAACAATTTCCAAGAGTTGAAGAAGAGATTGACAACTGCTCATATATTGGCATTGTCCAAAGGGAGTCAAGGATTTGTTATTTATAGTGATGCTTCAAAGGAAGGGTTAGGTTGTATGTTGATGCAAAACAATCAAGTCATAACTTATGCATCATGGAAGTTGAAACTTTACGAGGTGAACTACCCTATACATGACTTGGAACTTGCAGCCATTGTTTTTGCATTGAAGAAGTGGAGGCATTACTTGTGAGGAAATAAGTTTGAGATATTCATCGACCATAAGAGTTTGAAGTATCTCTTTTCTCAAAAGGAGTTGAACATGCGACATAGGAGGTTGATGGACTTTTAGATGACTACAATTGTACCATAAATTATGTACCCGGAAAGGCAAATGTGGTGGCAGATGCATTGAGCCAGAAAGTAAGTTTGGTAAGGTTGGAAATCAAGGAACCTACTTTGTTGTCGCAGATCCGAGAGTTACAACAACGGGACTTTCAACTTCAAAAGATAAAAGACAGTAATCCAGATTTCAAGTTGCACAAAGACGGGTTATCGAAGTTTAGGAACCCGATTTGTATACCAAACGATCCAAAGTTGAAAGAGAAGGTACTTGAGGAAGCTCATCATTCGAGGTATACTATTCACCTAAGAGGTACAAAAATGTATCGAGATCTAAATGACACTATTGGTGGAATAACATGAAGCAGGAGATTGCAGAGTTTATGTCTCGATACTTGACATGTCAATGGGTGAAGGCAGAACATCAAAGACCTGCGGGGCTCCTACAACCTTTGGAGATTCTGCTATGGAAATGGGAGCATATGACCATGGATTTTGTTATGGAGTTGCTGAGGTCTCCTCGGGGAAATGATGCAGTTTGGGTCATTGTGGATAGATTAACGAAGATCGCTCATTTCATTGCAATGAACAAAATAGATAATGTAAAATAATTAGCCGAATTATATGTGGCTAATATTGTGAAGTTACATGGAGTACCGACTAGCATTGTGTCTGACATAGATCCAAGATTTACATCTCAGTTCTAGCAGAAATTGGAGGAAGCCTTAGGGACGAAGTTGAAGCTTAGTACAGCGTACTACCCACAGACTGATGGGCAATCCGAAAGGACTATTCAGATTTTGGAGAACATTTTAAGGGCATGTGTGATGGATTTTGGAGGTACATGGGAGAAACATTTACCTTTTGGCAGAATTTGCTTATAATAATAGTTATTAGGCAACCATTGGCATGGATCCCTATGAGGCTCTGTATGGACGAAAGTGTAGGTCACCATTGTATTGGGACGAAGTCAGATAGATAAAAGTCATCGACCCTACATTGATGCCGGAGTTGATAGATAAGATGGAGAATGTCTAGTTGATTCGGAAGAGGATGCTCACGGCTCAAAGTAGACAAAAGAGTTATGCCGATAAGCGAAGAAGAGATTTAGAGTTTACAGTTGGTAATTGGGTGTTCTTGAAGTTGTCACCCCAAAGAGGGTTGATTAGACATGGAAAATGTGGGAAATTAAGCCCGAGATATGTTGGGCCATTTACAATTGTGGAAAGAATTGACAAACTTGTATATCGGTTAGACCTACTATCGAATCTCTCCAACATTCACAATGTGTTCCATGTTTCAATGTTGCGGAAATATCATCCTAATCCCTCTCATATTCTAAAGCCGAAACCACTAGTTTTTCAAAATTCTTTAAAAATTTTATTGCACACAAGGTGCTCGACGAAATTCCCTAATCAAGCCTTCCTTGTTTTCTTGCAAATTCTCTTATTAATTCATGGCATCATCATCTAGACAAGCATCAAAGAAGAGAAAGACCGATTTTAGACCTCATACCATTGACCCATGGGATCCAATGTACGATATCGCACCGGGTGATTTTTCTAAAAAGGATATACTATGGGGTAAATACATTAATCCTTCAGACTTTTTAGATAACACTCGTCCCCATAAATTGTTTCATCATCAACGATAGCTTTCCCTATTTGGACTCGAGGACATCAATTGTGATCTATGGGTTCGTGAGTTCTATGCCTATGCGATAGAAGGTGAACAAGCTGGTGTGCAGGGGATAAAGAGCTGAGTGAGTGGTGTTAACATCTTTGTAAGTGAACTAGATTTGGCTAACTTGTTTGGTATTCCACATAGTAGTCTCAGACTCTACACATTTGTTAACTTATCAAGTGAACTAGAAAAGGCTTCCAAGGAGATGTGTGCTACAATATGGGATGGCACGGGAAAGTCGGAAAAGTTTATGCCCAAGAGAGATCAACTCTCTGCGGAGAAACATTTGCTCCTCTACATCCTCAATTAATCCATCTGCATGGCATTGTAAAAAACGGGACAATTCCATCCTTCACGAGTTATGTGATCCACCTCATGTATAAGAAGGTAAATATCAACCTCCCATACATTATGCTTAGTTACATGTTGGCCTTTAAAAAGAAATCATTGTCCTATGGGATGCTCTTGTGTCATCTTTTCCATCTTAGAGGTCTCAATCGTGTTGGTCAATTTGCACCCCTAAATGATTCCACCTACCTCCTCGACAAATATTGCCTCGATAGATAAACCATGGCTCGGGAAAATAATGACATTGTCTACATTGTGCAACATTAATTCCATAAGGTTCAGTCTGAAGTAGCTAATGATCTAGATAACTATGACCTTGGGGAAGAGAGAGATGAAAATGAAGATGCGAGCGAGAGTAGTGATGAAGAAGATTAAGAAGGACGAGATGCCGACATTGAGACCTCATGAGTTGATATTGGTGGTGCTAGTTCGTCCACAAGAAGCAGACTCTGCCCAACCACTCTTGAAGAAGTCAATACCAAGGTTGATAATCTGACTTCAAAAGTTGATCAGTTATTTTTTATTGTTGGTGAAGTCAAGACCGAGATGAATTACATGAACAAGATGCTCGAAAAGCTCTATGAAAAATTCATGAAAGATTAAGCCTGTTGCTTTGCGATGGATAAGATGATCCCTTTTCCCCTTAATTTTTTCCTTAAACTTTGCACTTTCCTTTTCCAACAATCATATTTTACTTTATACACTTTCTTCCATAGTGTTGATATTTTGATATTTCAACTCCATTGCTTTGATATTTTTCCTTTCTATGTCTTGCTTTACTTTGTGACTTTATGCCAAGTAGTTGGAGATCAAATCTAGACATGTTTTTCTTTACTTGCTAATAACACATAAGAGGAGAATGTAGATTGTTGTGTGATTGATCTTACTGTTTTGCTAATGTCAAAAAAAGGGAGAAAATATAAATAAGAAAAACATATCTAAAAGAACTCATACATTGAGTGGGAGTTTTCATATATGCACAAGTTGAGGTGGAGTCTTTTGAACAAACCTAAATCTTAGGTTTAAACAAACTCAAAATGCACTAAATGATAAATACTCTCTCAAACTCATTTATACTTACATTGTTATTATTTGAGATAAGTTTTGTCATCATAAAAAAAAGGGGAGGTTGTTAGCCTAAAGGGCTTCTAAATCTTAGTTTTGATGATTACAAACCGTAAATGTGTTTAATGAGTTTGTTAAGTGTGCACAAGTAAAGATGAATCAAGATTGACTCTGATTCCAAGATCATCAAGCTAAAGAAGGTAGAAGAACATCCATCAACTCAAGAAGAAGATTTGAAGAATGAAGATGAAGTTATAAGGATGGAGACGGTAGTCATAAGGGGTACCGACTGGGACTGGACTGGGGTTTTGGGTTTTGCAAAAAGATATATGCTCAATTTTGATTCTCAAATATTGTGTTAAAACATTTGAAAAATGTCTTACAAAAAATGTTCAAAAGAAACACATTTTAAAACCCAACCCTGGTAGTTTTAGTTCCATTGGACGACTCTACGGCGACCGGTGTCCAATGGGTCGTCGGCTCGAGACTTGTCCACCGGACGAGGGTCTCTCGACCGGTCGACCAGCGAAGAGGGGTCAACTGGTCGGGCCAAAATGCCTATTCAAAATATAGCCGTTTGTGAACATTGGGATCATTAATTATACTATTTTTCAACTCTATTAATGTCTCTCAACTGCAAAATCTTAAGGCATTGATTCAAAGCAATTGCCTCACTCGCATTTTATATTGATAAAATGTATATCTATTTAAGATTGTTTTTGATTGATCATTGTTATCATATTGCCTAATCAAAAAAATAGTATTATTGCCTATATAACCTTATTCACCCCCCTCTTAGGTTTAATTAAGGGACAACAAGATCGGCACATGAGATTTGGAAGCTTCTTGAGGAGATATATCATGATGAAAAAGAAGGGAAAGAAGAAGAACAACAAGAAGAAAATGTTGTTTACTTTATTACAAAGGATGAAAAGGTATGTTTAACTTCCACATCTAGTTGTTCTTCATCTAATGAGTATGATATTTCATTTGATGTATTTGAAGAACTCATCTCTAAAGTTCAAAATGATTGATGTGTGCACTTTCTTGAAACAACCACTGTCTTAATGAATTGGAATGTGTTATACTTGAGAAAAATGAGTTTGAAAAGGAAAATGATCCACTTATTGAAGCACAGCATGAGCTTGATACTTCATTGAATAATAGAAATAATATGTTTGAAAATGAAATATCTTGTTTGAACAAAGAGAGTAATGAATCTAATTTGAAGCTAGCATACTCTAGCAAAGAGGAAGATAAGATAGATGTTATGCATGATTCAAAATACATGGCATGTAATCAAAGTGTTATAAAATGCAAACCATGTAGTAGTCAAAAGATTTTAAAAATTAAATCTCATTCTTTCAAAACTCCAATGACGAACATTGTATCTACATCTAAAGTACATAAGAATCCTTGTACATATTGTGGTAGAAAAGGACATATGGCATCATATTGTCATTATAGAAAATTTCTTGATAGATGATCAAAAGTTTCATGGTGGCTAAAACACAAATGGATTGTTAAAGCCATAACAAATGAGATTAACTTTCATGGACCCAATTAAATATGAGTACCTAGATCTTGCTTTATTGTAGGAATGTCAAGCAACACCAAAGATGATGGTGATGCAACTCATGAAAGCAGCAAGATCTTTGAGATAAAGAAGCACATATAATATTGAACTTATTTTTCATATGTGCTTCTTGAAAATGCTTTAAAATTCAACTTGATTAATCAACTATGTGATATTATACAAATGTGTGATTGAAAATAAAAATGATGATGCATTATTTGATAATTGAATGAAAAAGATTATGCTAAATGTTAATCTTGACAAGAAAAGTCAAATGAGGATAGACAATTCCTTGTGATGATAATTTGTTGATTTGTGAAATAATTTTGGCTAGAACATTCATTGTCTTAGAATTCCTTAAATTGGATAAGTTAACCATACTTGGTATTTGAATGTAAGATTCATCATACATCCAATAGGATAGGAATACATTGGTACATTGGAAGACATTAAAATGAATTTGAGGTGCTTCCAAAGAATGTAAAAAGGTTATATTGAGAAATTTAAAGTTCTCATTTGAAGATGATAAACTAAACATTGGTGGATAATATTATGAACATGAAAGTGAGGTTTGGGGGATTTTGATGATATGCATGCCTCATTAATGTTAGAATTCAAAAGATACAGAAAGAAGAATATGAACTAGCTTCTAGTGGTGGAAAATAGAAATTAGAAAAATCTTATCACCCATGTGACCCATGAATCAATCGTTTTTGATTTTGTGGTATAAAGTTAAATTGAATGAATGAATACTCATGTATGAATGAATGTCATATGAAGTGTTTAGAAAGATGAATATCTTACAAATGAATTATACTTGAGTTTGATATTATCAAATGTTAAATGTGATAATTGTTGCAAGTGCAAAATAAATGGTTGAATTTTTGAATGACATGCATAATGAATGTAATACAATATGCTTTATTGATATTCATTCTATAAAATGAATTGATAGAAGAGAAAAACAAGTTGAATGAATAATAGGATATAAGATTAATAGAAGTATGAAAATAGCAAAAAGGAAACCTTTTGAAAGATTCAATCCTTGCAACCATCACAAGATTAGAATTGAAATTATTGATATATTGGTTTGAAATTGGAATAGTCATTTATGTGCCAAAAATGAATCTATCTTGGTGAGTTCATAAAAGTTTATGTGATACATGATGATGTGACAATCATTGATTGATCGCATATGATTTTGATGAAATATGAAATTCGTTGATGCATAACTTAGAAGATCAAGTTTTACATGGTTCATTGGAATATTAGAAATGTGTGATGATTATGATATTAGAAATGTTTTGACTTCTTTTCATCATACACACACATGAAGTTTGTCATTGATCTTGAAAATGTTTACCTATCATTTGACAATGACAACACTTGATCATGGTATAAAAAAGGAAGACATGTTTGGTTTAGCTTAATTGTAAACTTATCTTGAAAATATCTAGTTGCAAGCATAGATATTTGATAAGAATACTATGCATGATTGGTAAATATCAAGTTAATACAAATAGGGTCAACACTCTAAGTTATTCTTTTTAAGAACCTTGTTGAACAAGTTGTTTTTGTTGGAAGAACTAATCCATCTCTTTGTGAGAAATTCCCTAAGTGCTTGCATAGGTTATTCAAAAATGAGTATGAAAGAAGACTCAAATGTTCCCTCTTGAACTCTCAATCAAGCAATTCAAGGAAAAATATTCATCAATCAAGCCAAGTACCCAAAAGTACAAAAGAAAGATTGGGCTTAGTAAAGGAAATGAATGGAGATTCCAATGGACACATCAATCACGCTCTACAAAGTTGAGATGGTAAACCGGTTCATGAAAAAGAAGTATAGAGGTATGATCTATAATCTTCTATATCCAAATTGTCTTTAAACCAAATGTGATGATTATTATGCTCTTATGTGCTCATTCAAATGTTGTTCAAATCATCTCATTAAGAGCATTGCAAAAGAAAACTTGAATTGCCTCTCCATCACTTTACTAAAATATTTATCATGACTTCTTGATGGATTGTACTCTTGATCATATTTGATTTCATAAAATGCATGAGAACTTTGATAATTTTAATCTTTTTGGCACCGAGAAAGTATGATGATAATGTAGGTACTCAAGAAGATGGAATTCAAGGTAAACCTACCGCATCAAAAACTTAAGAATATGGGTCTCTTAGTACTTCAAAGAATTTATCCAGTCAAGGAGTACCACCAATTCTAAAAGAAGAAAAATAACCAGTGGTCAAAGCATTAATAAAAATCAACCATGCTCAACAAAGGTGAAAAAGGTAAATAGGTTGATAAAAAGAAATATAGAGGTATGATCGAAACCTATTTTATCTAAATACCTCTAAACCTAAGTTGTTGTGACGCCCGAGAACTTTGTCGTACTTTCCATTAACTATTGCATCTACTGTTTGTGCATTTCAACTGTGTCTTTACTTGTATCTTCTTAATCACTATTCATTTCATTTTTCAGCTGCTTATTTTCTTTGGATCAATATTTTTCTTAGACTATATTAATTATTATAGGAATGAGAAAAATGGGCGTTAGAGAAATTAGTGATAGGAAAGCTCGTTTAGAAAATATTTTAATGGTTCGTTGAATAGTGTTACGTAATCCATCTTTGTTTTGAGCTAACTAATATTTAATTACACCATTAGACTTATTTTTAATTTAGTTTGACTTACTTCAAGTTATCAACACACACACATATACTTATAACATATTTTATATGCACATAAGGACATTTATACATACATAAGAGCACAAAAAACAAAAGAAAAAGACCAAAAACAACCCCCCCAAACCCGTGACTTACAATAGGAAAAAAGAAGGAGAAAACTTACATTGTTGGCTTGCAAATCTTCGCTTTGAACTTACCTTGATCTTCTCCAAGTGCATACAAGTCATCTCCAAGCTTCTACACATCAATTGTGAGGGATTTTCACTTATCCTTGCATTTTCTATGATTTTTGTTTATGAGTTAAATTTCGAGATTTGCTTTGATATGTTAATATTATGCTTAATTCCTTTGCAAAGAGTAGTTTATATGCTCTAGAGACCTCTTTTGTGGTGCTTGATGCCTTGGTTATGGTTGTTTTGCAAGTGGTGATGTGAGAAAGATAATGAATAGTGCACGTTTTTAGGGTTTGTAAAATTGTGCCTTATAGCTTGATTCTATGTTTCAAATAGATGTTTTAGGTGCTAATGAGGATAGATTAGTGACCCCGTGTGGTTTAATTGCTCAGAATCTAGTTAAAACATGAAATTAGCAACTTTTAGAAAGGGGTTTCGGGGTAAAAGTGAATCCGGGTTGATTTGATTGATATATCTAGTGTTCTTAGGGTATATAGGTACTAGTAGTGCTTTTCTAATGTTCATTTGAGATTCGGATGATATACTTGTAGTGTAAATGCAAAAAGGGAAAATCGGGAATTTTATGGTAAACGAGGTTTAACGGGTGAGCTCGAGGGTTCATGGGGTACCATAAGGTGTGGTTTGAAGGGTAGGATAGCTTGTTTGTGTATCTTGAACTTTGTCTTTCGGTATGAAGCTAAATGACCTAGGTTAACAAAGGGAAAAATGGGAAATAAGGTACTTTAGATCTTGTTTTGTTTTGAAAAATGCTTGTAGTATGTTTAAATGCATTTATAAAGAAATTGTGAGCTTTTGGTAAGGTTCTGTGAGAATTATGATTTTATCTCTTTATGCTCATATGGTTATTTCAATGTTAATGCTTATATTCTACTTGTTTCCGAGGGCAACCTACTTTGTTGTCCCTCATTCATTATATTGCTTCATATTGCTCTATATTATCGTCATATTGTCATTGTATCTAAGTGCATTGCATTATGGTTGCGTAATCATATCATCGGGGTGGATGCGATAGGCTTCTTTAGGCGGCAACGGGCTTGACAAGGTTGGTGCTATAGCTCCGTACCCTATTCTCTCACTCGCCTAGTCTGAAGATTGCCAGGGGGTATTGGGTTGTAGAATTATCGAGGTACATCTGGAGTACACCCATTGGAGTGTTTGGGATTTATGTCGGCACGTTGATCGAGGTTCGTGGTTCGTGATTGAAGACCAAGTGAATACTGGAGTGTTGGGGTTAAAATGAATCGTATCCTTTTTAATGTGTGGTAACTTGTTATTTCAATTGTCCATTAGTTGTTTTAAATGCTTATTGTGCTATCTGCTGCATTGTACATTCCAGTATACTATATCCCTCAATGAGCAATTGTGATTGCTCATACCTCGCTAAACATGTTTCAGGTGGTGCAGTTGAAGGAGTTGCCTTGATTGTTGTGTGCTATTGCTTGAGATTGGAATATTTGCCTGCTAAACTATGGAATACTTTGTTTGTATTATATTATGTTATATTTTGTGCCTATGGGCTTATATATATTTAGAGTTGATGAAGAGTTGTAATAGCTAGGTTAATGTATGGTTTGAATAGTAGTGGATTGTAATAGTTTATCTTTACTTTCTTTTATGCTGCTTGCTTGTGTGTTAATGAAAGTTAGTAGTTGTCTGGCTTTAGTTTATAAGAAAGTCTAATGGATAATATAGAGTGGTATGATAAGCGAATAAAAGACGAGATTCAAGGATAATTAATTGCATGTTTGTATGTGGTTATAATGTCTTGTTTTGCTTAAGGCTCGGATGTCCATGAAGCAGGGTAGTAGCGATATTATAGTCGGTGATTGTGGTGGTTTTGTGATGGTGATTTTACTTGTTGTTTAAAGGTATTCAAATAGTCCATGGTACAGAGGAAACTCTGTATGTTTTCCCTAAATTTTGTGACTGGGTTGGAATTGGGTTGAGTTTTGTCGATTAACAGAATTCCCAGTCTCGTGATGGACCGGGGTGTTACAGTTGTTATATACTTGCGTGCTTGTTTCAGTCATGTCTTAAAAATCCCATTAAAATATTGAAACAAGAAATTTCAAATGTCACTCCATCATGCACATTAAATGTCTATCATGACTTTATGATGAATTGGATTCTTGAACCATTTAATCTTATCTCCTTACAATGCATATGGGCTTTTATAAATAATCATTATAATGCATTGGATATTTAGTTCTAGCATGTGTTGTATACTTATGTGAGAAAAATACATGCTTGAGATTAATCTATTGAGAAGAAGAGTCTATATGAAAGCCTTGATTGTATGAACATATGACACGTGCTTATATAGAGATGTGTACTTTGAGGATAAACATATTGTTGAACATACACACCATTTCTATCTCTAGATTACTTTTTATGGATTTTGATTTTTCTCTTGAACTAAAACTTGTACTCCTCCATGAATTGGTTTTTATCATATCTTTTTAAGTATTCCTACTACTTATTCCTTAGCATGCTTATAACTTGTTCATGATGATTATCATAAAGGAGAAGTATGCATGATATCAACATGGATGAAATGTCAAACGAATTTGAGAAATTAAATATCATGCCAAATCAAGAATATAAGAAACCTATAAAAGAGTTAGAATTTATGATGAACACATTGAATACCATTTTTTTCTTATAGTGCTAAATTTCTTATATGCTTTGGTTGTATACCAAAGGGGAGATATAACAGTGGTATCCAATTCTAAAAGGGGATAAATGTAAATCATTTTGTATGCTATGATTTGTGCTACATGTCAATGATCTCAATGCCCATAGCGTGCAATGATACTATGATTGAGATATGCCTACAAATAAAGGGAAGCTTATTTGTTTAAATGAAATCATCCTCATGCATTGCTTTTGTGAACAAGAAAATAGATTATTTGTACTAGAAGTATCATATGCTTTGGTTGAGTACCAAAGGAAGAAGAAGCAATAATGAAATGATAACAACGGATCAAAGAAAAAGAGTTTTGGAGAAAACAAATGCATGCTTCAAGAAAGGTAAACTCATGTGCCTAAATGCTTTCATGTTATCTATGTGAGTTTAACCAATACGATGTTTGAGTTTTAAACAAGATCCTATTGAAATGTTATCTTACAAGCATATATATTATATCTTACACCTCCTTAGTGTGAATTGTTTTTTTCTTTGTTGATTACAAAAGGGATAGAGATATGTGATTGATACATAATCTAAAGGGGAAGTATTGTTCTTATTATGCACTTAGTATGGGGAAAACTTGGTAAAAATGACCATTGTAATGCTATTTCATGGAAATTCAATTATTTTTCTATTTCCCAAAAATCCCACTATAGTACTATTTTAGATAAGATCATATTGAGATGCTATCTTATGACCAAGATACAATATAAGATATGGAGAGTTGTGTAATATAATGAATGAGGACTTTATGCGTTTACCATTTCCTCACCTATACGTATTCTTAGAGAAAGCTTGAATACTTTGAGAACTTGATATCAAATAGAGAAGTGACACAATGATATCATATGCACATTACAACTTGTGCTTGAATCATATGCTTTAAGTTAAAATGCTTTTTATGATATGCACTTAGCACGGGGGAGCTTTGTCTGTAGTTATTTTTAAAAAATGAGAGATGTTCAAAATCCCATTGAGATGATATTTTGATGAAATCCCATCGTAATGCTATTTCATACAAGATCCCATTGTCATGTTATCTTGACTCTCATATGTTTAACTCACTTTGATGATGCCAAAGGGGGAGAAAACTATGAGGAAGAACATATGAAAGATACAATTATAGGGCAGAAACCTTGAACATGAAGATTTGAAATGCATATAATAAGGGGGAACTTTACTTTGTCTACTTGAAAATATTATTTATGCCTTGATATCAAATTGCTACTGTGCTTAATTGTATAAGATTTTGTCATTATTAAAAAGGGGGAGATTGTTAGCCTGAAGGCCTTAATCCTATATTTTGATGATAATTAAATCTTGATTATGAAATTGATCTATTGACTAATCATATCTTGTAATGAGTTTATTGTTTGAGAATTAGTCAAAACTTGAAGGATATTCAACATATTAAGTAAGCTCATGAGGATTGGAATGATGATCAAGCTCATGAAAAGTGATGATCAAACAAAAGACATCCTCCAACTAGAAGATCAAAGCACTTTAATGGTAAAGATTTATGAAGATTCAAGATGTGAACATCCTACCTAAGATCTTGTCCTAAAGAAGGAAGATTGAAGAGATAATCAAAGCACTTTGTGAATATCAATGTTTTACAAGCTCAAGAGCAAGTTCATGAAGATGATCTTGATCAAGCTCAAGTGATTTAATCATGAAGATCAAATGAAGAGCTCAACATGATCAAGCTCAAGTGTTTTTTTGTCAAGATCACTACAAGCTTCAAGTTGTGAAGATTCAAGTGGAGATCTTTGTAGATGAAGGTGGTGTTATAAGGATGGAGATATGGCGACATAAAGGGTAGCGGTTTAAAAATATCGTTGCCTTAGGTATGCATCAAGCTATTGGTAATCTTTCAAAAATATTCTTATATATTTACTCAAGAGTTTTGAAAAGATTTTAAAAGGTTAAATGGGTTGGAACATCTTTTGAAAAAATGTTCTTAAAAGGTTTAAAACAAGTTCTCTTCAAAGGATTGAATTTTCCGGTGAAAATTGTGTTTTAAACTCTTAATTACAAAAATTGGTTATAATCTTTCTACAAGAGTTTAGAAAATGTTTTTAAGTGTCAAAAAGATTAGAAACACTTTAGAAGAAGTGTTTTTGAAGTGGCTAAATGTTTTCCCTTCAAAAAATTGAATTTCGGGCTCAATTTTGCAAAGCTAAAAAGTGGCACTATTTAGCACTATTCAAACTGGACGACCCCAGGGGAAACCGGTCGATCGGTACCAAAAAGGGTCTTCTACCCGAGGCCCTTACACCGGGTGTAGTCCCCTCCATCGGTCGATCGGTGTAGCAGTGGTTGTGAGGCCTGACCTCGATTTATGTGTGATACCTTGATTTTTGTGCACTAACCTTGAACTGCATGTCTTAACCTAGATTTAAGTGTCTTATCTTGATTTACGCTCATTACCTTGAATTGCATGCATTTGTCTTGAAGTAGGTGCATTACCTCGTAATACATGTCCTAAACCTAGGAAAACGTGTCTGTACACTAATCTAGAAAGATTTCTGCACAAAGCACTAGGTAATAAAATATTCATACACAATAATATTCCTACACAATCCACTAACTATTAAAATAATATTAAACTAATCGTACATCTTTCACTAACATTATTTTAATCCTAAATCAAATTCACTACAAGACAAAGCCCTATCATCTTCTAATACATTCCCAATATAATATACCTAATCATCTTTTACTACAAAACCCACTAACTATTAAATACATGACATATTTCCAAATGAGTTTTCACAAGTTAACCGGAAAGGAATTTCAAAAGCCCCGTTACTTGTTCGTCCCTCGCTGAGTTCATAAGGACTCACCCTCTTTGTGTCATTATAGGTGAAGCGGAATTGGAACAGGTGCCCGAAGAGAATGTGCTAGTTGATGACCCTTTGAAGTGATTATGTGTATTGCGTGCCCTTCATGAATATGGATGTTATTAGGAATGTTGTGTTTAAATTGAAGACTGTTTATGTTGTTGTTGTTGTAAACGACCCCTGTTGTAATTTGGGGTCTAATTTTAGTTTGTACTAACTATAATTGGACGAACTCTTTTATTTCGGTCGTTTGCTTTCATCGATATGGAAGGTAGTTATCATTAGATGTCTAAACCAATAGGTAAAGAATCAACCAAGTTATCCCTACTCATTAAGGTATTCAACTGTAAGATTAATGTTAATAGATACTTACCCAAATAGGAATTTGACAAATAAATGAGGTGTAGTTATCATGATAGGCTTATTAATCCAAATGGAACCTTCAAGATAAACTAAGAGGCATACTAATTGATGATAAAACGAAAGTTTTAGTTGTAAGCAAATTGATGATTCGGAATTTATGAGGTGTTCTAGAAAATAGGTCAAACCAAATATCCTAAATACAGCCGTTATACTACTGGTTTTCCGAAAAACTTTTGGAGTTCTAGACTAACGAATAAGTATTAATCATAGTCAAACGGTTAAGAACGTAAAATAACAATGATGATTTAGGTCATACCCTAGTCTAGCCTCTATAGCTCGGGTTGGGGCGTGACAATGGTCGACCGGTGGAGCCAAAACGCTGTTTTGAAAAATAGCCATTAAAGAGTCATTGCAACATTTTCTTTAAATACCAAACCAATGTATTTCATCAAAAAACTCTTCCAACAACTCCTTAACATCATATATTGATTATAAGCTTCAAATTTCATATTTTTCAATCAATATACACCAAGTTTGAGCTATAACTTGCATTATCTATTGAGCATTCAAAAAACTTCATTTGTATTATCCAACTCTAGAGGAGTTAAAGCTTTGTATCTTTCATATACACATATTCATGGTTGTATTGCTCTCTATATCTTAGATTGTGAGAATCATAGAAGAGAAGAGAGTGTTGTAAAATCCTTTGTGGATTCTAAGGAGGAAAGGTTGTAGGTTTGAGTTTTAGCTACTTGTGAAAAAGCTTGGTTGATCTCTTGTGGGTTCTAGAGATTGTTGTATTTACTCTTGTGGATTCAATAGTAGACTTGTAAGTTGGTTTATGCTTCACCAATATTTGAAGAAGTATTGATTTAGTGGAGTTTAGGAAATTCTAAAGAGGAAGACCTTAGGTGGTGGACTAGGCCTTCGGGAGTACGAATCACTTGAAAATACCGAGTTTGATTTTTCTCTCCCTACTCTATTTACATTCATTGTCATATATATTATTTAGAGTAGTTATCTTGCTCTTGTGTGTGGTTATTATTCATCATATTAACTATTATCTAGTTATTCATACAAAGTGTTTGATAAATTGTCTCAAAGTGGTTTTTATGGGTTGTAGTATTTTTTAAATAGCAATACTTTGCTATAATCTTAATTCACCCCCACTCTTAAGATTATTTGCCACTAACAAAGGAAATACACAATATCTATGGCTATGGGGGAATAAAATCTTTCACAATGATTACATTCAAATGTTTGGAATCATTTTGCTTACTTTGAAAAACATGGGTATGTAATTTGTAACTATTGTAAACGTAAATATATATTTCGTCGTGAATTTGGAACTGGAATGCTTGTAAGATATTTTGTATCTCAACACTCAAATGTTCCAAATTATTTTAATCTTCATCCACCACCACCGTCACCACCAACAGGCTTAGTACCCACACAATGATTATAATAAAATGGAGAACTTCTATACCAACTTTCTTCAAGCATTTATGTAATATTCTTTTTTTATATTTATTAGTAACGTATCCGCGTCTCGTGAACTTGTGATTTGTTAAGTAATGTTTTATCATTTATATTAATATTATCAATCAACTTATATCTTGTTAATTGTTAAATTAATTTTTTCATAAAAAATGTTAAGTTTAAGCTTTTTCGTTATTAATCCAACTATCAAAATTCAGAACACACTAATAAAAAAAAAAGATGGGTTGGCCCAACCCAGCTCGGCCCAGCTCACGACTCATGGTAGCGGGCTCGTGGGCCAAACTGGGTTCTATATTTCAAGAATTGAGGCTAGCCCAACTCAGCCCACTAAACATATGTGCCGAGTCGGACTCATTTTTCTTAACCCACGATTCAGTCGCGCCATGCTAGGTTGGCCCAATTGCCAACTCTATGACCAATGTCGGAAAATATATATGATATTAAAAAATTTAATTACACAGGGGAAATTATACATGTATCCGTTCATGGTTATTAACACATATTCAAATACAGATAATAAATTTAATCTAATTAAATTTAATCCGCATAAGTTTAGAATTACCTCTTGAACCGTAGATCAAGGAAGAATCTGAAACGAGCTCCTCACATGTAAAGCCTCTAAGATTGATCTATACAGAATCCGCGCTTGTAAATTGGATCTCACCCCCAGTAGGTTTTAGAGAAATCCTATATCTATTATGACTTATGAAATTGTGCTAGCTTTTCCTGACAGAATAATACAATATATAGGAAATATATATGGCCTAGGCCATATGTGAGCCGGTTTTAAGCTAACCAGTCTTGGGCTTCATAATAACCAAAACACTATCCAATTACTACGAGCTCAATTAAATTAATATTTAGGACGATCTTAAATTGAATTTAATCTTTTTTTCTAATCCAATTAATTTGCAAATTCTATTTGTGTGTGACCTCTCGGGTTTACCATTAATTGGTACCAAACAATTAATTTTACTAATTAATTCACAAATCGCGAGTAATACCTAACAGTATATCGCGACTACCCAATTAAAAATGAAGTGCAAGTATACAAACCCATTAGTAATTTCTATGCAATCAAATCCTACTGTTTTAATTATCCCCAATCGAGCCAGAGTCATGGATTGGGGTGTCAAACTCTATTACTCGATCATATGCTAAAATATATTTAATTAGTAACTAATGAATAATTCGTGGAACGACTTCCACTATTCCACCTTGGCCAAGAATTTTTAGTTACTTAGTTAATTAGATTGCATAGGATTCCCAACTGATAGTTCCCGTATCTGCACACACATATCTCTATGATGGTATAAATCATAATCACTTAATACATTGTCTAATCCGTAATTAGAACTAGCTTAACTGTACCAGCAAATTATGATATTCTTAATCATGAGATAACCGTGGTGTCTCAGGTCTAAGAATTACCCGCATGATTACATAATACAACGAATTATTGATATTCCATGTAATTCATCGTATTGGTGGTCAAGTCCAGTCACTTATTCGTAACAAGCACTTATACATCTACTATAATGACATGAGACTAATCATCCAAATTAATATCTCATATAATTTGCTTAGTAGATAGTAATTCAATCTACCCAGATAAATTAAATCCCAATTAATTTATCCTATGATTGTGGATAACTTTTAGAATATATTTGTGAATATGGATTCCATCACTTATATCCTTACTCTTAAAGATGGAAACTATAAATAGTATTCTAAGGACTTTATTTTTTAATTAAAACATTTATAATAAATAAATAAACTGTCCATATTAAAAGATTTAATAATACATTATCCATAATCTCAAAATTACAATTAATTGGCTTTTAGGGAATTATTCCTAACAATCCACCATTTGCACTAAAGCCAATCAGAATGATATTTCATACCCATCCCCTCTAAGTGTTGATCCAAAGATTGCTTAGTTAGAGCCTTGGTCAACGGATCAACAATGTTATCTGCTAATGCAACTTTCTGCATTACTATGTAGCCTATTCCCACAATTTCTCGGATAATGTGGTAACGCCTCTCTACATGTTTGGATTCTTTTGTGATACCTTGGTTCCTTAGCTTGCGCTATCGCTCTATTATTATCACAATGTAAAGGCACTGCAACCTCAATGGAAGAAACCACTCCAAGTTCCGAGATGAACTTCTTGATCCAAACTGTCTCTTTTGCTGCATCTGATGTTGCGATGTATTCGACCTCCGTAGTGGAATCTGCAGTCGTACTTTGATTGGTATTCTTTCAGCTGACCGTTCCTCCATTATAAACGAAAATGAATCTAGATGTGGATTTATGATTATCCATAACAGACTGAAAATCCGAGTTAGTGAAACCCTCGATCTTCAATTCCCCTCCTCCATATACCAAGACCATATCCTTAGTCCTATTTAGGTACTTCAGGATGCTCTTGACGGGGATCAAGTGTTTCTCACCTGGATCTGACTGATATCTGCTGGTAACACTTACAGCATGTGCGATATCAAGCCTAGTACATAGCATAACATACATAAGGCTCCCAATAGCCGAAACATATAGAGTCTTATTCATCCTCTCTCTTTCTTCAACGGTCTTATTACTCATAGCTCTAGAGAGATAAATGTCATGTCTAAAAGGTAACAACCCCCTTTTAGAATCCTGCATGTTAAACTTCTTTAACACCTTATCTATGTACGTACTTTGGGAAAAACCTATTAGTCCCTTCGATCTATCTCTATAGATTCGAATTCCTAGGATATTGGTTGATTCTCCCAAATCCTTCATGGAAAATGTTCTTGATAACCAGACCTTGACAGTTGATATCATGCTTATGTTATTCCCAATCAGTAGTATGTCATCTACATAAAAGATGAGGAATGTAACTGCTTTATTGTTGACTTTCTTGTAAACACAAGGTTTGTCTTCATTCTTAATGAAGCCGAATGTTTTGACAACCTCATCAAAACGCTTGTTCCAGCTTCTTGAGGCTTGCTTGAGTCCAAAAATGGACATCTTCAGCTTGCACACTTTGTGACTCTCATCTATGGATACAAAACCTTTTAATTGTTCCATATAAATGTCTTCTTCAATGAAGCCATTAAGAAAAGTCGTTTTGACATCCATTTGTCATATCTTATAATCATAGTTTGCAGCTATTGTCAATAATATCCTGATGGATTTGAGCATTGCTACTGGCAAGAAGGTTTCCTCATAGTCAACTCTTCGTCTCTGACAGTAGCCTTTTGCCACTAACCTTACTTTGAAGATTTCTACCTTCCCATCTGCATCCATCTTCTTCTTATATACCCATTTGCACCCTATAGGTATGATACCCTCAGGTGGGTCTACAAGATTCCAGACTTGAATGGTGTGCATTGAATCTATCTCAGTTTTCATGGCTTCAAGCTATTTTCTTGAGTCTTTATCAGAAATAGCTTCTTCATAGGTTAGGGGATCATCAATATGATCATCATCATCCATTGTGAACAACTCTTGTTCTTGGCTATGCAGGTAGCTATATCTTGTGGGAGGACGAGTAGTCCTTAAAGATTTGCGTATCTATGGTGAAACAATTGGTTTTTCTTGAATAGTTTCATCTTGGATCAAATCATTGGTTTCTATTTGGTCAATTGGTTGCTCAACGTTTCCTTCTACGAGCTCCACTTTTTTTTCCATACCTCCATCTTGGATGAACTCTTCTTCTAGGAATGCGGCATTTATACTAATGAAGACTCTCTTATCAATAGGGGAATAAAAGTGTATCCTAATGAATCCTTGGGATAACCAATGAATCTGACCTTGTTAGATCTCGCTTCCAACTTCTCAGTTTTAAGTCTTTTGATATAAGCAGGACAACCCCATACTCTAAAATGATTAAAGCTGGGTTTCTTATTTCTCCATATCTTATAAGGAGTGCTTACAACTGACTTGGAAGTGACCCTATTCAAGATATATGCAGTAGTAAGAAGAGCATGGCCCCATAAGCCAATAGGTAAGTCGATATAACTCATCATTAATCTGACCATGTCCAACATAGTCCTATTTCTCCTTTCTGATACACCATTAAGTTCAAGTATTCCAGGTGGAGTCAATGATACAACTATACCATTCTCTTTGAGATACTCCTAGAATTCAGCACTAAGGTATTCCCCTCATCGATCATATCGAAGAGCCTTAATCCTTTTTCCAATCTGGTTTTCTACTTCAGCTCTGTATTCTTTAAATCTTTCAAAGGATTCAGATTTGTGTTTCATGAGATACACATACCCATACCAAGACATATCGTCAATAAAGATAATGAAGTAGGAAAAACCACCTCGGGCCAATTCACCAAAAGGCCCATACACATCAATGTGTATTAATTCTAAAATATATGTCGTCCTGTCCCTTATCCCACAAAGGGTGATTTGGTTATTTTACCAAGGATACAAGATTCACATGTTGGGAATGGACTCGGCCTACATGGGCTTATAAGTCATTCTTTCTCCAACTTCGTGATTCTAGCTTCCCTTATGTGACCTAATCTCAAGTGCCATGGATATTTAGATTTAAGAGTATCTCGAGACCTTTTAAAGGTCTGAACATTCATGCATTGCTCATTTTTATTGTCATCTTTTTTTATATCAAGTATATAAAGTCCATTTACTAATTTACCAGTGCCAACACATTTATTTCGCAAATAAATAAAACATCCATTATCCATAAATTTAAATTCAAAACCATTTTGAACTAAAACTAAAATAGAAATGATGTTTTTCAAGGCACTAGGCAAAAATAAACAATTTTCCAAAATTAAAGTAAATCTAGATGACAAAGTAAAACAACATATCCCTATAGCTAATGCAGCAACCGTTGTTCTATTTCCCACCTTCAGGACCATGTCACCTTCTCCCAAAGCTCTACTTCTTCTCAGTTCCTGTACAAAAGTACATATATGAGAAGTGGCGCCAGAGTCTAGCACCCATGAACTAGAATCATAATTAATTGAAAGACTAATCTTAAACATGAGCAATCGAGATATACCTTCAAAGGCTTTGCCCTTTCCCTTCAAACTCTTGAGGTACTCTGGACAATTCCTCTTCCAATGTCCTTCATTTTCACAGTGAAAACAAGTTTCATGCTTAGCTACCTTCCCCTTCTTATTGGACACACCTTCAGTGGGTTTGCCTGAGGGGCCTTATTGGTTTCTTTTTCCATAAGTTGCCCTTGAAATATTTCAAGCATATTCAAGAGCTGAGGCATGGAATATTTGATGTTATTCTGATAAACATCCATAACAAATGGCTTGAACGATTCTGGCAATGATTGAAGGATCAAATCAACCCAAAAGCTTGAACTTCTTTCGAAGCCTAGGGTTTCAATAAGTTTGATCATACCAAACATTTTGATATCATACCAAACATTTTGATAATATGTGATCTAACGTCTGATCCTTCTTCCATTCTAATACTAAAAAGTTCATTTGAAACCAAAATGTAGTCTTTAACTTTCAGTGTTGAATCGTGTCATTTCTGAACTGTTACCCTTTCTTCTAATGTTGCCTTTTCAGGTACCTCCGAAGAAAACAGTTCTTCCATGCTACAATCTTTATTAGGACACAAAATATTTTTCACGTTGTAGGACCAAATAGCAAAGTGGATACCAGTTAAACAATTCTTTTCTAGGATAGTTACAAGATTATTCATTTTTGACATATAACTGCAGAAAATAATTAATTAAAATTAGATAATGCATTATTGACTATTTTATTTGGGTCTTTAAATCAAACAGTGTCCCCATTAAAATTTTCAAGTCCTATACTTCCCTAGTAGAAAACGAAAAAACAAAATAAGTTTTTCTTAGTGGACTAAGGGGCCCATTTATCTTTGTTTCACCTTACATGATACATTTTTGGTTATACAAAGACTACTGAGTGAATAACACTTTATTCAATGTATCACATACAAATCTCAATTTTCTTGCCTACAATTCATTTGACCTCACATGATAGATTCTTGGCCTTCACGAATTGTTTAAGTTAAACCCATTATTCTAGAAATTTTGGATCAATGTAATACTGACACCTCACATGATAGATTCTTGGTAGCCAATAAGAATCCAAATTCTCCTACATCTCATGTTTAATAGACTTAATTTACATATTAATACAAAAATATAACTACTATGTGCCCATAGCCAGCTATTTACTTGCCTAATATGTAAATTAATCTACGATAATGGAAGGCAATGACATAATCTACTATAAACTACAACATTATTAAATTAATATTTAAAGTGGAAGATTTGTCGGTCTTTAATTAAGGTCTCACTTTTCACATGCTTCTGATTTCAATTTATCTGATAAACTAAAAATAGAAACATCCATGCATTTAACATATGTCGCATAATAAATAAATGCATGTAAATAAATAGGATGATCATGGACTAGGAGCACTATCAACCCGAGTCACTAGGTTGAATTCCTAAAATAAAATTAGGGCCCAATTATTGGGCTACTCCTTGTTGGGCTTAACAAAAGTCCTTCTACAAACTGGGTCCACCAACTCCTTAATGCATCCTGCTTGGTTTCTCGTTACATTTATGTACATAGATTCCTAATCTATTGGGATACATAAATAGGAATAGGGGTTTTACACTATCAAAAATGGGTAAGAGGCATGTAAGCCCCATTTAAATAATTACATAAAACCCAAATGAATAAATAAATAAATAAACATACATCCATTCATTTATCCATTCATCTATTCATTCATTCTAGTCCATGATCATCTATCCATACAACCATTCAATCAAAGGTAATCCACGAGTATGACATAATTAATTATATAATCTCATTATATTAATTTTTCCTATTTAATTAACCATTTATTAATTACGCAAAATATCCAATAAATAAAACACCTTTTATTTATTTAATTTAATAAATTATTTATTAAATAAAGTCTCGAAATATTATTTGGGCTAAAATAAAGTTGGGCTGAAATTAAATAAAACAAACTATATTTAAAACATTTAGTCCAATAACCTTTAAAACTCCCCTTTTAAAAGCAACTCAAACAACCCAATATGCCTAAAGAGCCTAATCAGAAAAGAAAAATGCCCAAACCCAAAACCCATCAACCCAAACCCTTTTAGGTCATAGGTTTTAGACTTGGACCCAAATCCAAAATGGATCTGGGTCAGGGTCAGAAACCCTAACCCTAAAATTAATCAAAATAATTTATTTATTTTTTCTTTTATCCCTCAGCTGCCTGGCCCCCTCCCACTAGAAAACTTGCACCGCTGCACTGTGCTGCCTAGCAGTACAACCCTATAGAAAAAAACGTGCAGCGCTGTTGTGCCACAGCACACAACAGCACGCTACCACGACACAACGCAAGCTACACCGCCGACAGCAGCCTTATGTTGCCGACAGGTGAGGAAGGAAAAGACCAATTTTTTTATTTATTAAAACAGTTTGACAAACAATTTAAATATTCTGAAAATAAAACTAAAAACAAAAAATTAAATTTTTCTAGAAAAACTCTTTTATTGAAAAATCATAAAATATGTAAAACACCTTTTACATTAACTAAAGGATTGATTACAGGCTAATTAGCTAGGCATAGATGATTAACGATTTAATCAATAATACAAGAGATAGAAATTGATTGTGCCATAAACGTTAAATCGCGTAATAAACATGAACGGTGGCTCTAATACCACTATTAGGAAATATACATGATAATTAAAATTTAATTACGCAGTGGAAATTATACATGTATCTTGTTATCACAAGATATCCTAAGATAGGGTGAATTAGGATAAGGAGGCAATAATACTACTTTTTCGGATATGCAAATTCTATGTGACAATTTATCAAACACTATGTATGCACAAATAAAAAGAGATAAGGAGAGAAGAGAGAGATAGATGAATCCGTCGATTTTTAGGTGGTTCGCTAATCTACTCCACTACCCAAGGTTTTTCTCCCCTTAGGCTTTCACTAGCTCCACTAGTAATGTTTCTTCACAAGTTGGTGAACCAAAACCAACACTACAATGTCTCTTGATTTCACAATAGTTTGTACAAGCCTCTTCACTCCTTTGAATCCACAAAGAAGATATAAAACACTCCCTATACAATGATTCTCTCAAAGCTCTAGTGGTGTATATCTCACACAAGAATAAATGAAATCTGAGTACAATAAACTCTATTTTAAGAGTAGATGAATATGATTCAATGTTCTTGAATGAACAATTGATTTGCAAGTTAAAGCTCAATAAATGTTCAAGAAAATGTGTTTTTAAGATATGAAAGCTATATAACAATTGCTTGAAGTTAGAAGAGGTAATTTCTGCAAATGGGGTGTTTGAAAATTTATAGAAACTGATGCAAACATATCTGTAACGACTATAAATTTCAAACACCTGCACCATCCAGTCGCCAAGATGGTCGCTTGGATCACCACTACCGGGCAAGTCATCAAGGGTCCGGTTGACTGGATACTTGACCGGATGACTCGTTTTGTGAACATATTGAAACTTTTGAAGGTTCAAAATGATTTTCTCAAAAGTCCATTAATATAAGAGACTTTTAGAACAAGGTTTTCAAGTATTCAAAGGTCCGAAAAACATTTTGCAAGACCCTTGAAAAGGATAAGAAATGATTTTGAAAAACAAGAGTTTAAAAACGTTTTTCATTGAGCTTTATCTTTGAAATCATAAAAGGAGCAAAATATAAAGGTTTAATAGCCGATACCCCTTATGACTTCACGTCTCCTCTTATAACTCCCTCATCATCAAGATCAAATCTTACTACTTTGGCACTTCAAGACTTCGATCGCTTGCATTTGAATAAGTATGAGCTAGCCTTTTTTTTCATGCGCAACCATCTTACATTCTATGACTAATCGTTAACCATATAAAACTTGACAAGCAAGATTAGTCAAAAACATTGGATTAAGATTTAGTTATCATCAAAATATGAGATTAACACCCTTAGGCTAACATATTTATTCATGGTTATGAACGCAAATTCAAATACAAAAAATAAGTTTAAATCTAATTAAATTTAATCCGCGTAAGTTTAGGATTACCTCTTGAAGCGTAGATCAAGGAAGAATCTGAAACGAGCTCCCCACGTGTAAAGCATCCAAGATTGATCTATATAGAATCCACGCTTGTCAATTGGATCTCACCCCCAATAGGTTTTAGAGAAATCCTATATCTATTATGACTTATGAAATTGTGCTAACTTTTCCTGACATAATATTACAATATATAGGAAACACATATGACTTAGGCCATATGTGGACTGGTTTTAAGCTAACCAGTCTTGGGGTTCATAATAACCAAATCACTATCCAATTACTACGAGCCTGATTAAATTAATATTTAGGACGGTCCTAAATTAATTTAATATTTTTCTCTAATCCAATTAATCTGCAAATTCTATTTGTGTGTGACCTCTCGGGTTCACCATTAATCGATAGCGAACAATTAATTCTACTAATTAATTAAATTAGAACTCATTCTAATTAATTCACAAATCGTGAGTGACACCTAGCAGTATATCGCAACTACCCAATTAAAGATAAAGTGCAAGTATGCGAACCCATTAGTAATTTATATGCAATCAAATCCTACTGTCTTAATTATCCTGATCGAGCTAAAATCATGGATTGAGTTGTCAAATTCTATTACTCGATCATATGCTAAAATTTATTTAATTAGTAACTAATGAATAATTCGTGGAACGGTTTCCACTATTCCACCTTAGCCAAGGATTTATAGTTACTTAATTAATTAGATTGCATAGGATTCCCAACTGACAGTTCCCGTATCTACACGCACATATCTCCATGACGGAACAGATCATAACCACTGAATACATTATCTAATCCGTGATTAGGACTAGGTTAATTGCACCAACAAATTATGATATTCTTAATCATGAGATAACCGTGGTATCTCAAGTCTGAGGATTAGCTGCATGATTACATAATACAATGAATTATTGACATTCTATACAATTCGTCGTATTGGTGGTCAAGTCCAGTCACTTGTTCATAATAAGCACTTATACATCTACTATAATGACATGAGATTAATCGCCTAAATTAATATCTCATATAATTTGGTTAGTAGATTGTAATCCGATTTACCCGGATAAATTAATGTCCAATTAATTTATTCTATGATCGGGGATAACTTTTAAAATATATTTGTGAATATAGATTCCGTCACTAATATCCTTACTCCTAAGGATAAAATCTATAAATAGTAATTTAAGGACTTTATTTATTTAATTAAAATATTTATAATAAATAAATAAACTGCCCATATTAAAAGATTTAATAAATGAAATAATACATTATCCATAATCTCAAAATTATAATTAATTGACTTTTAAGGCATTATTCCTATGAACCAATGTGATATGCCCTAATGCTATGTGGTTAGATGACCTATTTTTTGGCATTTTATGTAAACTTGTATATTTATCAATGGCAGTTTATGGATGTTCATATTCTCCGCTTTTATATTATATGAATGTGTCCCCTGATATTCTTGTAAAAGAAATATATTCCAAAATGCGTTGGAATATCTTGGCATGTTTCTTGCGTATATAGAATATCTAAAACTATTCGTAGTCCTTAGATTATTTGACCGGGACTAGAATAATCTATTATGGACTATCACGTGAATTGTTACCTTTGATTGATATTAGATATTAATGGTAAAGGATGGTGAGCCATGAGCCATAACAACATATGATGCAATTAACAATCACGTGAATGATTATTAGTAGAATAGATAATTGAATGTGACATGAGTAACAAACTACATAATTTCGGATTAATAGTTTGTTATTCGTCGTGAATGTACATGTAATCCTTAAACTTGAGAAATTACGGCTGTAACATATATTGGAATTTAATATTAGCACTTGGACAACACTTTTCTTTGACTTGTCAAGATAAGTTACGACCTCTTGCATATTATCTTTCTAGTATAGTGGTTGACAGGTAATTGTCGAGAAAGGATCTATTAACCTCCGGTGTGAGGCGATGTCCTATGCAATCTAATTTCGGTTGTACAATGAGGAAGTCCTTGGCCAAGGCATGGATGATAGAAAAGTGTTTCCATGAATGTCATCTCTCATTCTACCCTATTAGATGTTTGCATCGTTATCGAGTTTATAGACTTAATCTTTTCATGGTCTTTGCTCGATCGGGACGTATTAATAGAATGATTAAACTGTACGATTATTCGCGACTATAAATAGATTCACCTGTTTGACTTCATTGCTATATAAATTGTCTTGATACGTTGCTAGACGTCACTCTAGAACGTGAGGATATTTTGGGAATGGCGGAGATATTCCCAAAATATATTAAAGTCGTTTAATGTTCTCTCATTGCTATATGGCGATGAATCTAGAGAGTCACACACAATAAAGCGTAATTGAATGAGTTTTGGATAAGCTTGAATTTGGTTTTGGAACGTTAAAGTGTTAACGTTGGCAATGCTCGGCCATTAAGTAGTAATGGGCCGAATGTGTAATTATTTATAAGTGTTGGGACAATAGTCCAAATACGGAAAGTTAGTTTCTTTAATTTAAACTAATAATGATTAGATTAAATTAAATGTACAAATACAAGATTAATAAAGTATATATACATGTATATGATATGTATATATACATATTAGTCTTGAAAAATGAAGATGCCAAATAGATGGCTAAGATTGTTCCAAATCATCAAGTTGACCATTATTTTTGAAATCAATGGTTAAGATAAAAGAAGACAAAGCACATGTTTTGATGCATTGAGAAGTGCAATTGTTGTCTTCTAAATACACTACATACAATGCATAAAACAAAGAACACATTACACAAGGCATGCATAGAAAAACACAATGCATTGAGAAGAACAATTTTGTCTTCTCTTTTTATTGTGCAATTTTCGTCCATTGCATGGGCAGCCCAAGAAGAGGTTTCAATTTTTCAGAAAAAACTCTTATTCTAGCTTAAAAACATCACAAAGAAGACTAGCATAAAACCTTTGGTGATTAAGGAACTCATTCAAGCTTGTGTGGACAACCTAGATCTCTTGCATTTGTGAGAGGACTTGTCAAAGCTTGTTCATCATCATCATCATCATCTTTGCAAGATCTACAAGAGGTATATCTAAATCTACCTCTTTACTATATAGATATATGCTTGAATATATGCTTACCATATGTTAACCACATGAAATCAAGAGTAGAGTTTTTGGATGAATATAGACTTTGTTATAGAAATTTTTGAAATTCTAGCCATGGATTCCTCTTGGTTTTAATCTATATGATTCCATAACTCTAAAAAGAAAAATTCTTTCAAGTGGTATCAGAGCTAGGCTTGATGATTCATGTGATTACATATGTGTTTGCTCAAAGTTTCTAGAGTCTTGAGCACAAAAGAACAAGAAAAATGTTTTCAGCAACTTTGCAAGTTTTCTGCGCACTGATTTTGCGTGGCTGTTTTGACACATCAAATGTTGTTGTTTGGGGCTGATTTTTGGTTATGTTATGCTATAGAGATAGTAGAACATTTCATCCTCTAAATATGCATCTCCTAATTTCGTGGCTAAGGGTCTCATTTAGAACCATTTCAGTAGGTTCACTGATTCTCGCGCAAATCTGGACAGTTTGCGCAGTTGTGTTGTATGAGGCATAACTCAGTGAATTTAACTCCGAATTAAGTTCCGTTTGATTCTAAAACTATCTACACTCGATGAAATTTCTCTCTGCAAAATTTTAGAATTTTTGGAGAACTTTAGATAGGTTAAACGAGTCAAAACATTTGATACATGTGCAACAGATTTATGATGGGTCATAAATTTAAAGTCATGGCTAATTGATTGGATTTTGTTTAAGCCCAATGGGCCTAAAATCAGTGGGTTTAAGTCTAATAAGATTAGATCATATTAATATAAGTCTAAGAACTCAAATTGGGCCATGAAATTAACAAAGGATTTGCATTGGGCCTTGTTCAACATGGATGTACTAAAAGTTGGTTTTTATTGAGTGTTTTTGTGTGTTGTTTAACATGAGATGTTACAAGATCAAGATATGAAACTTGTTGCAAAGTGTTCATTTAGTTTTCTTGAATGTATATATTTGATGCATATTCAATACTTTATGAATTTGTGATGAATGGTGATTGATGGTTGGATCATGGACTTAGTTTAGTGGATGATGAATGGTTGTAATTTATTAGATGGTTTTGTAATAATTATTCATTCATTCATTGGCTTGTAAATGAGGCATAAGTCTCACTTTATTATTTTTGCAAGAGAGAGCTTGTTGTAGTGAGACATATTGATGTAATCTACTAAGTAGTTTTGCAAAGGAGTTGAAGACTTTCAAGGAGTTGGAGGCTTTTCAAATGAAAGTGAAGCCAATAAGTCAAGGCCATTGAAGACATTCATGATGTGCTTATTTGGTTTCTCTAGGCTTGGTTTTATTACACTAAGTCCATGATCCACCTTACTTTATTTTGATGCATATATGCTTGTTTAATTGCTTATATGTGATATTGGTTTTTAAATAGACTTGTATGCATAACCGAGATCTTTAAAATCAAAAGCTCCCTATGTGCAAACTAAGATTAGATTGTAAAATGGCAAAAGGAGTTTTATCGTAGCCCTCCACCATCCTAGGACTATAATGGCTTAAAATGAATATAGCTTGTCTAACCCAAAGGTAGAAAGATATAGTTCATGATAAGTCATTTGTATGCCTAGTTCACATAGAGATGTTGTAATGCTCCAAAATCATATGTGCCAAGAACACACTAAAGTTGAGGTCATAGGATTCAACTTGTCGCATTCACTTAGATGGTGGGCTTAATCTAACTAGATCACTAGATCAATAATGCACCAAAGCTGAGATTAATGTGATTTAGGGGCTAAAAATTGACCAAGTCCTATATGTTGATAACAATAGTTGTTTACTCTTAAAGTAATATTTCAATAATGCACGAAAGTTGAGAGATATTAGCCTTAAGAGAATTTGGTCAACCTACTAAGGATTCTTTATTAGATTCACGTTTCTCATTTAGGGAGTGTGAGATCCGATAAGATTAGTGGGAGGTACTATTTAATTGAAGTCCAAATTAAATAGTCTTACTTGTTTACATTACTTGCAATCTTACTTTCTGCATTATTTTACTTTTCTACAGTTTATATCATGGCTTCAATTATGAACCCCTTAGCCCGTATCCTCGATAAAAATTGCTTAACCAGACCGAATTTCAATGATTGGGCACGCAACCTTAGAATCGTTCTACATATGGAAAATATTGAGTATGTTTTGGACAATGCCCCTCCAGCTAATCTGCCTGAGACAGCCACTGAGGCTGAACGTGAAACTTATGATCAATGGGTTGAACATGATTTACGTGCTAAGAGTTACATACTTGCATCGATGAATAATGAGTTGCAGCGTCATCATGATAAGATGCCTGATGCCGCAAGCATGATTCGGAACTTGCAAGAGCTATATGGTGAAAAGAGTCGTACTGTTAGATACGAGATATCTAAAGAATTATTCAGGGCTCGTATGGATGAAGGTTCAGATATGAACAAACACACCCTCAGGATGATTAATTTGATTACTCAGCTTGAGGCATTTGACTTCACAATGGACTATCAACTCCAGACTGACTTAATTCTACAATCTCTGCCACCATCATTCAACCAATTCACCATAAACTTTCACATGAACAAGCTTGAGTGTTCCTTGCCTGAGTTACTAAATATGTTGACCACTGTACAAGGTCAAATGAAGGGTAAAAGAAAGGAGCATGTTCTTGCGGTTGCTTCTACTTCTGGCACCAAGCCAAAGAAGAAGAAGAACAACAACAAGAAGAAAGGCTCGACTCCTAAAGCTTCGGGTGGTGTGGCTAAAGCAAAGGGGAAGATGAAAGCACCTAAGGGTATTTGTTTTCATTGTCAAAAAGATGGCCACTAGAAAAGAAACTGTCCTTTATACCTTCAGGAGTTGAAGGAACAAAAGGCTAAGGTAGCCGCTGATAAAGGTAATATTTCTTTTATGTTTGTGATTGAGACTAATTTGTCAATTGGTCATCATAATACTTCGTGGATTTTAGATTCTGGTGCAACTTCTCACATTTGTGTTTTTGAACAGAATCTAAGTGATCGGAGTTCGCTTCAGAAGCGTGAAGTCGTTTTGAAGGTTGGCAACGGGGCAAATGTTGCAGCTTTAGCCAGGGGTAGTTTTGATGTGCATATGCCTACTGGACATGTATTAAATCTTAAAGATGTTTTGTATGTACCAAATGCAATTAGGAATATCATGTATATTCCTAAGCTTGCATCGGAAAATTATGAATTTTCATTTGTAAACAATTGCTGTAATATTCGTTATAGTAATGAATATGTTGGCAAGGCTTTTTTGGTAAACGGTCTTTATCATTTAGATACAAGTCATAGCATAAATGTTACATCTACATCAACTACTAATTCAAAAGGAAAGCGTCCTCGAGATAACCAAATTAATCCAAGACAATTATGGCACTTAAAGCTTGGTCATATCAATGATAAAAGATTGGCATGGATGGTTCAAAATGAACTCATTAGTTCATTGGGATGTGAACCCAACCCTACATGCGAATCTTGCATTCTTGGTAAGATGACCAAGTCACCTTTTATTGGACAAGGTATACGAGCTACATAATTGTTAGGATTAATACATAGTGATGTTTGTGGACCGTTTAGGGAAATGGCTCGCGGTGGTTATTACTACTTCATAACTTTTACGGATGATTATTCACGATATGGTTATGTATACTTGTTGAAGTATAAGTCTGAAGCTTTTGAAAAATTCAAAGAGTTTAAGGCTGAAGTAGAAAACCAATTGGGAAAAAGAATCAAAACCCTACGATCAGATCGTGGAGGTGAATACTTGAGTACCGAGTTTCTTGATTATCTCAAAGAAACTGGTATTACCTCACAAACAACGCCACCAGCTACACCACAATTAAATGGGGTATCTGAACGTAGGAATCGTACATTAATGGATATGGTACGATCTATGATCAGTTACACGGATCTCCCTATTTCATTATGGGGTTATGCACTTCTTACGGCCATTTATCTATTGAACAGAGTTCCATCTAAAGCTGTTCCTACTACACCGTATGAGTTATGGGTTGGTAGGAAACCAAGTCTTAATCACATTAAGATTTGGGGCTGTCCCGTTTTTGTTAAAAAACTTAAGACGGACAAATTGGAAGCTAGATCTGATAAAGGTCGTTTTGTGGGATATCCTAAGGAAACTAAAGGATATTATTTCTATTTTCCTAGTGATCAAAGGATTTTGATCAGCCGTGATGCTATCTTTCTTGAAAAAGAGTTTATTCAAGAAGGTGGCTCAGGAAGAAAAGTAGAAATAGAGGAATCGTCCTCTGAACCACAAAATGACCCAAATCAAGATTCTGAAACTGTTCAAGACAATCTAGAACAAGTCACAACACAGATTCCTCGTACGTCTAGTGGGATATCCCATCCTCCTGAAAGATATGGATATCTTCTTGAGGAAACGCAAAAATTGTTTGTTGTTGGGGATAACGATCAAATTGATGATCCTGCTACTTATGAGGAAGCGATACATGATATCGATTCCGAGAAATAGAAACAAGCAATGCAAGTTGAAATAGACTCCATGTACTCTAACGATGTTTGGACCTTGGTAGACATACCTGAAGGTATCGTACCTATTGGTTGCAAATAGGTCTTCAAGAGAAAACTGGGAGCAGATGGAAAAGTTGAAACTTTTAAAGCTAGACTCGTTGCAAAAGGTTATCGTCAGAAACAAGGTGTTGATTATGACGAGACTTTTTCACCGGTTGCTATGCTTAAGTCTATTCGCATAATGCTTGCAATTGCCGCATACTATGATTATGATATATGGAAAATGGATGTTAAAACCGCGTTTCTTAATGGATATCTTGAGGAAGATATCTATATGGAACAACCTGTCGGTTTTGAATCCAAACATCATAAAGTATGCAAGCATAAGAGATCAATTTATGGTCTCAAACAAGCTTCCCGATCTTGGAACATCAGATTTAATGATGAAATCAAGGAGTTTGGTTTCATTAAAAATGATGATGAACCCTGTGTTTACAAGAAGATTAGTGGGAGTGCGATCACTTTTCTCATCTTGTATGTAGACGATATACTGATCATGGGAAATGACACAGGTCATATGATGTCCGCAAAGGTTTGGTTGAGCAATAAATTCTCCATGAAAGATTTGGGAGAAGCCACTTATATCTTAGGAATTCGTGTCTATAGGGATAGAATGAAAAGATTAATTGGTTTATCCCAAAGCATGTACATAGAAAGGATCTTGAAAAAATTCAAGATGGAGGGTTCTAAGAAAGGTCTCTTGCCTATGAGGCACGGTGTGCATCTCTCTAAAGAAATGTCTCCAAAAACCGACGAGGAACGACAACGCATGGAAAGAATACCATATGCTTCCGCCATAGGTAGTCTCATGTATGCCATGCTATGTACACGAGCAGATATCAGTCTGATCCAGGTGATGGTCACTGGATAGCTGTAAAACACATCCTTAAGTACTTGAGAAGAACTAAGGATTTGGTTTTAATCTATGGAGGCGGTGAACTCCGTATTGAAGGTTACACTGATTCAGATTTTCAATCTGATAGAGATGATAGAAAGTCTACATCAGGATTCATTTTTGTATGTAATGGAGGAGCAGTTAGTTGGAGGAGTTCCAAACAACCTGTGACTGCTGATTCCACTACTGAAGCCGAGTACATTGCTGCATGTGATGCTGCAAAAGAAGCAGTTTGGATGAAGAAATTCTTAAAAGAGCTTGAAGTTGTTCCGTCCATTGAAATGTCGATACCTTTGTATTGTGATAACAATAGGGCGATTGCACAAGCCAAGGAACCGAGATCTCACCAAAAATCCAAACATATTGAAAGGAGGTTTCATATCATTCGAGAGATTGTTGCTCGAAAAGATATAAGCTTGCAGAAAGTTCCAACCCTAGATAATGTAGCTGACCCACTCACGAAAGCTTTGAGTCAGTCACAGCTGGATCGTCATCTTGAGAAGATGGGTATGCGATACCATAGTATGATACGTTAGCCTTTTGTAATACTACATTAGTGCAAGTGGGAGATTGTTAGCGATATGCCCTAATGCTATGTGGTTAGATGACCTATTTTTTGGCATTTTATGTAAACTTGTATATTTATCAATGGCAGTTTATGGATGTTCATATTCTCCGCTTTTATATTATATGAATGTGTCTTCTGATATTCTTGTAAAAGAAATATATTCCAAAATACGTTGGAATATCTTGGCATGTTTCTTGCGTATATAGAATATCTAAAACTATTCGTAGTCCTTAGATTATTTGACCGGGACTAGAATAATCTATTATGGACTATCACGTGAATTGTTACCTTTGATTGATATTAGATATTAATGGTAAAGGATGGTGAGCCATGAACCATAACAACATATGATGCAATTAACAATCACGTGAATGATAATTAGTAGAATAGATCATTGAATGTGACATGAGTAACAAACTACATGATTTCGGATTAATAGTTTGTTATTCGTTGTGAATGTACATGTAATCCTTAAACTTGAAAAATTATGGCTGTAACATATATTGGAATTTAATATTAGCACTTGGACAACACTTTTCTTTGACTTGTCAAGATAAGTTACGACCTCTTGCATATTATCTTTCTAGTATAGTGGTTGACAGGTAATTGTCGAGAAAGGATCTATTAACCTCCGGTGTGAGGCGATGTCCTATGCAATCTAATTTCGGTTGTACAATGAGGAAGTCCTTGGCCAAGGCATGGATGATGGAAAAGTGTTTCCATGAATGTCATCTCTCATTCTACCCTATTAGATGTTTGCATCGTTATCGAGTTTATAGACTTAATCTTTTCATGGTCTTTGCTCGATCGGGACGTATTAATAGAAGGATTAAACTGTACGATTATTCGCGACTATAAATAGATTCACCTGTTTGACTTCATTGCTATATAAATTGTCTTGATACGTTCCTAGACGTCACTCTAGAACGTGAGGGTATTTTGGGAATGGCAGATATATTCCCAAAATATATTAAAGTCGTTTAATGTTCTCTCATTGCTATATGGCGGTGAATCTAGAGAGTCACACACAATAAAGCGTAATTGAATGAGTTTCGGATAAGCTTGAATTTGGTTTTGGAACGTTAAAGTGTTAACGTTGGCAATGCTCGGCCATTAAGTAGTAATGGGCCGAATGTGTAATTATTTATAAGTGTTGGGACAAAAGTCCAAATACGGAAAGTTAGTTTCTTTAATTTAAACTAATAATAATTAGATTAAATTAAATGTACAAATACAAGATTAATAAAGTATATATACATGTATATGATATGTATATATACATATTAGTCTTGAAAAATGAAGATGCCAAATAGATGGCTAAGATTGTTCCAAATCATCAAGTTGACCATTATTTTTGAAATCAATGGTTAAGATAAAAGAAGACAAAGCACATGTTTTGATGCATTGAGAAGTGCAATTGTTGTCTTCTAAATACACTACATACAATGCATAAAACAAGGAACACATTACACAAGGCATGCATAGAAAAACACAATGCATTGAGAAGAACAATTTTGTCTTCTCTTTTTATTGTGCAATTTTCGTCCATTGCATGGGCAGCCCAAGAAGAGGTTTCAATTTTTCAGAAAAAACTCTTATTCTAGCTTAAAAACATCCCAAAGAAGACTAGCATAAAACCTTTGGTGATTAAGGAACTCATTCACGCTTGTGTGGAAAACCTAGAGCTCTTGCATTTGTGAGAGGACTTGTCAAAACTTGTTCATCATTATCATCATCATCTTTGCAAGATCTACAAGAGGTATATCTAAATCTACCTCTTTACTATATAGATATATGCTTGAATATATGCTTACCATATGTTAACCACATGAAATCAAGAGTAGAGTTTTTGGATGAATATAGACTTTGTTATAGAAATTTTTGAAATTCTAGCCATGGATTCCTCTTGGTTTTAATCTATATGATTCCATAACTCTAAAAAGAAAAATTCTTTCAATTGGGTCGTAGGTTTATCGGGGTACATCCGGAGTACACCCACTGGAGTGATTAGGGTTATGCCGACACATTGATCGTGGTTCGTGGTCAAAAATAAGAGAATTCTGGAGTGTTGGGGTTAAGTGTATCATATCATTTGATATGTGTGGTTACACGACCCAGGTATTCTTAATCCCTCACTGGCAATTGTGGTTTCTCATACCTCACTAACATGATTTAGAAGGTGCTGAGGTTGAACCCCAACTTGATTTGGTTGAAGGTGAGGAGCAAGAGGTCCAGACTGATCAGTTGCCTTAGTTGCAGTGTTCTATTTGCTTGAGGTGGATTGTGGTTCTTGTTGATATGTGAAGACTTTGCTTGTTCTACTTATGTTCTATTTTGGAGCCCTTGAGCTCATGTACATAATGTGTAGTTGTAAGTGAATGTAATGTATGATAAGTAACCATGGCATGTAATAACTAAACTTCTTACTTTTAGTTGCTGCATGCTTGTGTGTGGTTGCAGGGGATTGTAAGGGTTGACTTTAATTTCTCAAAATGTTTAAATGCTATCATGGAGTGGTATGATAAGCAGTTTTGTAAAGAATTTTATATTGTGAATGCATGCTTGTATGTATCTAAGCTGTTTGTATGACTTAAGGCTCGGATGACCTTGAAACTAGGATTTGAATTAGAAATGGAGTTCTTGTGGTTCTGTGACTTATTTGAATGCTTACAGATTTTCAGAATGTTCACAGTACAGAGAAGACTCTATCCGTTTATCGGATCAAAATTTAACCTTTAGCGTAGAGTTAGATCGAAGAGTGACAACCAACACCAAGACATTTGCCATAATTGTTTTTCGCACATTTACTAGACTTTTCATCATCATTACAAAGTTGAAAAGCTCATATCTAGACCTATTATCACCAACATCATCATTAATGATTTAATCCTATAAAGTATGCAAAATGATGCATAAATACTAAAAATATCTGAATAATTTTTAGGCAAGAAATTATTTTGAGGATAAAAAGCCTTTATAGTTTTTTTTCCCTAATAACTTCTCAGAACTTTTCCTAATTTTTGCATTATTTTAGGTATTTTATGTTGTCAACTATTCAATGCTGATGTTGGCGATAATGAACTCTGGGGATCTACAAATATTTGAATTAAATTTTAAAATTTTAATTCTAATTACAATGAACATGAGAAGCTGATAAATTTATCATAAACACGTAAGGCATGTGTAGCGATATTGATAGTTTAGCCATGAGATATGATGTGAGAAGAAGAAAATGATATAAAAAATGAAAAAAGAAAAAAGAAAAAAGAAAAAAAACACTAATTTGAATTAATTTTTAAGAATATTTTAGTTATTTTATAAATTTTCAATTAAATATTTAGCAAGAGAGACTAATTTAACACTTTTTTAAAATATTGGTAATTGAGATATTTCGAATTTATACTCAATTATTTGTACGATGACGTGTGGCCCATATGATGTTTCCATAGCAGCTTACAGAAGAGTCCACGCAGGTTGGATAAGGTACTCATATTTGATCATTTGTGAATTATTTGGATGTTGACGTGGAATATTATGTTATTTTATTATTTAAATATTATTTTTTATTTATATATTTAATTGACATATTAAAAAAAATTAAAAATTAAAATAATTTTTTAAATTAATATGTCAACTAGATATACACGTAAAATATAATATTTAATAATATAAATAAGATAATATCTAACATTATTCTTCAAATTAACCTCTTTGATTATAACGTAATTACGTTATTAGGAATCAAATTCTTTGACTGTGGCCCAGCGAGTTTGACTTTGCCATGTGAAGGAGCAGATGATGCAAAGATATTTAGATTACGGGACATATAAATCAAAGAGTATGTGTAGAACATTAGCCTAAAAGTATTACATAACGAGGAAAAGCAATTATTTAGAGGAACAATATTTTACGAAAAGCACCCATTTATACTGTAGACACACTTCATTATTGTAAAACCATATTAAAAAATATACAAGATTGTTATGCTCACTAAATGAAAAAATATAACTAAACTTTCACACTGATTCGTAGGTCGAATGTCCTAAGTTTAAGTCTGACCTCTATATAGAGCATTGATTTTTTCTTCATTTACAATATAGTTTATTCTTCTGACTTGTTCATTATCATATACCATACTTAATGTGTAAAATTCTCCTAAAAATAAAATTAGGTATGAGTTTCATGAATTTGATTCTTGTAACTTCATTAAGTACTTGAATAAATTAATTATATATCTTTCTTATAATATATGGAATATCATATATACATAGATGTTGTGTAGTAAAATCCTATTTTGCCAAAACTTGGTTAACCCACATAAATGACTAATTTAAGCAATTTTTAACAACGAAATAATTTGAGCATCAAATTAAAGGTACAGGTGAACCTCTACTTCAGCTTTTTGTAAATCGTGAAATGTATTGCAAACACCCGAACATTACAATGTTTCAAAGAAGGGAAAATGGAACAAATAGTTTCTTTTATTTATCTAAAATTTCAAATTAGTCCTTATTTTTTTAACATTAGTCAATTTAGTCTTTATTTTTTTCAAAAATAAAATTTGTCCCTATTGTTAAAATTAGTTAATTTAATATCTATTATTTTTCAAAAAATTTCAGTTTAGTCTTTATTATTTTTATATATAATTCAAATTAGTCCTCGATATACATTAAATTTTTTTGAAAAATAATAGGAATTTGCTAATTTTAAACAATAGGGACGAATTTAAAATTTTTAAGAAATAATAGGGATTAAATTAACTAATTTTGAACGATAAAAACGAATTTAAAATTTTAAAAAAATAATAGGGACAATTTTTCCTTTGAACCAAAAGTATCTAGATCAATCACGGAACGCAAGTGGCCCTTATTCACCCAAGATTCTTTGAAAATATGTGTATTTTTAAATTATTTTTAGCATAAAAAATTAATTGAACTCTCACAAAAACATAAATTTTTATATATGAGAGTTAATTTAAATATTTTAATTTCACTAAATAAAAATTTTGAATTTACCGATATTTAATTTTTTCAGCAAAAGAAAAGAAGCTAAAATGCCACAAGTTGCCACTGGCACCTTCAAATTTTCTTCTAGGCTCCGTTTGTTTGCCGTAAAATATTTTCCCGGAAAACATTTTCCGGATTTTACGGTGTTTGGTAACACTGGAAAATTGGTCAACCGTAAAATATTTTTCGGTCAAAAATTGCGGCTGCTTTTTCTTAATTTTACGGTGTTTGGTAACACTGGAAAATTGGTCAACCGTAAAATATTTTCCGGTCAACAATTGCGGCTAGTACAAAATTATGTAAAATGTTTTCATGTCCTTTGGGAGAAGAAAACATTTTACAAAACTTACGGCACATCCAAACACCAGAAAATATTTTTCAGTATTCTATTTTTCAATAAAATATTTTCCTCCAACAAGTTATTTTACGGCAAACAAACAGAATCATGTAAAATATTTTATTTTTCAAGAAAATACTTTTCACGGAAAATATTTTACACTAGCAAATTATTTTACGATAAATAAACGGAGCCCTAATCTCTCAACAAGTCGTGATTGATGAACCAACGTACGCTGTAATCTAAAGCTAGAGGGACCACCATTTGTGGAATATTTTGTGATTGACCATTGACAAAGGATTAGGAAAATCAACGGAACCTATTCTAGTCAAGCAAAAAGAAGTATGATCATTTGTTGTCGAGAGAATAAAAAGAAGAAAAAGGTTGTCTAGTAGATGATGCTTCCACTGTCAAATCCAACAGCGCTTACACGGTTAGACCACAACGTATGGTCACCATAAAGATAGAAAATATTTCAAACGCTGCCGTGTTTATATAGATATCGAAAAATTAGTTTTTGTGATTAAAGAAAAAGAGAGGGAAAAACAAAAAAAACAAATAACACAAAGAGCAGCCATTTCAAGAATACACCTTACATAGACCTAAGTAAACATTTGTTACTCTCCCTCATTTCCCTTCGTAATGCTGTAGAATAGTGCTGAAATCACCAACATGCCATATTCATATTGATAAGGTAATAAGTTGTTGCACGAGACGAGTGGAATTAATAATTAAATATTAGAGGAGTAAAATTTAATTAGAGAGTCGTTTAAAAAAAAAAAAAACAAGTGTTTTGTATTTTCTTTAAATTCATAATTTTTTTAAAAATTAAAAATTGGAGGCTTGTGGGGAATCAGGTTTGCCTCCGCACATGTTTGACGATTGCCGAGCAAGAGTCTGAGCTGCAAACTCCAGAAAATAGACAAAAGTAAAATGCGGACTCAATTTCGAGAGATAAACTCAAAAGCTCAAGTTAGTATCTAGTTGAAAGGTCAAAAAATATAAGAGAGTGTATAGAGTAAAAATAAAATGGGTTAATTACTTACATAGAAAGTGGGTGCCTTAGAAATAGTCTCCGATATGGGAGGAGAGGTCCGATCCCGAGTTCCTACTATCCGTCGTATAATATGGAGGAATGGAGAAAATATTCAATGAGATCACTCTGTGCTCAAAAAACGGTTTTGAGTTCGAATAAGTCTGATGGCCCATGTTATCTTCATCAATTGGCCCTTGTTCTGATTTTTGAAGAGAGGTTATTTTAGCCTTTCACATATGGGGATGATTTAATGTCCATATCAACTATGTTTATATTCTCTTTAGGCATCCGATAGAGACAATCTTTCAGTTACTACTGCACTTTGTATAGACAAAATCTATACATATGAATTCAGGAAGACAAAAGTTGTTATTCCATTATGTTTCTCGCGCATGATCTAGGACCATTCTTCCATCCATTGTGTGCATCCTGCCACCCAAAGTGGTTCCTGGGTTCTATCTAGAGTTGGTATATGGGCAAGCGCAAACCAATTCAATTTGTACAAGTCATGGGTTAAAAAAAAAAAATGAGTCTATCTCGACATAGATTTTAGTGGGCTAGGTTTGGTTGGGTTTAGCTCATTTCTCAAAATACATAATTCAGCTCAGCCCACGAGCCCACTGTTATAGGTCATGAGCTAAGTTGGGCTGGGTGAACCCATTTATTTGTTTTTGTTATTAGTGTATTTTGAATATATTATATATACTAATATGCAAACACATATACATAAACAAACACCAATATACATACATACATACATATATTTATACACATATAACTATAGCTGAAAAAACTAATTTAGAATATTTGTATAGTTGGATTAATAATTAAAAAAGGGAAACTTAAACTAAACTTTTCATGAAAAATAAATTTAACAATTAACAAGAATCAAGTAGATTGATAACATTGCATAACAAACTACATACAAGTTCACAAAATACGAGTACATTAATAACATAAAGATAAAAATAAAATATTACATAAACGTTTGAGGAAAGCTAATTGAAAAATTCTCCATTTTGTTATACTCATTGTATAGGTGATGGGCTTGCTGGCGGTAGTGTTGGGCTTGGTAGAAGTGGCTCTCCAAATACTTATTTCAGTGGTGACAGTAATGGTGGTTGAATGTCTTCAAGATTGAAATAGTTTGACACATTTTGGTGTTGAAATACAAAGTGTCTAACAAATATTTTAGTTCTAAATTTAAGACAAGATATATATTTACGTTGACTATAGTTACAAACTACATGCCTCTATTCTTCAAAGTATGTAAAATGATTTCAAACCTCTTATAGACGTATCGTCGTAAAAGATTTTCTTCTCCCATAATTATAGTCTTTTCAAATCTAAAGAATTGATAGAAATAATGATTAAATTACAAACGAATAAGTATAATAATATGTAGTGTTATAGTATAATTAAGTTAAAAAAATTATGTATTTACAAAAAAAAAAAACAGAGTATGTGCAAAAATTATTTTTAAGAAAATGTGAGAAAAATGAACTCTCCATTTTTCGAGAAAAAAGTTCTCCTAAAGTCTGAAGAAAAATGGACTTGACATCCCTATGTAAAAGACAAAGGGACATGACATTCCTCTATAAATTTTACTATGACTTGCTATTCTTAATTAAAATTATTATTTTTAAAAATAGTTGTTGGTATTACCAACCAACGGCTTCTCAGCTATTATTTGAAATTTATTTATTTATTTACTTCTTAAAATGTAGACTTCAACTTTTTTTTTTTTAAAGCAACTGTTGGTTGTAGTTTGTTGCAAACTTGTAATGATGCATTCTTACATTGCTTAATGCATACTATTTTAATATTAAAAAAAAAATTATAAGTGGACTTGAATATGCTAGGTCTAGACTTGAATATGCTGGGTTTGAGTTGAGCTAGACTTCACACTTAATTGACAAGCCTAGAAGTATTATCTTTTTCATATTAATAACATTTATAACTTATCTTATCGAAGTACATGAAATTTCAACACCAAGAAGTGGGTGTTATATATCCAAACTACTTGTCTACTTGTCTTAGCTCTTTATTGTGAATATTGATCATCTCCCTCTATATGTTGATTGTAATGTAAATGATTGCTTCTCTATAATTAAGGGTTTTGCCCCTTTTATAGCTTAGTACTTGCTTAGCTTAGTAATAAATGCTCCTTTTTTGGTTATAGAGAAAAGGTCTACAAATATGCATTTATCAATAATGTTGCTTTTTGGTTACTAGAAATTTTGCTACCTCAAATACAAGGATTCAAACCATCTAATGGAATAAGACTTGATTTAATTTAATTTATTTTATATAAAGGGATCCAAAACATACTAGTAATTGAACAAACGAGGATAAAGTTGTCTGTTAGAACAATTGATGGCATTAGCACAGCAATTGGGTGGGGCTGGGTGAAGAAAGAGGTAAAAAAACAAATTGCAGAGCATCAGAAGTCCAAAAATACAACCAAAACCTGGAAATTAAGATGTATGCAGAAGAAGAAAAAAATTGAATCCAAAAGGACTTCCCATTACTGGTGGTTTGAATATCTATATAGTTTACTTGAAAATGTGTAAGCCTATGTTAGACAGGAACGTTGTAGAAATTGATTTTCTTTTCTTTTTGGTTGCTAAATAGGCAAGCATACTCATTGAAGGAAAACTACGAAAACAAACATTTTTACAACAGACGCAAACAGACCAACTAAGCTAAGATATCCTCGATGAGTACTTCCATCAAAGAGAGCATGACCATGTTCCTTTTTGGACGTCAAGCTATCCGCAGAAAACCAACACATTGATACGTACATCAGAAAAGAAAAGTGGATACGCACCAACCATTCTATATCCTGCTGCAGCTGCAACCCAGATGATTAAGTTTGGCATTAGCTATGGCAGCGTAGGAGAACACATCGAATGAAGTGGTGATTACCACTAGCATAACCCATTAGAGACCATCACACCTATAGAGACAATATGACGATTACTGAAAATATATTGACATTTCATGCAAACTCTTGCTAGATAAGAGAAAATTATAGGAATCTTGAAAACGGTTGATGATGTTTAAGTAGATAATGAAGTATTAGTACAAGACACACAAGTTCCCAATTGAACTAAATAGTAAGCATGAAGATGCAGGTTTATCTAAAAGAACAGCAAGACACTGCCCAAAAAAACAGATTATACAGTCCCACAAAAAGATTGAAGTGCACACAAATTTCAGAATTTTATGATGACTATTACAGAGTCCTACGTAGACCTTATACTTTGAGTAAGCTGTTTCTACGAGTATAGTGAATCACTTAAGATAAGACTAGGTAAAATGTTGAGTAACTCACATATTTGTCCCGAAGTTTGCAATCTTGAGCAACGCTGCACAGCTTCTTCCATATATTGGTGTGACTTCAGATAGATAGAGAGAGAGAGAGAGAGAGAGAGAGAGAGAGCATATAAAGAACGAGAGTAAATAGAGGGACAGAAGCAGAATGTGAACAATAGATCATGATAGTAACGGAGGGGAGACAGTTAAACTTACAGATTTAGTTTGTGTTCAGTTATCTCGTCCGGTCCATTTTGGGGAAGGGAACAATCAGTGGCTTTCAACTTCTAATAAAGGAACACAATCAACCATTCCGCTAAATTTGTGAGAAGTCTCATCACTGCTGCCTAACTGCAAATGTACAAGATACTTGCATTTTTGGCAGCCGAGCGTTTGGAGTGATACGATGTGAAACACTCACCCTTGCTGCCTCTGCCTCGTGAAAAAAAGCTTTGATCCAATGGAGGTTCAGGGTTAAACATTGATCTAACTATAGGAATATTCAAGTGTGTACATCTCAGCTACGTTCCACCAATTACAATATACTAGATATCTTCTTATTGCTTCACCCCGAATACATTTAATGTTAAATCCACAATACAAATGCTTAAAAATGAAAAACTAAACGGTAGAAACTCTAGAAACATAGACCATTCTTTTTCATCATGCACGCATGAAATTGCAGAGCTTTTTACAGATTTAAGAAAGACATACCATGGAAGTAAAAGTCAAACTCGATGGAATAATACCTATAAAATGTATTTTAGATTAATAAATCAGAAGACAAAAGTCCAATCCATTAAAAGGTAAAGTAATCTTAGTTAAGCAATTGAACATTAATGCATTAATTGTACAAAGTATTCCTTTCATTGGAATATTCAAGCTTACCATCTAAAGAAACCGAATTAAAAATCAGATGCCCAAATAAAAACACCAGTGACTGAAGAGGAAACCTTATTGACTGAAACAGTGAGAAGAGAAAAGTTTCGGCATACAAAGCTCGCAACATGCAAGAATACAATTGTTCGGCCACTCCAAGAACGATTCCAATTCATCAAGCTCCGAAAGTACCAAGAAAAATCAGCACAGAATAATAAGATGCGTCACATTTGCAAAGAATGAGATTTGGACTCCAAACAGGGTTGGCAATGAAAGTAGGATCAGCATATTCTAATTGCCATCATCAGGAGATATGAAACAGGTTATTCACATTACTAATTTATCTATCATGTGGAAAAAAATTGTTAGGAACTATACCAAGAATTTAAAATTTTTAAATTAGTGCAGCATAACAAAATAATAAATGGTATCCGTTCACGATTAATACACACATTTCAACTTTAATTATCACATAATTAAATAGGAGATTCGGAATACCTCTTGCGGATTCGGATCTGATGTAGATTCTAATGTGAAGCAGCTTCCCAAGCATAAAGCCTCCAAAAGAGTTCACGCGAGCTCTCCAAATCAATTAGCTAAAAAGAAAAGAAAATTATGAGAAACTGTTTTGTGCTAGCCGACAGATTTCTCATAACGATATATTTATAGGAAGACCCTGTTCCTACTAGGTCAAGTCCTTGGGCCAGTCAAAAACCTGGAATTGGGTTATTTAATTAACCAGACCAGAAATCTAATTTCTAGCCCGTCCTAAAATTCAATAAATTAAATCAGTTTTCTGATTCAATTATTTCTTTTCTTGCTAATTGATTATTGAGACCTTGCATGTGACCTTTCGGATTCAAGACTAACTTGCAGTGGAAATCACTAACTCAATTAATAAATTAAAACTCCTTTTAATTTATTTATTTCCACAAATTACGAGTGACATATAGCAGTATATTGTAATTTCCCAATTAACAATGAAGTGGTTAAACGAACCTCAACATAAATGATCTATTCATTTTGTCGCCCTTGTCTCAGTCAAAACAAGCCATGGTAGAAAAGTCAAACTCTCATTATTGACCAATATGACTTGATTTAATTAATTTAGCAATCCTTAATACGTGGAACGCTTTCCAGCAAATCACCTTGGCCAAGGATTTTGATTGCGTAATTAATTAAATCTCATAGGACTTCCTAAATGGACGAATCCTTATGGGATTAATCACACGACTCCACATATAGAAAGTCGCAACCGCAATTTGCTTAATCTAATCCATAAGTAGTACCAGATTATTACACAACCACAAAACCGACCTCCTATACATGAGCCGATCATGACTTCTATAGGTCCAAGGAAATGTTCATAAATATATGGATCATTAACTAACCATGTGATCTATATACCAACGGTCAAGTCCAATAATTTATTCAACAATAATTATTGCACACTTACTGATACAATATGAGCCTTATCACTCCACTACCATTAACATCACATGTTAACTAGGATAGTAACGTGCAGACTGATTTAACCGAATAATTCAATGCCCAATTAAATTATTCTACGATTAGAGACATCTTTCATAATTCATCATATGTTTGTGAATTTTGACTCATGCATTCTTAACACCTTTAAGAAGAAATTCACATGATGATTCTATGGACAATTAATTAATAATTTAATCAAAATTAAATAAAATAACCCATTCATTAAATAACTTTTATTAAATGAAACATATAAATAAATAATACAAATAATTATGTCCTAAAATTAATTGGCTTCTAGGGCATAAACTCTAACAAAAATATCTCAAAAGGTATGAAATAATAACAAGTAAAATAGAAAAGTCAATTATTTTCTTCACTAACCAAGGGATTTTTTCTCATTGCTTGCCACAAGATTCAAACCCAGCAATTGAAAGTTAAGTGGTTCAAAACCCATTTATCGACTAAACCTGCAAGTTTGATATGTAATTAGAGTGGGAAAAACTTGAGCCCTCTAAATAATGTACTCAACTTCACTAGACTCAAACTGAGAAATTGATTAGTAAACGAACTACAGTTGGTTTAGAATAATGCCTTCATATCAGTAAAATGAACAACTAAAATGGGTGTGCATATATTAATCTTTCTTTTCTTTTTTCAAAATGCAAGGACTTAAATACCAAGAAAGTAGTACAAGGATTTTATAATAAATTTTATGATTCCTTTGGAACAAAATGATGTGAAATTTTCTGATTTCACTACAAAGATAACAAAGACCCATGCAAATAGAATTCTTTCTCTAACCTCTTTCTCTAGAAAATTCTCTCCGCATGACCCTTGGAAAACCACCGGATTCGCTACCCACCCACCATCCACCGCCATCGATTCTCACATCTCACCTAACCTTCCATCTTCCCATCTACCAATCACCACTCCGACTGCTCCTACAACTTCAGATCTTTCAAGCCCAAGCAGCAAGGCCACCACTACAAAGATAACAAAGAGTTTACTCATCTGCCATTCATATTCTAATTAATTAATGGAGAAGACACATCTCGAAAGGGAAAAAAATGTAAACGAAGTGAGAGCACACAAAGAGACTAAAAATGGAAATGAAGTAAACAGAAAATCATTAGCATAATCAGTATAAGGAGTAAACCTGCAAATTCAAAATGAAAAATGGGTTTTAAAATTTATTTTGAAGATTTTTTTTTTTTTAAAAAGAAGCTAGTTTGAAAATTTTAAAGATTAAGAATGAATCTTAAATTTCAACATCAAATGAAATTTTCTAATTTCATTGAACATAGATAGCAGAGGCAGCACGCAAAAAGAGCAGACAAATGAATTGAACATCATCTGCCTTTCGTTTTCTAGTTAATGGAGAGGACACGGACTCGAAAAAGGAAAAAAAAAAAAAAAAAAGGTTGTAAATGAAATAACAAACAAAATAGTCATGAATATATATAGACATGAATATATATAGACAGTGGTTAAATTATACTTATAGATGCATGTGTGGAATATGGGCAATCTTGTGCCACTGGACCGCTTCCTCTAGTGCATCTCTCTTCCAAATGGGGACAATAATCAATATATAAATGTTGAAGATTGGTCAGGCGCTGCATCGCTTCTGTAAATGGCATATACTTCAGATTCTCACATTCATCAAAATATAGAGATTGAAGCGATGGGATGTTACCCAACAACTCTCGTACAGACTTTAATTCTTTAAACTTATATATCCTTAAGGATCTCAAGGAAGGGAGATGCTGAATTTGCGCTGGCAGATACGTAAGTTTTGACCACCCTTGTAGTTCAAGATCCTCCAGAGAGGCAAAATATAGCTCACCATTTTCTTATGTGTTATGGGGCCAAGGAAAATAATCAAGCTCCTCTGAGAATCCACCAATATCCAAAGTTTTAAGATTGGGCACACGCTCAATACCACAACCATCTACTTCTTGAAGAGTAGGACAATTGCGAATCTCAATTTCCTCAAGTGACGTGCACAATTCGAGCCATCTAGGTGGTAATGCAAGGATGGAAGGTATCTCACATTTTACAATCCTCAATGAGCGCAAAGATGGAAGGTATCCCAGAGGTGGGAATTGCTCACATGAAACACAACCAGATAGCTGGAATTTCACCAAATTCTTAAGCAGCTCGTTCGTATCCAAGATGGAAATCTTGAACCCTTAAAATTTATAATTCCTAGCCTTTTTAGATATGGGTGGGGTTTGAGACTTCCAATAACATTCTCGTCTTTCAAATTCAATGCCTCTCTCTCGTCACTCCAGCAAAGTTGTAAATCATCAACCTTGGACTTTTCTGATATATTTTCCTTCTGGGCTTCCTCCCCATTTCTCACCTTCTCAAGCCCACGAATAATGAGCCTACCTCTCAAGTTATTTAGAGGACCTAGCTCTTCAATTTTACAACCCATTTTATCACTCACAGTGAAGTAAGGCAAAGTTTGGAGATGAGACAAGTGACTTATTCCGACGAGCATGCACTCATATGTATAACCAAGATCAATATGTCTCAAATTGATCAGAGAACCCAAAAAAATCTCTAAATTTTCTTCCAATTTGGCTCTTAGAGTTTGCAAATTGTAGAGCTTTATATAAGAAACAGACAGTTTTTTTTATCCTAGTCTTCTTTATGTCAATGCATCTTAATTGTTTCAACCTACCTATTGAAGTAGGCAATTGTTCAATTTCATAGCACTCCAAAATTAAGGTTCGAAGGTGTCCAAATTTTATCAACTCATTTCCAATGACCCCACTTGGTAGATATAATGTTCTAAGCTTTCAGAAAATTTCTTGAGACATAACTACCATTTTCTCTTCACTAGAAATCAATGACAAGTGTACAACTTTAATATCTTTGTCATCTTGCCCAACCTTCATTGTGAAGCAATAATCTTTTGATATTTGTAATGCAAAATCATGCATAATGTCATGCATTTTGCAAGAACGAATCTTATTGTAGTGATCATATGTGGGCTCTTGCAACAAAGAATTCCATAATAGAATATTAAAGTAGTCATTACCCAAGTCCTCTATTTGTAAATGACTCACTTAGGAGGATTAAGAAATCCGTGTGCCATCCATAATTGTATAAGTATTTCTCTTTCCATGACAGTATCCTTTGGAAATATTGAACAATATGCAAAACATTGTCTCAAAGACAACGAAGGCAAATGATTGTAACTTAATTTTATGGATGGTAGAACTCCTTCTTGACTATTGGTTGAGCTCCATATATCGCTCTTCTCTATACTTAACCATTCATGTACATCTTTTTTTGAGTAAAGCAAACCTCCCAATACCTTAATTGCTAACGACACACCCCCACACCTTTTCACCATCCTTTGACCTATCTCCAGAAATTCTGAAGTCTTCACCACTCCACCCTCAACAAATGCTCTTTGCTTAAATAAAGTCAAACTTTCATTTTTTGACAGTTGACCTAAACGATGGATTTGTGAGGCAAGCATGGTTGAAACAACTTTCTCACCCCGTGTTGTCACCATGATTTTGGTTCCTCTAGAACCACCTATCTCTCGTAGATCACTTTCTACACGATCCCATCTTTCTCGATCCTCATTCCATACATCATCGAGAGTAAGAAGATATCTTTTGCCCTTCAAAGTTTTTTGAAGTTACTCAATTAATGCTTTCCTTTTTGTCAAATTAGAATTTTCACCAGTTATAGATTGCACCATCTCATTTAAGATTCTATCAACTGTGAAATCCTCAGAAACACAAATCCATATTCTATGTTCAAAATGATTCACCACTTTATCATGTTTGCAGACAAGTTGGGCAAGAGTCGTCTTGCCTTGCCAGCCCATGCCTACTATGCCAATGACCGCAAAATTTTCTTCAAGTTTTGAATTCACTAGCATGTCTACTACTTTTATGACATCCTCATCTCTTCCCACGATTGTTGATTCTTGAACACAAGGACTAGTCATTCAGTTTATTTTAACTTCTAAACTTCTACTTAGAAACTCAGAAGGACTTAGGCTCTATTTGACCTAACTTTTAGATGCTCAAAAGCACTTCCTGTGGGTTTAGAAGCTTAACTAATCAGTTTGACCCATTTTTTAAAGTGCTTTTAGGTAAAATTTGAAGTTGAAAAAAGCTAAAAAATGAAAAACTCCAAATTGGAGCTTCTTTAAAAAGGCTTTTGCGAAACTGTTTTATATAACGCGGGAAACTGTTTTTCTTTTTCTTTTTCTCAAATATACCCCTCCAAATTTTTTAAAGTTCAATATTACCCTCAAAATTTTTAAAAGTTCAACATTACCTAATACAGGCCAAATAGTCAACGACTTTTGTTCAATAACACTTCTAACAAAAGCTCTACTCTAAAAGCTTTACAGTTCAAAAGCTAAAATTTCACAGTTAGACCAAACAGAGCCTTAACCCATAACCCATTCCTTGTTCTTTGACACTTTTCAATCGTAGATTAATATCCTTAATCATATAAGCCATCTTGACACGAAAGGCAAGCTTTTTTATGGGAGAAAAGAAGTTGCGTACCTTGTCCCATTTCTTTTGTGGAATCTCTACCTTTAGGCGGAAAATCTCATATTTGTACTCTTCCAACACGTCCTCAGCATCAGAAACTACATCCTTAAGTTTCATTAACCAAAGTCGCATGGTCCCTAACTGAATATCCTTCCCATTAGCATCTACAACCAGAGCTTGAATGATCTCAAGTTCTCCAGCTAGGCTTTTAAGGTCATCCTTGAAATGCAATACAAGGTTGACTTCTTCAGCAGCAAGAGAAACTACTTCATTGAATAGATGCTCGACAACAACACCAACAGCTGCTTCAACAGCCATATTAATTTTTGGGAAAAGGAAAGAAATGTTTTCGGAAACTATACGAGAGGAATGAAAGGTTTTCTTAGCTTTGTGAGTTAGATGATTATTAGCAGCAATATACATGAAGAGAAGAAAGATGTTCGAGTTCATTAAATTAGGAAGAGATGCTTATCATCTAATTAATTATTTGCCATTGAACAAGTCTTGTATTAATCTAATTAATAATGGTGATTATTTTATGGTGAATAATCTGTTCACCAGATGTTTAGTGGATTTCTTGCCTGCATGACTAGAACACTTGTGAATAAGTATTTCCTCAATCGTTTTCCTCATAATCTTTTTCCTCAATCTTCTCTCTATTTTTTACTTATTTGGGTACGTAGTAGGCCAATTTTCTGCCATGTGAACGCTGACTTTCCCATGAGAATATCATATGATTATATTCAGATTGATCAACAATGGTACATGTGAATGCTCATAATCAACTGATCATGTCCAAATGCCCATAATCAACGGATCATGTCCAGATTTGCCTAATAACAACATGGTATCCCAGGGAGAACACTGACTTTCTCCTGTGATTTTTTTTCCAATGGTAACTAAAATTCCAAAGAAAACATTAAGTATTTTTTTGGGTCCAAGGCCGAACCTGAGGTTCAAATATCATTACAACATGGCATTATCAAATCAAACTAAATTGAGTCTTGTCCTATTAGGTGGGATCGGCTATATGGATCAAACAATACCATTCATTTTATTTAGAATTGTCTCTTCTGTCAGCTTCATACATGTAAGGTCTCGTCTGAGTGTTTCTGTTCAAATCATCTTAGGTCTTCCTCTACCCCTCTTCCTATGTACTATTTCTAAACCTTCGCACCATCTAACAAGTGCCTCGACAAGTCATCTCCCTATAATCAGAGCAAAAAAAAAAAAAAGATAGCTTCTCTTCCGAGAGGACTTCATTACTGATCATATCCTTTGTAGATATTGATCTTGATGGAGATCAGAAAAGGAGAGATAGAAACAATATAAGACAAGAATGCGATAGATTTTTTGCTCGGACAAAGATCCAAACTCTCTTTTACACTTACACGCTCACAGTTTTTAGGACAAAAACTATTAAAACCTTCAAAGAATGTGCGATAAAATTTTATTTGTTAAAGTCTTAAACCCTCTCATATTCATCTTTTTTCTAATAAAAGAACGAAAACTCTCACACTTGGCTCACCCTCCTACATCCTTCCGGGGGTGTAGCTCTCTTGACAAGAAAATACAAGATAATAATTTTTAAAAAAGAGTGATACGTGATTATTGAAAATCTATATAGGATTGACAGTGAATATATACATCATTTATCTAATTTTCTCAGCATTATGTACTGTAGACGTCAAAATCTACAATTAAGAATTTTGGGCCACCAGCAAGTTGCAAGGACAAAAGGCGAGAAAAGCGGCGTAAGTCTTGGGACACTTGCATGGTGCCGGCCGAAGTCACTCTGACGCTCAAGTCAGTAGGTTATCGGAAATGATAAGAAAACAAGGAAAATAGGAAAGGAAAGGTGGAGACTATTGTAGTATTGGCGTCGATATTTGGAGTGTAGGCCGTGGAGATGTAGAGGGGAAAAGAGGAAGTAATGCTAGTGCGGCTAGTACTTGATGCCCTCTCCTTGTGTAGGCGTGGCCTACTTATAGGTGTGGACAAGCCAATAGTCACGGACTCTTGGGACTTGTACTCTCAATAGACTACTTGATCGCTTATCCCGTAAGATAGAGGTAGTCTTTATCCCAAATCCTTCGTCGATCATCTGCTTCTCGTAGGCTGGGCGAATGCGATAGGTTGAGAGTCGTTCATCCCCTAGGACTTGCAACTCGAGTAGACTACTTTGAGGAAGTAATTATTTATCCCGTAGGATAAGCCTCAATCCGAAATTGTCAATCATCGTTCGCTACAGCAGTCTAGTCCCTTATGGTATCTTTCTCGGTCGCTTATCCGTTACGGTAGGCAAGTCCTTTAAGGACTCTTTCTTGGCCGTTTATCCGTTTGCACCCGGCAAGGCCATGGGTCGTGCCCGAGTCTGTCGTCGGTCACCTACATGAGATAGTCCGTTCTTTGGGCCTAGCATAAAACTTGGGGCCTTCGCGTGGGCGCTGTCAGTAGTAGGCTGCGACTCAAGGTGCTACATGCGGGCCTTGGCCCAAACATTAACGTCATTTGGGGCTAAGAAAATATTGTGATTGGACCGAGAGTCCAAGCCCATTTTTTGCATCAACAGTTTGTCCCCCCACTCCCTAAGTCGAAGAGTCTTCAAGTTAGGGAGTAATTGCTCGTTGGCGAAACAACTCTGGCTTGGTCCTTCTATAGAGAGGCATTTTGTGTGGGCTACGCTCATCAGAGAACCGGCAAAGAAAATGAATCTTGTTACTAGGCCAAGCCTCATCATACATTCGGCTGGTGATCATAATTCTACTTCCTTTCTTGTCATCTGGAAAAGATCTTTCCAAAGCATTCCATGCCCCAATGTCCTACATATCGTCCAAAACAAGAAGATACCTTTGCCGCTTTAGTTGTTTGTAAAACACTTCAACTAAATCATCCTCGCTCATCTTATAAATTCTATCAATAAGCTCAATAAGATCACCTAAAATGTCAAGCAGCAAATCTTTCTTCTGATATGTTTGTGAAACACAACACCACGAACGAACATGGAAGTGTTGTTCAACTGAAGAATAATTATAGAGTTTCTTGGCTAGAGTTGTCTTACCAAGTCCAGGGATTCCAACAATGGCGATAACGTCTCGATGCTTTCGTTTACCAATAAGCTGCTCTATTATGGCTTCTGCCTCGTCCTCGAAACCAACCACTACGTCATCAATGTTTGATGTAGTTTCTTGCATTGGCACCTGACTAGAAGTCTTTGCAACACTCCTGACATTGTCATCATGTACCTTCTTGTCATACATCTGTTCAACTTCCGTCTTGATAAGTTTGATCTCTTCAATAACTGCTAAAAGTTGTAACATCCGATGCCAGACTGGACCATCTCTAATTACAATCGAGTCAATGACAAGTTCTGCCTGGTATGTCACCACAATTACACGTCTCCATAGATCTTTCAGATTCTCGTCCTCCCTGCGCCACTCTTTGATTTTATCAAGAAACGATCTCAGATACAATAGCTCTGTGTGGACTGTCTCACACTGATGCTTCATGGCAGCAATTGAATCTGTTTTATGGGTCAGTAACTCTGCCAGATTCTCTAAGAAAAAATCAATGGAGCGCAGTTCATCAGTTGAGGGGATGTTGTATAAATTAATCTTTTTGAGATCTGCTATAATAAGATTAATGTTTTTCCGCAAATCAAGAAGCACTACATTCCTTTTACTAGCCATGTCTTCCTCTGTCTCTTCTGCAGAAAAGGAGTAAACAATAAATATTACATTGCAGATCACTTGATCAATATTCCTTATAAGATACTTAAACTTCTCTGTCTTGTATTCTTCTGGTGGATCCATGATCATAGCTTTTAGGAATATCATCTCCTCACGAAGGTTTTCAATTTGATCTTACTTTGGAACCATGAAACTGGTGTAGTGGTGTATTAGCTCTATCAGATCAAGTACGAGAAAGTCAATTAAGCTAACTACCACAAGTTGTTCCGTCCAGGGAGAATCTGATGGGTGCAGTGACTTAAAAGCTCTGGTATAAATCTATTGGAGCTCTGGGTTGATAGGCTTGATCTTCTGCAGCAGATGTTACGATTTTGGGCTTTTAGGAAGATATGAGAGTGTTGAACAGAGCTCAACAGCCTTTAATTGCATTGAAGTTAACTTCTACAATGTTGATAACAACTTGAAGAAAAAGCTACTAAGTGTTAGCAAAGGATAAAAATTACAGAGAAAAGAAATAACAATGACATAAGACTCTGCCTTTATGGCCTCTCTCTTCACATATATATATATATTCCTCCCACTTAATACGTTGTAACTAACATGCCACGTACCCAATTAGATACTTGGGCTGGGCTCTTATCCTGGTGTTTCTTCGAGTCGTGGGTCTTGGATCATCTCGGGTTGGACTGACTTTTGGTTCCCTTCGTGATTTGCTTTGCTATTCATAACAATACCTTCCCCGTTAGAGAGAACCTTGTCCTCAAGGTTCAAGTCAGGAAAGAAGGATGTAAATTCAGCTCCATTAACCCCAGCATTGTCACTGATAGGACCATAAGCATCATTAGCCAAGCCAGTGGCAATTGTGCTCAGCATTCCAAGGGCAGCAACATCAATGTCGTACATGGCAGCAAAAGAAAAACTGACAGAAATACTAATTGCAATGGCAAAGATTGGAATGATGACAGATTTGTATCCCAGAGCTAGGCCAAAAATAACATTGGTAGCAACACCAGTTCTGTAGGAATCAGCAACGTCTTGCACAGGGCTGTAAACATTACTGGTATAATATTCAGTCACGAACCCAATTACAAGACCAGCCCAAAGACCAACAGCCACACAAAGGAAAAGCTGCCAGTTCTTCACATACTTCTGAACACCAAATAAATTGAAAATTGAAAAGGATGATGGCAACGCAATCCAACGCAATCCAGGTGACAATTGCAATACCCAGAGTCATAAGAACAGTAGAGATGATGAGTTGATTCTTCAGTGTTGGCTCGATCTCCTTAACCGCTTTGATTTCAAAGAAGTCAGTTGCAGAAAGAGTGGTTATTAAACAAACAAGGATTCCCATGGAACTTATCAGCGAGGTATCACACACTGCAGCGAATTGATGGTTGTTCCTAAATAAAGATATGGAGGCAACAACAAGAGTAACACATGAGGCTTCAACATATGAGCCAAAAAGATCAGACCCCATATCATGATCCATACATAAGGTAAGGCTGTAATAAGATGTGATAGAGTTAGTAGAATGTAAACATATTATTCCTTGGTACAAAATGGGCTTCAACATCACACTACCATCACCTTTTAACATGACTTCTTTTCCCTCGACTTGAAATTGCAATTGTTAACTTCAAGTAATTGTGGATAATTGGCCCTAGAGTAGAATGTAAATCAGTAGAATTCACAACATCAAACCATAACCCAATATTCAATGGCAAAGTTCTTGAAACCGGTGATATCAAATCAGCAGGAGAATCATAATTATTCCTTAAACTATCTGAATCCGCCTCATTACAGCTATGTTCCACTTCAGCAGGATAAAAATGTATATAAATCTTGACATGGTATACACCAGTGTAAGTACTATCAACAAGATTACCAAGATAAACAACAAGAGTGTGATTACTCATTAGCAAAAAAAAGTACCTAGTAATATCTTTCTTAACAGTCCAAGCAATGTCAGTAGATGTATGCTCAGCTGTACAACTTCTTAAAATCTCAACAACAGAAAGAACCTTATTGCTCATCAAAATTGCACAACCAAGCTCAAGCTGATCCTTATCAACAAATGATAAAATCCCAACGTAGTACTCTTGCCCAACCAATGACGAAACAATCAAGTGATTCTCTTCAATAAGAACATTCAACAACAAATTATAACTAAACGTCCCGGGTTTAAATCCAAATTCCTTTTCCATAACATCAAGTATATGAATTGTTTCATTATAAAATTCGAATTTCACATAACATTTGATGAAAAAGAAGAAAGTACCATCACTTATGTTAACAATACCAGTAAATGTCCAGCGGAGTTGGTTTGTCTTGAGACGAAGAATAACAACTGATATAACAGGCATTGTAGGCCTATACTTTGCAATCAATCTGGCAGCTCTTCTTGATGAAGTGAAGCATATAATAACAAATGCCTTGACTTTAATGGCAGCACGAACCGCAGAGGAAGCAATTGATTCCAAGTGGGTCATTGGTTCTCCAATGTACTTAACAGTCTTCTTAAAATACAGTTCTTGGTTGTAAACCTTCTCGGCCTCAGCACATATTTTACCAACAATTGAGATTGTCTTAAGACAAACCACATATTCTCTTTTAACCTCAGTTACCTCCAGCCATATTTGTTTCACTTCCAGTAAACAGGTATTGACCAATAAATATGGTGTCTCCAGTCTTCACTGCCTTCGCTAACCCACCAAAATTAAGTGGAAGTAAACTTGAGGTAGCTTCTTTGTCCTGATTAGGTGTTAGAACAACATAGGAATCTACCTCAAGTGAAATAGGATGCTCAATTTTGTTGACCACTTGCAACTCTGGACCTGCAGTGTCTAGCATAACTACACAGAGCTTCTGGGTACTCTTGATGGCCATCTTCAAGTTGTCTAGTGTCTCTGGGTGATATTCAGTATCACCCCACGAAAGATTAAATCGCGCCACATCACTTAATTCAACATCTGAACCCTGCTTCAGGCCATTCATGCCTAGAAACTGTTTGTTGAAACACTCAACCCATAGAATGTTCGAATTACCTTCGAAAGCCGAAACGATGTCGTCGTTATTGCTTTTGAGTTCATCAATGTCTGCCAAGCACTCCAGATTCTCTTTACTTGTCTCATTAAAAAACTTTTCCCCTGTCCAACAGGTTGGTGGAAAAACTTGAGTACCCATACTAGTGGTAATTAGAGAGCTCACCGATGAGATAGGAGTTGGCAGAGCTATCTCGTGGATGAAACTCGGAGGGGTAGTAGGTGTTGTCGCCAATGATGGTATAGAAGGGGTCGTTGTTACCATTGATGGAGTTGGGGCCGGAGATGGTAGAGCTCCAAATTTATCAATTAAGAGCGCAATATATCGGTCAAATTTGGCGTCAAAAGCCGTGAGCATAGAATTAAGAGTGCCAAGAGTTTGTTGATGGTCATGGAGCCGTTGAGAATGCTCGGTTGCAGTTTGCTCGAGCTTCTTCACCATCTCCTCCATAAAATCTAGTCTTGTTCCGTCCGCCATGTTCGATTCTCAACGAAAGCACCAATGTTACGATTTTGGGCTTTTAGGAAGATATGAGAGTGTTGAACAGAGCTCAACAGCCTTTAATTGTATTGAAGATAACTTCTACAATGTTGATAACAACTTGAAGAAAAAGCTACTAAGTGTTAGCAAAGGATAAAAATTACAGAGAAAATAAATAACAATGACATAAGACTCTGCCTCTAAGGCCTCTCTCTTCACATATATATATATTCCTCCCACTTAATACGTTGTAACTAACATGCCACGTACCCAATTAGATACTTGGGCTGGGCTCTTATCTTGGTGTTTCTTCGAGTCGTGGGTCTTGGATTATCTCGGGTTGGACTGACTTTTGGTTCCTTTCGTGATTTGCTTTGCTATTCATAACAGCAGACCAGAGAACTTAATATTTTTCTCCCGTTCCATGCTATTGTCCATTTCTTCAACCAAACAAGAGTAAGTGAGAATTGCTGCATTGTCAGTTATAGTGCAAACATGAACCATGAGATATTTCACTTCATCATCACCCTTGGAGCACTTCTCAGTATATCTAGCGAGATCTCTCAAAAATCTTAATGCTTGATACTTCAACTGCTTTTGAAAATCTTAGAACTGCGTTGCAAGCTCAGTCAGAAAATCTATAATATCATCTATAATCTCTCTGTGATGCCATAGGAAGTAGAAAATCTTAGAAGGGATTGCAGATCCTTGATACTTCAACTGCTACTAGTACTGTGTGCACGTGAAGAACTGCGTTGCAAGCTCAGTCAGAAAATCTATAATCTGCAATACAATAATAAATTTCTAGGAACGTGATTCTGAAAACTCGGGCACAAAAAATTTGACTTTCTTATTAGAAGTTCAAGTACGCAATAAATATGTTGCTCAGCCACAGGATGATTGATTTGTTTCTTTCTTTCCTTATTGACTCTCAGATTCTTTTTTATAGAATAGATGGGTTATGTATTAAAAAAAAGAAAAAAAGGAGCCTTAGATGTTTTAACATGGTACATAAATGTCCTACTTTTGAAAAATGACAGAAAGGTGAAACATTGTATAGTATAGTTCCTGCTTAGCCGTTTACCAGGTTTTGCCTCCTTTGGACAGAAAAAAGAAAAAAAAAACTATATTTTTTTCCTTTATATATCTCTTAAGATCTAATGCTGTCCTGTAGAGAATGTATAGAGTAACAAGTCCGAGCTACAAATTAGAATGAGGCAAACATGTGATTGCTGAATGAATATCACTTTCTACTAATTTTCTACTTCTTGTTGATTAAATCTGGTAATTACACTGTTGTGTGATTTCTAACGTAAGTACACGTATCGCAACAAGTAATAAAGTGATAAGTAAAAATCGTTCACACGAGGACTATGATTACTAAGTACCGAAATTAATTTAACTCTAACTTTATTTGGACAATCACTAATTGAAAATTTGTAACTAACGACTAAAGAAATTATAGAACTTATAAGAAAAAAACAACTAACACAATTACGGAATTAACAAAATATGGTAACTTAATAATTAAAGGACTCTAGGGATTCCGATTTCACTAAGATTAATCTTATTTGAAACTAGTGATTTAAATCAATTGACGCTTATTCCTTACGTTGCCAGCAATTTCGTTAAGGTAGATATTAATCTTTCTCAAGCATCAATAACCTATCCCAATAAACAAGCTAACTACATCTTTGTGATAACTGTGAACTTATGGAACGCATTAAGCCATAGAAATTCAAGCGCTGCACTAGACCTCATAACTATCTCTATCTTATGACGATTTAATGGTATTTCACACGTGGTCTAATTTAGTTATCACTTCTCAGTCTCAAACCAAACCACGAATCATGCAATTGTTGATCAGGCAATCACAAGCATTAAACTCAGCATGAAATAATCAACGCATATATGAAATAGTTCATCAATCAATCAAAACCAAAAGTATCAAATATTCATAATCTGGCTACATCATAGCCTTAGAAAAATAGTTTAGAACACAATCATGAAAATAAATAAAATTCCAATTGTAACGTAAAACATGATAATAGAGATAAATAAAACTAGGATTTAGAGAAGAATTGGGGTAGAAATCTGTCTCCGGATCATTCCTCCGTCTTCAACTCGCGAATCCTCTCTTTCTTTTCCTTTAGAACGTTGTTTTTTCTCCCCTCTTGATGGCTGCCCCCCTTCTCACGTTTTTCTCCTTTTATTTCATAGGGTTTCTTTCTTTTCTTTTCAATTTACAAGACTGCCCTTAATTTTCCTGCGATACTGCGCAGCTGCGCTATGACTGTGCTACTTCTATTTGTTCTTCAATTTCTCTACAAATTGCATAAAAGCCAATCCTTTGTAATTTCTCTTCAATCTTTGCCTCAAAACTCAGATTGTCTATTGGAAATTACCTACAATGCAAATTAAAGACAAAACCAATTAAATTGCTCATAAATTACTCAAAAACTAACAAAGTTTAAGTGAAAATGTATTGAAATCATATATCAATAATACACCCAACAAACACCCCCAAACTTAAGCTTTGCTTGTCCTCAAGCAAAAGACACAACTAAAGAAAGAACAACCAAAAAAACTAACGACTCAACACAATACATCTCATGAAATCAATGTTGTACGATAGTAAATTTGCACGGCCTTAATAGCTTTATTTCACAACTCAAGAGGTGACTTTCAATCATAAGCACGAGGAATATTAACTTCACATAATTTGCATCTTACTTCAAATCCCCCAAGTGAGTGTGTGAATAGCCTATCTTCCAATCAATTGTACACGGATGAGTTTATGCAAGTTAAGCGAATTTTCAATGTGAATCTTTTATTTTCAATTACTTAGGACTTCATAGGCTCACTTTTAATGTCACTCTCCACTAATGTAAGTTAATTATAGCATTAAAGATCAGTAGGACTTTTCATTTGGTTGTAACGTGTGGTTAGGGTTAAGGTAGGATAATGGATATAATATAAGGCTAAACTATCTGTAAACACAAAACTATTCGAGGATGTTCAATAGAGCACATGTCAACTCTACTTCTTACCACCACAATTATTCAACATATCTCTTTTCTTTCTTCTTTCATTTCACTTCATCAACATGCATCCACAACATTTATAAACACAAAAAGAATCCACATTTCCCCAAATTTGCATTTTGATATTAATATAAGGAGTGTGGCTCTTTTTTTTTTCTCAACATTTTTTTTTTGAAACAAAACAACACATCACCAAATCATCAAACCTCCCATCATTCAATACAAAACATGGCTCCATATAATCATCTTAGAACAATCATATGTTACAGGTAGGAGGGTCATAATCTGGGGAAATCAAACTTGACAAGTTAAGGAAAATATTGTAAGTCGCATGAGAAAGAAAAGGCTAATTAAGCTCAAAATGGTGGACTATGGATATTCAATTATTACAAGGGTTGGTTGGAAAAGCTCAAACGATCTAAAGATGGCCTAAATTATTTCCCTAATGCTATGCAATCTAGGATTTCGCCTTGAGTGACAATCAAGCAAGTTCTAAAGTCCTATACTCATTTTTCTTTTCTCTTATTTTTTTTTCTACCACCTAAACTCACATAAACCTTCTCTAAGTATCAACATAACTAGGCGAGGCTAAGTGCGCAATAGGTAGGAATTTTCCGTAAAACAAAACTATGCTTCAGTCAATTATCCTCATTACTATCATGTACTCCTTACGCTACTCATCATCAGCTTATTTCTTTTCTTTCCAGCATCACTTTCAAAAAAAAATTTCTCAGCTTTTCAGCTTTTTTTTTTTCAAAATTTTCTGATTTTTGATTTTTTTTAACATAATAAAAATAACAAAACACATAAAAAGAAAAATACCTAATACGAATACTAAAAAAACAAGTTCACACAGGAAAACACATAATAATCAAAGAATTTAGATTTTCAATCAATTTTTTTTTTTTACAAACGTCAAAAGAAATGACGTAAGCGCTGCTGCGCTACGCCTACGCTGTATTTTTTTCCTTCGAACGTCAACTGAATAACGTAAGTGCAGCTACGCTATGCCTGCGCTCTTTTTTTTTCTCCAGCAATTTCTCGTGAGCGTAACTTTTAAACTTCGTGAGCGCAGCTGCGCTATATTTTAGCGCAACAGCGTTACTACATAACTTTGTTTCTTCTTGTTTTTCTCTTTCATGCACGCATCCCCTTCAATCCAAACACGAATTTCTTCTTAGTTTCTCCCTTAAATGACTTGGTAGAATCTTTCTTGCCTCGTTTCCCCCCAAACTTTTTTCTTCAACCTATCATAACAATAAAAATCAACAATTAACTTCGACAACTATAACTCAAACCTTAACAAAAAATAACTAAAACTATTAAATCAAGAAAAGTTAGAAAATTCGGGTTGCCTACCAAAAAACGTTTGTTTTAACATTGATAGCTCGATGGAGCAATTTTTCATGACGAGTTAAGGTGGACAATGGTCTTGTGTCTATCAAACTCATTATCCCAATAAGTCGTCAACCGTTGTTCGTTGACCTTGAACGTCCCTTTCTCTGAATGAGTGACTTCCACAGCACCATAGGGATTGACCTTAGTCACAACAAATGGTCCAGACCATCTTGACTTGCATTTTCCAGGAATCCGTGGGTTATAAAGAAGTATTTGTTGCCCAGGAGAGAAATCTTTTACCGAAACGGGTTTGTCATGCCACTATTCTGTCATCTCCTTGTAACTTCTTATATTCTCATCTTTTTCATCACCTAATTCTTCCAGCTCATTCAATTGCAACAATTCTTTTTCACCCACTGTTTGTACACCCATGTTTAGTTGTTTAATAGACCAATATTCATTGTGCTCCAATCCCACTGGTACAAAAGAATCATCTTGTAATAAGCTAGCCTCAAAGGGATCCAATTGACCCCCATGGTTAGACACTATAGCTTGTATGGCATCAATGTGAAAACAACTGTCACTCGCTTCTGGGTACTTGAAAGCCTTGAACACATTAAAGGTTACCTCTTCGTCTTGTACTCGTAACCTAAGCTCACCCTTTCGAACATCAATAAGTGTTCCCCCAGTTACAAGGAAAGGTCTTCCAAGAATGATAGGAATTTCCTTGTCTTCTTCCATATCAAGAACTATGAAATCTACAGGAAAAATGAATTTATCAACTTTGACGAGCACATCTTCAATTACTTCTCTAGGATGCTTTAGCGAGCGATCAGCTAACTGCAATGTAATAAATGTAGGTATTGCCTCTCCTAAACCAAGCTTCCTGAAAATAGACTAAGGCATCAAATTAATACTAACACCTAAATCACACAAAGCTCGCTCAAAAACAATATTGTCAATTTCACAAGGAATAATAAAACTCCCTGGATCTTTGAGTTTTTGTGGTAGCTTCTTTTGTAGAATAGCGTTGCACTCTTCAGTAAGTGCAATTTTCTCATAATCTCCAAGCTTCCTCTTGTTTGAAAGAATGTCTTTCATGAACTTCACATAACTAGGCATTTGTTCAAGCGCATCCGCGAATGGAATATTGATGTGAAGTTTCTTGAAGACTTCAAGAAATTTAGCAAATTACTTATCAAGCTTATTTTTCTGCAATCGTTGAGGGAATGACACAACTACATGCGACTCCTTCATAGGTTGTGACTGTGCTTTTTCTTTCTCTTTATCTTCTGCCTTATTCTTTGCTTTACTTTTCTCAACCTTCTTGGTTTTCACTGGCTCCTCTAACTCCTTGCCGCTTCTCAAAGTGATCGCTTTACAATGCTCATTACCCTCTCTTTTAGGATTCACCTCTGAAGTGCTAGGTAAATTCCCTTGTTGTCTTTCTGAAAACATCGTAGCCATTTAGCTAAACTATGCTTCTAAATTTCTGATTTGTGCAGACTGGTTCTGAAAGTTTGTCCTAGTTTCATTCATAAATTGAGTCTGGGAATTAGCCAACTGTGTCTGCGAATTCGCCAATTGAGCAATTACCTCTTCCAGGTTCACCTTCTTCTTGGGTAGTGGGTTATTCTGCTCAGGCTGCAACACATTCTGAGTATTTCTCCAGGAAAAATTCAGATGATTGCACCATGCTGGATTATATATGTTAGAGTACTGATTGTGCTGCTGCCCATTAAAATTCTCCACATACTATGCTTGTTCTGTTGTGCCTTGTGCAAATGGATTTTCAACCTGACATTCTGCACTATGATGTGGACCACAACAAAACTCGCACACCACTGCCACCTGAACAGCATTAGCAGTTACTTGATTATTCTGCATCTGTTTAGCAAGGTTGTCAATTTTTGCTGCCAAAGCAGTTATGGCATCAATCTCTTGGATCCCAGCTGTCTTCTTTGGTATGACTCTCTCGCTTGACCACTGCTGATTGTTCAAGACAATATCATCAAGCAACGCATAAGCTTCATCTGCTGTCTTGTTCATTAAAGCTCCTCCTGCTGATGTATCAATCAAAGTTCTTGTGGTGCTAATCAGCCCATTGTAAAAATTGTGAACTTGCATCCACCTAGGTACTCCATGATTAGGACACCTCCTCAACAATGCCTTATACCTTTCACACGCTTCACATAGAGTTTCTCCTTCATGTTGTGCAAAATTATTAATTTTTATGCGCAGCTTCGCTGTCTTTCCATGTGGAAAAAACCTTGACAAAAACTTGTGCACCAAATTCTCTCAAGTGGTGATTGAATTTGAAGGCAGCGAGTTCAGCCATTCCTTAGCTTGATCCCTTAAGGAGAAAGGAAACAAGCGAATGCACAAAGCTTCATCAGTGACTCCATTGTACTTAACAGTTCCGCAAACTTCTAGAAAATTCACAATGTGCTAGTTAGGATTTTCAGAAGGCAGCCCATGGAACTGAATATTCTGAATCAATTGTAGCGTCACTATCTTCAAGTCAAAATCATTTGCCTGAATCGCTGGCCTTCTAATCACAGGTTGAATTCCAGTGGGTGGCAAAACATACTCTCGCAGTGTTCTAGGCGGATTTTCCTGATTATTTCCTTCTTGTGCTACCACAATGTCAGCCATATTTCCTTGCAAATGATGGGTAGTTGTAGTTGCTCTTTTCTCCTTTCTGTTCTTTCGACAAGTCCGTTCTATCTCAGGATCACAAGGCAACAAATTGCTACCTCTCAATATTCACATACACCTAAAGAAATATGTTCCTGAAACACATGTAACAAAAATAAGAGAACAAAACAAAATAAAATAAAATCCAAAGTAAAATCAAAGTTATTTGGTATCGATATTAATAATTGACACAGTCCCCGACAACGGTGTCAAAAACTTATTGTGTGATTTCTAACGCAAGTGAACGTATCGCAACAAGTAATAAAGTGATAAGTAAAGATCGTTCCCACGAGAACTATGATTGATTTAACTCTAACTTTATTTGGACAATCACGAATTGAAAATTTATAACTAACGACTAAAGAAATTATAGAACTTATAAGAAAAATAGCAACTAACACAATTACGAAATTAACAAAAGATGGTAATTTAATAATTAAAGGACTCTAGGGATTCTGATTTCACCAAGATTAATCATATTTGAACTAGTGATTTAAATCAATTGACGTCTATTCCTTACGTTGCCAGCAATTTCGTTAAGGTAGATATTAATCTTTCTTAAGCATCAATAACCTATCTCAATAAGCAAGCTAACTACAACTCTGTGATAACTGTGAACTTATGGAACGCATTAAGCCATAGAAATTCAAGCGCTGCACTAGACCTCATAACTATCTCTAGCTTATGACGATTTAATGGTATTTCACACGTGGTCTAATTTAGTTATCACTTCTCAGTCTCAAACCAAACCACGAATCATGCAATTGTTGATCAGGTAATCACAAGCATTAAACTCAGTATGAAATAATCAACGCATATATGGAATAATTCATCAATCAACCAAAACCAAAAGCATCAAATATTCATAATCTGGTTATATTGTAGCCCTAGAAAAATAGTTTAGAACATAATCATGAAAATAAATAAAATTTCAATTGTAACGTAAAACATGATAATAGAGATAGATAAAACTAGGATTTGGAGAAGAATTGGGGCAGAAGTCCGTCTCTGGATCGTTCCTCCGTCTTCAACTCGCGAATCCTCTCTTTCTTTTCCTTTAGAACGTTGCTTTTTCTCCCCTCTTGATGGTTGCCCCCCTTCTCACGTTTTTCTCCTTTTATTTCATAGGGTTTCTTTCTTTTCTTGTCAATTTACAAGACTGCCCTTAATTTTCCTGCGATGCTGCGCTATGACTGTGTTACTTCTATTTATTCTTCAATATCTCTACAAATTGCATAAAAGCCAATCCCTTGTAATTTCTCTTCAATCTTTGCATCAAAATTCAAATTGTCTATTGGAAATTATCTACAATACAAATCAAAGATAAAACCAATTAAATTGCTCATAAATTACTCAAAAACTAACAAAGTTTAAGTGAAAAAGTGTTGAAATCATATATTAATAATACACCCAACATACACAGCATGGATCAAGTAGATCATGGTGAATTATTCAAAAAAAATTATGTATTCCACAATGGAATTTGATAAGTAAAATTTCGGGTAAGTGTATACCCATGATCTGGTTGAATACTGCTTACATGTAAAGTCAAATAATGATTCTCTCTTTTACAAAGATCAATTATACTGATATTGCATAGAAATTCTAGAAGGAAAACTGATATGAAGCAAGACTAAATTCCAGTAGCGAAAGTGATATGAAACAAGCAAAATTAATTTGATACAAGACAAAATTAAGAATATCAGAAGCAAGACTGAATTATCGTAGTAAAACTGATACGGCAGCAAAACTTTCAGAATTAACATTGATATAAAGCAAGGCTAAATTCCAAAAATTCCAGAACTTCGTTTCAGAGTAGGATAAACAAACGAAGATAAGTCTACTTACCTTAACAAAATTCTGAGCATTCAACTGTTAAATTCTTCTCTAGCATTCTTTGGGCCAAAAAAAATGAGGGAGTTTTATCAAAGATTACGCCTTTCCTTTGCCAGGTCAAATCGTCAACCGATGTTACTATAAAAATTCACAATCCTAAAATAATTAACTCAATTATGATCCTCATCAATGTAGTACATTACAATTACACCTGATACAGACTAACACTTGACATCCTTGTCATGACACCTTGGACTTCGAATTACCTGTCTTAAAATAATCGATCCAAATTATTATTTTAACCAACATCTATTTATAAATCGACCCACTACTATAGCACATTACAATTTCAATGCTTAGTATGTGCATGTGAAGAACTGCACTGCAAGCTCGGCTAGAAAAGTCATGATCTGCATTGTCCATTGTTTATGTAATGGGAAAAGGTCAATTTAGTCCCTGAGATTTATACTAAAAACTAAACAGGTCCCTATATTTTGTGAAATAACTATTTTCGTCCCTGATGTTTTGTTAAAAGACCATTTTTGTCCCTGCTGTTAATTTTTATTTAACGGTTAATGATTTGATCGAGATAAAAGACTAAAATGTCTTTATATTTATCTATTATAGATTAGGTGATAAAGAAAAATAAAATAATGTCAAATGTGCAAAAAATATATTTCAAAAAATTAGCTATTATTACACAAACTATATTTCAAAATAAAAAATAAAAACAAAATACAATCTTTATATTCATAAATCAAAAAAAAAAAAGCCAACACCCTGTTGATGTCTTTTTTTTGTAATGCAATCTTTTTTTTTTGTAATTCTTTTTTTGTTGATTTATGTATATAAAGATTGTATTTTATTTTTATTTTTTATTTTGGAATATAGTTTGTGCAATAATAGTTAATTTTTTAGAATATATTTTGTGTACATTTGACATTATTTTTTTTTTGTCACCTAATCTATAATAGATAAATATAAGGGCATTCTAGTCTTTTATCTCGGTCAACACATTGACCGTTAAATAAAAATTAATAACAGGGACAAAAATAGTTTTTTAACAAAACTTCAAAAACGAAAATAATTCTTTCACAAAACACAAAAACTTGTTTGATTTTTAGCATAAACCTCAGAGATTAAATTTACTTTTTCCCATTGTTAATGTAATGCTAGCAATGAATATTAAATTACAGGCAGCGCGATTCTCGAGACACGGGCACGGCAAATTTGACTTGCTCATATACAGTTTGCTTCATTTTCATTTTTCTTTTTTAGTCAAATGCTTTATTTTCTTTCTGAGCAAATATGATTTTTTTTTTTTTTGGTAGATCTGAGCAAATATGATTGACATGTTTATTTTCTTCCTCGTTGACTTTCAGATTTTTAGGGGGAGCACATACATATTTGTAATAAAAATGTAGAAAACAACAGATTCTAGGAAGAAGTATGTGTTTTTTTTTTTTTTTTGTTTCCTTCATATTTCTTAAGATCTAATGCCGTCCTGTAGAGAAATCTAAGCTACAAATTGAAAATGAAAATCTCCATTCTTTCGCATTTTGATTCAAATAAAGTAAGCTAGTAAGTTTTATATGAATTGGATGGAGTAGTAAGACAATAATTTGTTGTAACTAACATTGACGGAGTCAAGTAGACATGAGGGGATGCATACATGAGGGGATGCATGACCGGATTCAATTGTAACTCCTTTTGCTTTGTTTTCATCGGATCTATCATCTCGGAGTGATGAGGGACGGGTGGTTATAGATTTTTACTTAGAACCAAAACTTACCCTGACTTTCGATTTGGTATGTAGTGATACTGCGGACTTACTTAAATGGAGCTTTTGGTTCCCGTACATCTATGTAAAAATCTTTCTCGATGACACATGTTATTGATGAAGTCATCCCTGAAAAACTAGACATGTGCCCCCCCCTCAAATTTGGAATTTTTTTTCTAAATTTTTAAACCCTCTTATTTTTATTCTTTCACTTTCTTCATGTTTTTCTCTCTTCATTTTTCATTTCGGTGCTTTTATTATTATATAGGTTTTCAATTGATTATCTATATTTTGAAGACTATTCGTATTTATCATTGTGTATAAATTTTGATTCATTTATTTTTGTAATATTTTTAACATTGAAGTTAAACTTTTCTAGTTTAATTGGACATTTATTTCAATTTTAATTTTTTGAATGAGTTAATTGTTTTTTTATTTTTAGTTGATTATTTTGTCTCTTTAATTAAACAATTCGGGTTCGATTATTGGTGAATTTTGTAATTTTAAATATTGTAATATCTTATCATCAAAATCAGAATTCTAGGTATAAAGTCAAAAGTTTTTTTGTGTGTGTAATTTATATAAAATAAATTTGCATAAACAAGTGCGCCTAACCCCGATTACTCACTCCGCTATATAGTACCCCTAACTCTCGGTGTCTGGTTTCAGCACTGGTAACTAAGGTCCCAGCTTAAAACCAATATCCCTTTATCTTTTTTGACTAAACTAAAATTATTAGGATGTGTTTTTGCACCGGAGCCAGAGTTAAGAATTTAACATTGAGAGTCATTTTTTTTTTTAATGATACTATATAATTTTTTTTTTAAAAATAAGGGTGAGAAGCCGGCAATTTTGGGGCCGAGGCCCCCACCGGCAACCCCTTAGTCTTCCTACCTAAGGTAAATTTTTTGTTATTAAGAAAAAGAAAAGTAAGCAAACATGTGATTGCTGCATCTTTATATCTAAATACTCAAGATGATATCATTTTCTACTAAATTTCTACTTATTGTTGATTTATCTTTTGTACTTAAGTCTCAAATATTGATTGTTTCTTTTACGAATATCAATCCAATATATAGAGTAAAATTTAACAAAACCAAAGAGAGAAGAAATATGAAGTGCCGAGTACCTTTGACTGTTCATTTCTCCAGTTTATTGAAAAGACAATGGAGAATGATAACAACATTGCAATTATGGACTCAATTATACAATTTTCAAAATCTAACCAGCCAAGCTCTAGTTGATTTTTTTTTGGTCATAACTAAAGTCAATTACAACAGACTCTCTATTTTTTCTCCATAATAGAGAGTGAAACTGGCGACTCTCTACTTTTATAAACTAAACCCATTACTTAATAAACTCTTTTTTATATTTGATTTTTAATTATTAACAATTTTATAATTAGTTGGGAGCAATTTTTTGTATTTTTTGAGAGCGATAAAATAATGACTCGATAGTACCATTCTTTTGGTTTAGACACAAAAAAAGAAGAAAAAAAAAAGTCATGTGTACGCTTATGGGATCAACAAAATTGCCAGCTCAAGTACATATGATTTGTATATATGCGAGTTGGTATATAAACCAAGTGGGTCATTGTGCTTTGTAGCGAGTGAGCTTTGCTCACTGCTTGTAGCTAAATGGATACAGAGCCTGTTAAAAGGACTTAAATTAGCTTTGGTTCTTTATTTTGGCTAAAAGGACAAAATAGCAACCCTTGTTGGAGTTGCTCTAAGCTCTAGTTGATAAATACTTAAAAATCATGCCAATTCAAATACTTGCGTGATCGCAGATTCTGCTAACAAAGTAATAATACATGTATTTGATTTATACTTTTAATGGTTCAATTTATTTTATTATAACTATATTATTATTTTATTATTATTAATTTCCGTTATAATATTACACTGGTAACTAATTCATATTCAACCAGCATATATATCGTTCCTCTGGATGCTTCCTCCATGTACTTTTGACTTCTACAGAGGTGTATAATTTTGCAGCATGGGTTGTCTCGGCAGAGAATGGTCTCTTCTTTCCTCGAAAGCAAGCAAATCATGCAATGTTCTAAGTCCAGCTATCCGCAGAGAACCAACACATTGACACATCAGAAGAAAAGCAGATACGCGCCAACCATTCTATGTCCTGCTGCAGCTGCAAGCAATACGATTAAGTTTGGCATTACCTGTGGTAGCATGACACAATAGAAGAAAACACATCGAATGAAGTGATAACCACTAGCATGACCCATTAGACCACCAGACCTATAGAGTCAATATGATGATTACCCAAAATCTACTGAAAATATAATGGCGTTGTGTGCAAACTCTTGCTAGATAAGAGAAAAATTATAGGCAGCTAGAAAACTATTGATGATTTTTAAGTAGATATGAAGCAACAGTATAAGACATCGACGATCCAGTTGAACTACATATATATCTTTATATTCTAAACTTGCTTGTCATCATAAGCACAGATAAAGTTCAAATTTTCATGATAACTAGATTTCACACTTTGAGTAAGCTGTCTCTATGAGTATAGTGAATAATTTATGACTAGGTAAAATGTTGAATAACTCACATATTTGTGTTGATGTTTGCACCTTGAGCAACCCTGCACAGATTCTCTATAATTTGGCGCGACTTCAAATAATTAAAGAGACCGAGAGAGAGAGAGAGAACATATAAAGAACGTGAGTAAATAGTGGGACGGAAGCAGAAGTGCACAAAAGATCATGAAAGTATGGAGGAAACACAGTTAAACTTACAGATTTAGGTGGTGGTTAGTTATCTCATCTGGTTCATCTTGGGAAGGGAACAATCAGTGGTCATCAACTTCTAGTGAAGGAACACAATCAACCATTTCTGCTTCCTTTCTACAGATGTACTCTGCCTCGTGAAACAAAAGCTTTGATCTAGGGGAGGTTAAGTGTTAAACATTAATCTAACTATATTGATATTCAAGTATGTACACCTCAGCTAACTATGTTCCATCAATCTCTTCTTATTGCTTAGCTCAGAATATATTTAATGTTAAATCCATAATACAAATGCTTAAATTGAAAAACTAGATGGTAGAAGCTCAAGAAACGCACAACATGCTTTTTAATCAGCAAAAGAAACCGAATTAAAATTGATACAAACAGAAAATCCAGTCAACATAATGACAAATCATACACTACAAAGCGAAGAAACACCAGTGACCGAAGAAGAGAAAACCATTAAGAGGAATTGACTGAAACAGTGAGAAGAGAAATGTTTCTAAAGTTCCAAGAAAAATCAGTGTAGAATGATACAAAGCTCGTAACGTGCAAGAGCATAATTGTTCGGCCACTCCAAGAGAGACTCCAATCCATCAAGCTCCTAAAGTTCCAAGAAAAATCAGCATACTCCAATTGTCCTCATCTGGAGATAAGAAACAGGTTATTCACATTACTAATTTATCATCATGAGGAAAGAAGTATGTTAAACAGGTATCAAATATTAACGAGTAAAACAGAAACCTTCATTTATTATCTTCACCAGCCAAGGGATCTTTCTTTTCTTATTGCTTGCCACAACATTCAAACTCAGCAACTGAAACTTAGGTGGTTCAAAACCCATTTACCGGCTAAACCTGCAAGTTCAAAGTGTAGTTAGAGTGGGAAAACATACTCTGATTCTGTTTCCTTTGATCGGTGTGCATAACTTGTCCTCTCTAGATAATGTACTCGACTTCACTAGACTCAAGACTGAGAAATTGATTAGTAGTGGTCTAAAATAATGCCTTCATATCAACAAAATGCGGAATTGAGAAATTGATTAGTAATGGTCGAAAATAATGCCTTCATATCAACAAAATGCGGAACTGAAAATTTGATTATTAATTTTTCTTTTCTTTTTCAGAATTCAAGCACTTAAATGCCAAAAATGTAGTACAACGAAGTTATAACGAATTCATTAATTCCTTCAGTATAAAATGATATGAAATTTTCTGATTTTACAACAAAGATAATAGAGAACTTACTCATCTGCCATTCATTTTCCAATTAATGGAGAAGACACAATCTCTAAAGAGAAAAAAAAAAAAAAAGGAAACAAAATAGTGAGAGAACAGAAATGAATAAGAATTTGAAATAAGAAAACCAAATAGTCATGAACATATATAGACAATGGTTGAATTATACTTACAGATAGTAAATCAGTTTTCAGATTGAATTTTCCACCAATCGACCGCAAAGTTTGGAATATGTGCAATCTTGTGCCACTCTGGACCGCTTCCTTCGGTGCATCTCTTTTTCAATTTGGGACATTGTACGATATACAATGTTTGAAGATTGGTCAGGCGCTGCATCGCTTCCGCAGATGGCATATACTCCAGATTCTTACATTCAAAAAGTTGTAGAGATTGAAGCGATGGGATGTTACCCAGCCACTCTGGTAGTGCCTTTAATTCTTCAAACCCATGTAGCCTAAGACGCTCTAGAGAGGCAAAATATAGCTCACCATTTTCCTCTGTGTTGCGAGGCCAAGGAAAATAATCAAGCTCCTTTGAGATTTCACCAATTTTCAAAGTTTTAAGAATGGGCAGGCGCTCAAGACCAGAACCATCTACTCCTTGAAGAGCAGGACAATTGAAAATATGAATTTTCTCGAGTGACGTGCACAATTCGAGCCATCCAGGTGGTAATGCTGCCAACTTCTCACATCTTTTAATACTCAATGAGCGCAAGGACGGAAGGTGTCCCAGAGGTGGGAATTGCTCACATGAATCACAACCTTCTAGTTGGAATTTCACCAAATTCTTAAGCAGCTCGTTCGTCATCCAAGATGGTAACTTTGAACCCTTAAAATTTTCAATTCTTAACCTTTTCAGATATGGGTGGGGTTTGAGACTTTCAATAACATCCTCCTGATTTTTCAAATTCAATGCCTTTCTCTTGCCACTCCACCAAAGTTCTAAATGATCAACCTTGGACTTTTCTGATATATTTGCCTTCTGGGCTTCCTCCCCATTCTTCACCTTCTCAAGCCCATAAATAATGAGCCTACCTCTTAAGTTATTTAGAGGACCTAGCTCTTCAACTTTACAACCCATTTTATCACTCACAGTGAAGTAAGACAAGGTTTGGAGATCAGACAAGTGACTTACTCCCACAAGCTTGCACTCATCTGCATAACCAAGATCAATATGTCTCAAATTGATCAGAGAACCCAAAAAAATCTCTGAACCTTCTTTCAAATTGACTCTTAGTGTTTGTAAATTGTAAAGCTTTATATAAGAAACAGCTAGTTCTCTGATCCAAGTCTTCTTAATATCAATGCATCTTAATTGTTTCAACCTACTTATTGAAGTAGGCAATTGCTCAATTTTATAGTCCTCCAAAATTAAGGTTCGAAGATACCTAAATTTTATCAAATCATTTTCAATGACCCCACTTGGTAGATGTAATGTTCTAAGTTTTCGAGAATTTTTTTGAAACATATCTACCACTTCCTCTCCACTAGAAATTAATGACAAATGTACAACTTCAATATTTTTGTCATCTTGCCCAACCTTCATTGTGAAGCAATAATCTTTTGATATTTGTAACGCAAAATCATGCACGATGTCATGCATTTTGCAAGACCAAATCTTATTGTAATCATCGTATATGGGCTCTTGTAACAAAGAATTCCATAATAGAATATTAAAGTAGTCATTACCCAAGTCCTCCATTTGTAAATGACTTCCCTTAGGAGGATTAAGAAATCCTTGTGCCATCCATAATTGTATAAGATTTTCCCTTTCCATGACGGTATCCTTTGAAAATATTGAACAGTATGCAAAACATTGTCTCAACGACAACGAAGGCAAATGATTGTAACTTAATTTTATGGATGGTAGGATTCCTTCTTGACTATTGGTTGAGCTCCATATATCACTCTTCTCTATACTCAACCATTCATGTACATCTTTTTTTGAGTAAAGCAAACCTCCCAATGCCTTAATTGCTAATGGCACACCCCCACACCTTTTCACCATCCTTCGACCTATCTCCAGGAATTCTGAAGTCTCCACCACTCCACCCTCAGCAAATGCTCTTTGCTGAAATAAAGTTAAACTGTCATCTTCTGATAGTTGACCTAAACGATGGATTTGTGAGGTAAGCATAGTTGAAACAACTTTCTCACTCCGTGTTGTCACCATGATTTTGGTTCCTCTAGAACCACCTATCTCTCGTAGATCACTTTCCACACGATCCCATCTTTCTCGATCCTCATTCCATACATCATCAAGAGTGAGAAGATATCTTTTACCCTTCAAAGTATTTTGAAGTTTCTCAATTAATGCTTGCCTATTTGTCAAATTAGAGTTTTCTTTGGTTACACATTGCAACATTTCATTTAAGATTCTCTCAGCTTTGAAATCCTCAGAAACACAAATCCATAATCTATGTTCAAAATGATTCACCACTGTATCATGTTTGCAGACAAGTTGGGCAAGAGTCGTCTTGCCTTGCCCTCCCATGCCTATTATGCCAATGACCTCAATATGTTCTTCAATGTTTGCATTCACTAGCATGTCTACTACTTTTATGACGTCCTCATCTCTTCCCACGATTGTTGATTCTTGAACAGAAGGACTAGTCATTCGGTCTATTTTAACTTCTGAACTTCTATTTAGAAACTCAGAAGGATTCAACCCAAAACTCAATCCTTGTTCTTTGACACATTTCAACCGTGAATAAACATCCTTAATCTTATGAGCCATCTTGAAACGAAATGCAAGCTTTGTAATGGGAGAAAACAAGTTGTGTACCTTGTCCCATTTCTTTTGTGGTATCAAATGTGACATCTTTACCTTTCGGTGAAGAAGTTCGTATTTGTACTCTTCCAACACGTCCTCAGCATCAAACGCAACATCCTTAAGACTTTTCAACCAATTTTGCATGATCTGTGAAGAAATATCCTTGCAATCTGCATCGGCAACCAAAGCTTGAATGGCTTTAAGTTCTCCAGCCAAGCTTTGAAGGTCATCCTTGAAATGGAAAACAAGACTAAGCTCTTCAGAAGCAAGAGAAAGTGCTTCATTTAATAGACTTTCTGCAACAACACCAATGACAGTTTCAGCCATCTTAACTTTTCGAAAACACAGAAAGAATTGTTTTGGAAAATACACGAAAGATCTAAGATTTTTCTTAATTTTGGGAGAAAGATGTTAGTAACTAAATATATAGAGGAATGAGATATTTTGAATTCATATTCAATTATTTGTGCGATGACGTGTGGCCCCGGAGACTTGACCTCCCAATGTGAACCACGCATACGTAGTCTCTATAGCAGCTTACGATAAGGGATTCAAATTAATTTTGATCATTCTGAATTGTTTGGATGTTGACGTGGTAATATAATTATAGTATTTTAAGAGATTAAGTTATTTATTTTTATATTTAATAACTCTATTATTTTATTATAATTATATTGTTATTTCATAATTATTGATGTTGATAAAGTTATTACTTAGTACATCTAAATCTGTTGCGTGTGGCCCAGCTACTTGACTTTACCATGTGAAGGAGCAGAGTACGTGCACATGAAAAGAATATTAGCCTAATTTAGAACGGAAAGCATTCAATGCCTCAGGAATAACATCAGTTTTCTAATATCTACAATAATTAAAAATAATTATTCTTATTATAAATAAATAAATTTTATTATTCAATTAATTAATGGATTATTATAATTTTTAATTAATTATTATTAATTTATAAATTAGATATATAATTAATTTATAGTTATTAAATAAATAAAAATATTAAATTAACCAATTAATTATTAAATTAAATTTTATTACTAAGTAAAATATTTATTTATTTATTTATTTAATTTTTATTGTTAAATTAAGTAATTTTATTTAATAATATTAATTAAAAATGTGAAGGGACACGGTGGGGTGCATTGGGGTCAAGGGTTGTGTTGGGGTGGGTCAAGATAGTGTAGAATGAATGAAAAATATTTTCTTCTCTCAAAAGACATAAAAATATTTTTAAAAAAATATTTTTTACTCATGTCAACTAAATATTTTTCTTTGACCAAAAAATATTTTATAATTAATTAATTTTTCCGTATTATTAAACACCAAAAATTCAAAAAAATATTTATTAAAAAAATATTTTACGACAAACAAACGGAGTCTAATATGACTAGGAAAACCCATAATTTAGAGAACAATGCTTTACGGAGAACACGCATTTATACAGTAGGCAAACTTCATTATTGCTTACAACCATATTCAGAAGATTCATTTATACAGTAGGCAAACTTCTTTTAAATTTGTGATTACGTGTAATAATTAAGCTTTCACATATGGAACGTTCAGTTTTCTTCTTGTACGGTAGTTTGTTCTTGTACTTGTTCATTATCATAGATCATACTTAATGTATAAAATTCTCATGAATAACCACGTTTGAAAAAAAATAATGTAAAACACTTTAATCCTATTATCAAAGTGAAACAATTTTCAAAATTCATCGAGATTAAGTATTCAACTAATTAACACTTAATCATCACGTTAGATTAGCTCAACACCAATCACAATTCTCCACAAAATTCCAAAAATTCGTATGCATGATTTTCATGAATTAGACACTTGTGGTTGTTAATTAAAGACCACCACTGCTTATGGAATTTTTTGTAAATGGGCAATGAACAATGAACAATGAATGGTACCTGTTCATAGTCAAGTAAAAGAAGCATGATAATTTGTTGCCCAGTTGTCTAGGCTGATTTTTCTTTTCTCTCTTTTTTGGTCACTATACAAAAAGAAAAAAAGTTGTCTACGTAATGCTTCTACAAAATCTTCAGTTAATTGCACGCTTAGATAACATTCATGGTGACGTCTACAAAATCTTCAGTTAATTTTATCTTACACCTCTTGAATTTTAAGTAAATAACATTCAAACTCTATATTTTTTGAAATGTGAAAGTTAGACCCACTCTATTAACTTTTACGATTAAAAATGAGGCGAATAATCAATCATAAATAATAATAATAAGTAATAAAAAAAGGCAAAATGGGCATTGCTATTGGTAACTTTGATTAAGTCCCCTTTTAGTTTTAATAAAAATATATATAAACCACAATTTTTTTGAAATATGAGGAATAAACCTTTTTTATTAATGATGTTCCACCTTTTTTATTAGAAATAAGAGAAAAAAAGTAAATTATTAGTATTAAAAATAAATATGACTCAACCATTTTTTACTTTTCTTGATCCAAATATTTCATAAATTAATAATTAGTTAAAAAATATATAATAAATTAACTATGAAGTTTTTTTTAAATATGAATCAACTGTAGTCTGTCTTTTGTTTAATTTCAAATCTAGTTCAATCTTATATTTAATTATTTAAAGAGAAAAAATTGAGATAATCCTATAAGAATTAGGATACAAGATTAGAAAAATTAGTTATCATCCTAATCTTACAAGGATTTGGATACGAGATTAGAGAAACTTTGTTCAAATCCTACTAAATTAAATTTTATCTTCTATTCTCATTACTTATCTTTTCAAATTAGATCAAAAAAATATAAATCACTTCTAAAAAAAGACATCATAATTATAATATATTTACTATAAAATCAAAAAAATTAAAAATATCTCTATTGATTAATAGTTATTAATTTATTGATAAATTAATATTTTACTAAATTAATAAAAATTTATGATTACAATACTATTAATTTAAAAAAAATTAAAATATATAATGGATTGAGATATTTCAAATTCATTCATTCTTAATTATATGTATGATGACGTGTGGCCTTGAAGACTTGACTTTCGCCGTGTGAACCACGCATATGATGTCTCCATAGCAGCTTACAGAAGAGTCCACGTACACCAGATAAGGTACTCATATTTGATCATTTGTGAATTATTTGGATTATTTGGATGTTGAAGTGGGTATTATCTTATTTTTATTATTTAAATATTATTTTTTATATGTATATTTAATTAATATATTGAAAAAAATATAAAATTAAATAATTTTTTAAACACGTAAGATGTGATATTTGATAATAAAAATAAAGTGATATTTAATATTAATTTTCAAATTTATCTCTTTGATTATCACGTTATTACGTTATTCAGGATTAAACTCATTGACGTGGCCTCAGATGATATTGACCGAAAAAAAAAAAGAAGGTGCAGATGATACGAAGATATTTAGATTACATATAAATCAAAGAGTATACGCACATGGACAAAACATTAGCCTAAAAGTATAACATAATGAAGAAAAGCAATAATTTAGAGGAACACTATTTTACGAAAAACACCTATTGAAAGATTTTGGGACTCAAAATATTTTCTGTATATCATTGCAGTATAGCACGATTACAATATTTATAATGCATTACAAGTTGAGATATGTGTGAGAAATTCTAGCAAAGGTTAATTACATGATTACAACAAATTTAGTAAAGATTATCAAAATGTTTGTCACTTATCACCTATTTATACTGTAGACAAACTTCACTATTGTTGGCTAACAAAAAAAAAAAAAAAAGAACTTCATTATTGTTTATAACCATATTGAAAAATATACAACACTGTTAAGCTCACTAAACGAAATAAATTGTTCAAATTTATGATTATGGGAAATAATTAAATTTTCATACTGATTCATAGGTCTAAGTTCAAGTCTGATCCCTATATAGAGCTTTGGTTTTTTCCTTCATTTACAATATTATTTGTTCTTCTGACTTGTTCAATATCATATATAATACTTAATGTATAAAATTCTCCTAAATAATAAAGTTAGATATGAGTTTCATGAATTTGGCTCTTGTGGTTTTTCATTAAGTACTTGTATAAATTAGTTATATTTCTTATAATTATGGAATATCATATATACATAGTTATTGCGTAGTAAAACTTTATCTTGCCAAAACTTGGTCAACGCACATAAATGACTAATTTAAGCAATTTTTACAACGAAATAATTTGAGCATTAAATTAGAAGGTACAGGTGAACACTACAAGAAATTTCAAAAATAGAAACGGCTAATTTTTGTCTCTTTTTTGACTCCAATCTAGAAAAGGAGACGGAAAAAAGACGAAAATGTGCTGTCACCTTTCGTACCGTCTCCAATTTTGAATTTCGTCTCCATTTCGTCTCAAATGGAGACGAAAAGATATTTCGTCCCTGTTTCGTCGTAAATGTATTCGTCTTCGATCCGTCTTCCTCGCATTTCGTCACCGTTTCGTTTCCCTCACATTTCGTCATATTTTCGTCTCTATCACATTTGGTCTCTATTCTGTCTCCTTCACATTTCGTTACCGTTTCATCTCCCTCACATTTCCGTCTCCATTACATTTGGTCTCCGTTCCGTCTCCCTCACATTTCGTTACCTTTTCGTCTTCCTTACAGTTCGTCTCTAATTCGTCTCCAATTATTTCCGTTTCCAAATCGTCTCCAATTATTTCCGTCCCCAAATCATTTCCGACCATTTTTCATCTCCAAACCGTCTCCAAAATCTGAAATTTAATATATATATATATATATATATGCAAGAAAAATAAAAATAAATCTGATTTTTTTAATAAAAAAAACCCTAAACTCGTGATAAAACTACAAACAATCATATATTTACCTAAATATATCACTTATACACACACACACACACACACACACACATATATATATATATGAAAGGAAAAAAAACTAAAAAAAGCTGAATTTGTTTTAATAAAACCCTAAAATCATGAAAAAAAAACTACCAAAACTATATAGATTTACCTAAAGCTTTTATTTAGACATACATGTGTATGACATATATACATAATAGATATATAATGCAAAAAAAGTGAAAGTATAAAAAAATTCTAAAATCATAATACATATACATATATTTGGCATTATATACAAAAATATATATAATGAAATAAACCAAAACAAATTTAAAAATTGAAATAAACATAAAAAAAAAATTACCTTAAAGAGGGGGAGGGGGAGGGGGAGGAGGAGGCTTATGTATAAATTTTTTGGAAGTATAATATAAGAGGAAGGGGGGAAAGGGTTATGTATAGATTTTTTTTTTTTTTTGGTTGAATTTCCCCCGAAAATATTTTTGGAAAAAAATTCAAAAATTGTTCAAAGTGGCTGGAAACCATGTGCCAAGTCCTTTCAAAAGGACTTGGCATGTCTTTTTTATTTGTTTGAATAAAAATCCGTCTCCATTCCGTCTCTCTTTTGGAGACGGAATGGAGACGAACCTACATATTTTTTACAATTTGTTTGAATTTTCTCCCAAAAAATTCAAAAAAACAAGGAGAAGATTTAGAGACGAAACCCTTTTAGAGATGGAACTTTGGGTCCGTCTCCAAAAATACATATATTTTTTTGTTTGAATTTTTTTGGAGAAAATTTAAACAAATTAAAAAAAAAACGTGTCAAGAGTTCGTCTCCATTCCGTCTCTCTTTTGGAGAAGAAATGGAGATGGAGATCATATCTTCAAGCATGTCATCTCCTTTCCGTCTCTGATTGGAGACGAATTATAGATGACATTCATGCTCTGTCTCCAAATCGTCTCCATTGGGAGACGATTTGGAGACGAAAATATTTTTCTCAATTTGTTTGAATTTTCCTCCAAAAAAATCACAAAAAAGGAGACGATTTGGAGATGGAACATGAATGTCATCTCCAATTCGTCTCCAAAAAGAGACGAAAAGAAGACGAATCCTTTACACATTTTTTTCAATTTGTTTAAATTTTCCCCCTAAAAAATTCAAACACAAAAAAAATTACATTTTTTGAGACGGAAATATGGTTCCGTCTCCAAAATTGGAGACGGAATCTAATTTCCGTATCCCTTTTGGAGATGGAACCTTGGGTCCGTTTTCAATTTTGGTGACGGAATGGATGGTCCATCTCTAAAAATATAATTTTTTTTGTTTGAATTTTTTGGGAGAAAATTTAAATAAATTAAAAAAGATGTGTCAAGAGTTCGTCTCCATTCCGTCTCTGATTGGAGACGAATTGGAGACGACATTCATGTTTTGTCTCCAAATCGTCTCCATTGGGAGACAGTTTGGAGATGGAATATAAATGTTGTTTCCAAAAATAGACGAACCCTTTACACGTTTTTTTCAGTTTGTTTAAATTTTTCCCCTAAAAAATTCAAATACAAAAAAAAATTACATTTTTGGAGACAGAACCAATCCCTTTTGAAGATCTCGTCTCCAATTTTGGAGACGAAATCTAATTTTCGTCTCCCTTTTGGAGGTGAAACCTTGGGTCCGTCTCCAATTTTGGTGACGGAATGGATGGTCCATCTCCAAAAATATAATTTTTTTTTTGTTTGAATTTTTTTGGGAGAAATTTAGACAAATTTAAAAAAAAAACGTGTAGAGTTCGTCTCCATTCCGTCTCCCTTTTAGAGACGAAATAGAGACGGAGATCATATCTTCAAGCAAGTAGTCTCCTTTTCGTCTCTCATCGAAGACGAATTGGATACGACATTCATGTTCTATCTCCAAATCGTCTCTATTGAGAGACCGTTTGGAGATGACATACCTAAGTGGTCTCCAAACCGTCTCCAAATTATCATTATTCATGCATCAAAATTTTTGTCTCCTTTTCGTCGCTTTTTTGGCGACGAAAAGGAGACGAACTATCACCAAAGACAATTTTTCTTGTAGTGGAACCTGCATTTCAGCTTTTTGTAAATTGTGAAATGTATTGCAAACACCCGAACATTATCATGTTTCAAAGAAGGGAAAATGGAGCAAATAGTCTCTATTATTTATTTAAAATTTAAAATTTGTCTTAATTTTTTTTAGATTAGTTAATTTAGTCTTTATTTTCAAAAATAATTTAAATTTATTTTTATTCTTAAAATTAGTCAATTTAGTCTCTATTAATTCCAAAAAAAAAATCAGTTTAGTCTCTATTAGTTTTATATATAATTCAAATTAGTCCTCAATATTCAGGAAAAAATTGTGACTACATTGAAATTTTTAAAAAAATAATAGGAATTTATTAATTTTAAACAATAAGGACGAATTTAAAATTTTTAAAAAATAATAGAAACTAAATTGACTAAATTTTAAAGATAAAGACGAATTTAAAATTTTAAAGAAATAATATGAACCATTTTTACAAGTTTTCCTATCTAGATCAATCGCGAAGCACAAGTGGCCCTTATTCACCCAAGATTCTTTGAAAATTTGTGTATTTTAAAACTATTTTTAATATAAAAAATTAATTGAACCCTCATCATAACTTTTGATATACGAGAGTTAATTTAAATATTTTAATCCTACTAAACAAGAATCCGCCGATATTTAATTTTTTGAGCATAAAAAAAAAGAAGCTAAAATGCCACAAGTTGCCATGGCACCTTCAAATTTTCTTCTAAATCTCTCGACAAGTCGTGATTGATGAACCAACGTACGCTGGAATTTAAAGCTAAAGGGACCACCATTTGTGGAATTTGTTGTGATTGACCATTGACAAAGGGTTAGGTAATTCACCGGAACCTATTGTAGTCAAGCAAAAAGAAGTATGATCATTTGTTGTCGACCGAATAAAAAGAAGAAAAAGGTTGTCTAATGACGCTTCTACTGTCAAATCCAACAGCGCTTACACGGTTAGACCACAACGCATGGGTTCTTCTTTTATGAAGTATGTGGCAAATTTATCACAGACATATGGACAAAAAATATTTTAATTAGTTGACAAATGTCAATCAATTGTCATAAGAGGGAGAATCATAGTAATTTATTTAAAACTCTATAAGGCCAAATTAGTAAAAAAAGAAACTTCTGACATTCTGACATGACATGTCTATACGATACAGATTAACGTGGATTAACATCATGGAATAACAACTTGACATGTGGTTGTGACAAATTTGTCATATGCCTCATGAAAGAATTTTCCCAACGCATGGTCATCACAAGGATAAAAAATCATTCAAACGCTGCCGCGTTTATATTGATACTAGTTGGGTTGGCTAAACCCATTGTACATTTAAAAAAATAAAGCAAATAAAATTATTCAATGAGATATATACATTGTTGATTGCAAGTTTTTTAATTCTAATTATATTTTTAAAGAAAATTCAAAAAAATAATATAAAATTTAATATAATGAAAATCAACTTGTATCGATGAATTAAAATATATGGTAAAAATATCATTTTAAATCCATAATATGATTCAACCCCAAAAAAAAAAAAAATTAAATCCATAACCAATTCATACAAGCAACAAAAAGAATCTAATTCAAATATCAATAGTAGCCGTAGTAAATCAAATAATTAAACAGTTTCAAAGTCCTTATTCCACCATATGTAAAACGGTGACTATCTCTTTTCTTTTTGACTACCTCGGATGATTACGTGATGTAGCTACTACCTTTTGAATTTATTTTCACTTTGGAATATAGCACCAATATTTATGTAACTTGCAAACAAAAATTACCAAACAGGAACACTCAAAAGCAACAAATCTTGTAACCGGAAAACCTTGACCAGGCTGATTTGGTGAATCATTAAATAATCATCAATAGGAACCCAAACATATTAGATGTACATTAGAAAGTTGCAATAACTGTGTTCTCTAGAAGCAACATGCTTAGTTCTGGAAATAATAAGCAATATACTTTGTAGGAAACGTATTCACACAAACTTAGGAGGATGTTATACAAACTTAGGAAGATGACATACAAATTGCCAGATTTTTAAATTGTTTACCAGCTTTAGGGATTTTTTTAGACGAACCTTGTGGTTTTATCTTTGACAAGGCCTCCTCCTCAAAGCGCTCATGTCCATGTGTTAGAGATATACCCTAATGCTACATATTTGGATGACATATATTGGGGCATTTTGACATTAACTTGTACATTATGGCATCTGTGTCTATATATGTGTGTTTTTATATTGACATAATTAGCACATTCATATTCTCCTTCTTTAATGTGTATGAATGAGTCCCTAGTATTTTCATTAGATGAATGTATTCTAAAAGCGTTTAGAATATGTTGGCGTATTTCCGTAATATGATAAATACTTAAAGTGTTTATAGTCCTTAGATTATTTGATCGGGACTTTAATAATCAATTATGGACTATCACATGTGTTGTTACCTTTGATTAACATAGATATGTTAATGATAAAGGATGATGATCCACGTGCCATAACAGCATAGCGATGCGACTAACAAACATGTGGATGACTATTAGTAGAATAGATCATTGAATGTGACGTGAATAATAAATTACATGACTTTGGATTAATAATTTATTATTCATTGCGATTGTGCATGTAATCCTTAGACTTAAGACATTATAGTTGTCATATGTATTGGAGTTTGATTCTAGCGTCTGGACAATGATTGTTTCGACAAACGAGATGAGATATGTCCTCTCGCAGTTTTATTCGTCTGGTATGGTGATTGACAAGTAGTGGTCAAGAGAGGATCCATTAACCTCCGGCGTGAGGCGATGTCCTATGCGATCTAAGATTCGTTGTTTAATGAGAAAATCCTTGGCCAATGTATGAATGATGGAAAAAGGGTTTTCCATGTGTCATTCCTCATTACACCAATTAGATCTATACATAGTATCGAGTTTATGAACTTAATCGTATCATGGTTCTTGCTCGACGGGACAATTAGTGGAAGGATTGGATTGAACGATAATCGGTGACTATAAATAGATTCACAAGAAATTGACTTCACTACCGTATATATTGTCTTGATATGTTACTAGGCGTCACTCTAGAACGTGAGGGTATTCCGAGAATGACAGAGACATTTTCGGAATAGATTGAAAGGGTTTAATCGTCCCTCATTGCTATACGGAGTATCATGAATAGAGTTTCTATAATGAGCTTACAATGAGTTTGGAAACGTTAAAGATTTAACATTGTTGTATTTGGTCATTAAGTAGTAATGGACCATTAATTATTGAAGGTGTTGGGGCCAAAGTATAAATATAGAAAGTTAGTTTCCAATTAATTAATCTAATTTTGATTAGGATTAATTATAATCCAAGGGCCAAGATTTGATCTTATTTGAATTCTATGGCTAGGATTTAATTGGCAAGTTAGTGGAGAATTACATATTCTTCCACTAACGTGTACAACTCCAAATATATATATATATATATATTATATGTCTACACATTACAATAAGTTTAGAAACGTTAAAGAGTTAACGTTATGGTGTTTGGTCATTAAAACGTAATGGGCCAAAAGTGTAATTATTGAAAGTAGTAGGGCAAAGTATAAATATAGAAAGTTAGTTTCTAATTAATTAATCTATTATTGATTAGAATTAATTATAATCTAAGGCCAAGATTTGATCTTGACTAGATCTATGGCTAGGATTTATTGTGGCAAGAATAATGGATAATTCCATAATTTTCCACTATCTAATATACTTGTATTATATTGTTGCACAAGACACAAAGGTGCATTGGAGACATATATGTTGGGAATGCACAAGACACTAGGATGCATTGGAGACATATAAGTGTGTAATGCACAAGACACAAATTTTGCATAGGAAAAATATATGCATAGAAAATATGAAGAGAAGAGAGAGAAGATACATTGCAACACAAGAGCAAAAATCTGAATTTTTCTCTCATTTCTCTCTCATATTTTCGGCCATAGCTAGAGAGCTTGGGCATAATTTTTCTCTTGCTTTCTACACTTGTGTAAGCTCATATTTCCAACTAAATAGCTAGTACAAAGATTTGGTTTGTGGAGAAGAAGCTCTTGGATACTCGTGTGGACGAACTAGACCTTTTGCACGTGTGAAAGGCTTGGTCATCATTCTTGTGGTGCTTCTTCATTCCTTTGGCTAGATCTTCAAGAGGTATACCTTGATAACTCTTGTTCATTCATATATATGTTTATATATGTAGTAGATATGTTGATTACATGGACTAGACATAAGGTATTATGGTGAATACAAATGATATATGTTGCTGAAAATTTTTGAAATCAAGGTTTTGCTTCCACCTAGCTCACTATGTGTTGTGATTCACCTCTTGTAAGCACGATCATTTCACCATGTAGTAGAATGCTCAAGTAATTATTGTACATGGTGCTTTAGATCATAAGCTTAATATCTTGCAGTCCTTCAGATGTGAATTTCCTCCCATGGAGAACTTGGCTTGATCAATTACATATAAAGAACATATAAAAGAGTGAATATATTGACTTGCATCTTAACCTAAAATAATGCCATATGATGTGAAGCATGGTGTGTGGGGATTAACGGGAAACAAAAGTGCAGTACAAGATTTTCTTAACCATGCATGCTTCTTCTGACGAGCTATATGAAAGGAAAAGGAAAAAAAGTCAGGTGTTCAACATATTACTTCTTTACTTCTACAATGGACAAAATACTTCTTTCAGCTTTTACAAGACAAATTAAATAATTTATTTACACTTATATTGGCACATTTTGACCAAAACGGCATTATCTGTTAGACTAATCCTCTGAAATTTATGACAGGAAACATAAGATAATTATTTTCTATATGTTTCTCAGTTGACGCTAAAAGAGCAATAAAATCCTATATGTACAAGATTATAAACAAGGACCCAAGTAGCACATATAGGTTCCTACTCCAAGTGATAACTCTAAACAAATCTAAGACAAAAATCTTTTTTACTTTCATTAAGCATGGGAGATAATAATTTATCGATGTAGGAAACACTAAGATAAAGGGTATCCAAAACAAGCTTATACTCCTCCGCAACCTCCATCTACCAATCAACAAGAATTTCTCGCATAGTTAGGGTAATATCCTTTCGGAACTTCTGGATTTAATTAGGCAAAGGCCTCATCCTCTCGTCAACCTGACTAAAAAATCAACATTTAATAAGTAACCTGGCATTTGCCTCATATCATAAAAACTAAATCAACAACATGTACTTTATAAGAAATAAATCAAGAACTTCTATTGTTCACCTCTTCGGAGACTACCATCCGATGTATACATTTCATGACGTGATTAATGGCCAAACTACATAAAAGCATAGCAGTTATACTACTATAAACTAAATGAAACTTTCAAGTACCTATATTTTATATCACATGCATATTTCATCTCCTCTGCTCGTGCAATAGCAACTATGCCCTCAGGTTCCACACTCACCAGGACATACATTCCACTACCCTGAACATGACAGAAGAATTAAACGCTTCTTCAGAGATAGAGATGATATTTATCTATTATCTAATTATTAACCCAGAAACAACAAAAAAAATCATCTGATCATACAAAAAGATGGATAAAAATACAAACTTTATTAGCTTTTATACATCAAAGATCCAAAATAAATGTCAGTTAAATAAAGCAGACAAACCAAACTAATTTTTTTGGGTATATATGAAAGTATATGTAGAGAGAGAAAGTCAGTGATTTTCATGTATACCTCTTAAGAGTCAGCAAGGTTGACTTTTTCTTTGTTTATCAGTTTTTTTAATTCTATAAATTTAATTCCTTTAACAAACTCACATAGAACCTGCACAAAAAAAGCCAACAACTCAAAAATAAAAATTTAAATTAGGTGCCTTGAATTGTGTGTTTATGTGTATGAGTGAGAGAACAACATAAAAACAGAAACGATATCATAGAAGGACAAAGAGAAAGAAATATGAGTAAAAAATACAAATATCTCTCTTTGCGCACACTCAACACCACTACACACACAGATTGCACACACGGACACACACACTTCACAAAGATCGAACAAGGGAAAAAAAATAAAGAAATATACTTTTAAGCTTTATACCTATTAGATCTACTATCGAAATCAAAACAATGACCACTTGTGAAGTAGAACTCCTTGAAGATACATCATCTTTCTTGCGGAGAAAAAGTCAAGGAGACCACAAATAATTATCAGAGAAAGCAAAAATTAAAAATAAAATAAAAATAATTTTTTACGATCTAAAAACTCACCACCATCCAGAACTGGGCTCCGATCTGGTTCCCATATTGACCTCCCTGGACGCAAGATCTCATACATCTTTAGATAAAAAAAGTGGTGTGATATTTAGATGTAGGTAGGGAGGGTGAAAAGAGTAGGAGAATGGAGAGTGAAGTACAGAGAAAAAGAAACGTAGAGGGAGATGAAGACGTTCTGCTCTGACATCATTAAAAGTGAAAGAAGAAAGTGTTAAAAGACTATAATAGCCCTATAAATGCCTGTTGAACATTCTAGAGCAAGGGTTAAAAGGTAATTGCACTAATAAATCTTAACATTTAATATACGGTTCAGATTTACTTTTGGTTTCTGTGCAAGATCTTGGCCTTTGGTGCAAGATGATGTCAAACTCCACTAATCAAAATGAATGATGTCATATTCCACTAAGTGCAATGTGAAACCCCGCACGAGGCTTATGTGCATTTTATAACATTTCATGTATTTTTGCATCATTTAAAATGCATTTATATTAATTAATATGCAATTTATATCATTTATGTGTTCATATTCAACGTGCCAAAATGTTCAATTACATGCATTATGGAGTTTTACGTGTCATAGGCATTAATAGTACTCAAATAAGTCATGAGTAGTAACTAATTAGTTGTAATTCAACCAAAATGGTAAACTAGCAATACATAACTTAGTTGGAGGGCAAGGTGGTCATTTGGCCATTTGATATTTTGATCACCTAACTTATACTATTCTCTCACACTCAAAACACACACAACACACTCAACACACACTAAAATTCTACACACACACACACACACAAAACATATTCCCACACACACCTAAGAGAGGAAGAGGGGAAGGAGAGAAAAAAAAGAGGAAGAAGAAGAAAGAAGAAGAAATAGGAAGAAAGAAAGTTGATTTTAGCCATTTCAAGCCACTCTTAAGCTTTCTCTTGCCTTCAACTACACTACTGTAACATTTTCTTGCATCATTGAGGTGAGGGTTGTTTTCTTAAAGGTTTTCAAAGTTATATCGAGCATGATTATGATTATAAAAGTGTATTAATATTGTTATAGCTTGTATATCTAAGTTTGAATGAGGAGATTGAGTTTGGTGTGTTGTAGATCTAGGAATTGAAATTTCATTTTAGGTGTTCGTTGATTGTTGATTTTGGGTGGTTTTGGTTGTTTGAACCCTTGTATGATGCTTAATAGCCACTTTGAACTTGCTTGAGTGTTGGTAGGAAGATGGGAGATTATTTGGATGATTATTGAAGAAATTGGGTCTTTCCTGTCCAACTATCCGAGCATTACAGCCTTTATCCGGTCGCCCGGATAGAAGCCACAACGCCTGACAGAAAACTCCCATCCGGGCGTTACCTACTTCATCTGGTCAACCGGATGAAGGCTACAACGCCCGGATGTTTGACAGCTTTGCGCAGTGATTTTTCGAAGGCCATATCTTATTCGTTTCAACTCCTAATTTCATTCCGTTTGATTCTAGAACTATCTATATTCAATAAGCTTCGATTCTAGACCAAAATAAGATTAATTGGAGTTTGAAAAAATAGACAAATTTACCTCCAAAGTTAGGCTAATGCAGAAGTAGTGATCAAAGCACGAAATTTATAAATTCATCGTTTGTAGACTTTTGTGAACAACGTGGCATTGAACATAACTTTTTGGCTCCTAGAACTCCTCAACAAAATGGGGTAGTAGAAAGAAAGAACCAAACATTACAAGAAATGGCGAGAACCATGTTGAAAGAAAATAACTTGCCTACATATTTTTGGGGTGAAGCCGTTAATACGGCTTGTTCTGTGCTTAATAGAGTCTTAATCAGACCTTTTATTAATAATACCTCTTATGAATTGTGGAAAGGGCGAACACCAAATGTTGCAAACTTTAGAGTATTTGGTTGTAAATGCTTTATCTTAAACACCAAAGGCCATCTTGGTAAATTTGATGCTAAATCCGATGAAAGAATATTTCTTGGTTACTCAAAAAGGAGTAAGGCATATAAAGTATGTAACAAAAGGACTCTAGTTGTTGAGGAATCAATGCATGTGAATTTTGATGAAGCTAATCCCTTTGTGTCGAGAAATTATGATGTTGATATAGGTATTCAACAAGTTGAGACTCAAAATCAACCTATCACATCAAATCAAGTAAATGAGGCATCTCTAAGTAATCCAAAGAATTCATCAAATGAAGGAGATCAACAAACATCTAATGCAAGGGATTTATCAACACCAAATAAGGAAGATCAAACAACACCAAATGATCAACCCACTTCAACCAATCAAGACCTACCAAGGTGTTAGAAGTTTGTAAAAGATCACTCAAATGATCAAATCCTTGGTGATCCATCCAAAGGTGTAAGAACCCGTTCTAACTTGAATACTTTTTGTGAACACATTATATTCCTTTTTCCCAAATTGAGCCCAAAAATGTGAGAGAAGCCTTGGTTCATAATGATTGCATAATGGCTATGCAAGAAGAGCTTAATTAATTTGAAAGAAAAAAAGTTTGGAAACTTGTTGAATGACCAAAAGATTATCCCATAATTAGCACTAAATCAGTGTTTAGAAACAAACTAGATGAATCTGGAATTGTAACAAGAAATAAGGCAAGATTAGTAGCTCAAGGTTATAATCAAGAAGAAGGAATATATTATGATGAAACATTTACACCAATGGCTAGATTAGAATCTATTCGCATGCTTCTTGTTTTTGCATGTTTTATGAACTTTAAATTATTTCAAATGGATGTCAAAAGGGTCTTTTTAAATGGTTTTCTTCAAGAAGAAGTATATGTGGAACAACATCCCGAATTTGAATATCCAAATTCACCTAATCATGTCTTTAAACTTGAAAAAGCCCTTTATGGATTAAAACAAGCTCCTAGAGCATGATAAGACCGATTAAGTGGATATTTTCTTTAAAATGGATTCATTAGAGGAATGTTGGACTCAACTTTATTTGTGAAAAGAAAAAGAAAAGATATTTTACTTGTACAAATATATGTTGATGATATTATTTTTGGTGCTACTAATGAATCCCTTTGTGAGTATTTTTCTAAATGTATGCACAAAGAATTTGAGATGAGCATGATGGGATAGTTGAATTTCTTATTTGGACTGCAAATCAAGCAATCAAATGAGGGTATTTTCATTAAATAAGCCAAGTACACAAAGGAACTTATCAAAAAGTTCGGGCTTGAGACCGCTAAAGAAATGAGCACACCAATAGGAACATCAACCAAGCTAGACAAAGATGATACAGGTAAATCAATTCATGAAAATAGGTATCGAGGTATGATCGGAAGTCTTCTATATTTAACTGCCTCTAGACCCGATATCATATTTGTTGTGTGCTTATGTGCTCGTTTTCAATCCAATCCTAAACAATCGTACCTAAATGCAGTAAAAAGAATCATTAGGTATCTTAAAGCCACAATTGATTTAGGACTTTAGTATCCCAAGGACACATCGTTTGAACTAATAGGTTATTCGGATGCTGACTATGTTGGATGCAAGATTTATAGAAAAAGCACTAGTGGTAGTTGTCAATTTCTAGGCCAATCTTTAATCTCATGGTCAAGTAAAAAGCAAATTAGTGTCGCATTATACACAACTGAGGCCGAGTATATATCCGCCGAAAATTGTGTTGCCTAAACTCTGTGGATGAAACAAAACCTGTTTGACTACGGCTTTGAATATGATCATGTACCCATTAGATGTGATAACATGAGTGCTATTAATCTCACTAAAAATTTAATCCAGCATTCTAGGACTAAGCACATAGAAATTAGACATCATTTCATACGTGATCATGTGCAAAAAAGTGATGTTGTACTTGAATTTGTTGATACATCATATCAATTAGCTGATATTTTTACTAAACCCTTGCATAGAAATCAATTGTGTGCCATTCAGCGTAAGATGGGCATGCAAAAACTCGTTTAAAGCATTCAAAACTGGCAAAATCTTACAAAAATAGAGCATATGAGAGAGTGACTAGCTGATCCGGTCAACTGGATCAGCGCGATAAGCGTTTCTAAACCCGAATTTTGAGCTTTTTAAACCTATTTTTCCTTCTTCTCTTCAAACCCACTTTGTTTTCTCTCAAAACTATCTCTTTTAACTCTCAAAACCTCAAAATTCTAACTCCATTGTTCAAGTGTTTGCATATTTCATGGCTCCTAGACAAGAGAAGAAGAGGAAAACTACCTCTATCTCGGGCTCCTCAAGACAATGGGCAACTCCTGACAATTATCCAAAGCAACAAATCATGTAGGACAAACAAGTGGATGATTCTCTTCTTCAAGGTACTAAAATTCTTGAGTTAATTGAGTTTCAAGGTTGGGTTCCGTTATTAAAGCTTGAAAATCTTGCTAGAGATAATTGGGTTAGAGAGTTTTATGCAAATCTTGAACTAGATAATGGTGCTTTGCAAAGTAGGGTGAATGAAAGGATTGTTAATCTTAAAGAAAACAAAATTGCTAGTTTGTTAGATATTCCTAATAGAGGCTTGAAATCCTATTCTAGCAACACTCGTACAAGAAAGTGTTGTAGCATTTTTGTGGGAAGGAAACGGTAATCCTACTCAGTTTATGCCGTTTAAGAACCAAATATCTCCGAAAAACGGCTTATGCTCTATATTCTTATGGAAGTAATTATGCCTAAAAAAGTTAAGGATGGTTCAATCCCTCTTTTCACCGGTTATCTCATGTATCTCATGTACAATTGCAACAAGATTAATCTTCCATACATCATGGTTCAACATATGTCTCATACAAAAACGAGTAAAAATCTGCTTGCTTATGGGATGTCATTGTGTCATATGCTTGTGCTTTTGGATGTTCCTTCTCCAGGTCATTTTGAAACTGTGGCTGCCAGGATCTATTTACTTGATAGTCATTCTTTTACACGTATGAAGCTTAATATTGGGAATTGTGAGGTCTTTGCTTTAGGTGGTGGTAATGATGAGGATGATTAGGATGAGGATCCGATAAGAATCGAGCAAAGAACCAAACATAGGGGAGACCCTCTTGATGGATCAAGTGGTGTTAGTTCTAAATCTCATATGCCTCTTTCTACTGCTCCTACTGCTCTTATGTTTGACACGAATAAGATTATAGCAGCTATGGCTGATATAAGAGATAGTCTAAAAAGTTCATTAACTCATTCTTTGAACAGGAAGATCAATAGTTGGGGTAAATCACTTAGAAAATAGATAAATCTCCAACATCAAACAGTGAAGAGAGATATGAAAATTGTTCGTATCCAAGCATATAACCTTAATCAATGGGCTAATAGCTATACTGCTTGGATTCAGGAGCATGGCGGAGTACCTCCCATGCTTCCAGGCTACTATTATGTTCCACTTCAACCTGAGTATCAGTAGTACAGAGATGAGCTAGATGATGAGGATAGTGAGGAGGATGAGGCTGATGAGGAAGAAGATCGAGGTTTAACTACCCAAGTTTTTTAAAAACTTTTCTTGCACACCTCTCTTCATGTTTTCCAAAACCTAACTCTTTAGCTTTTTCATCTTATCATAACTATCAAGTTTAACTTTCAAATGCCTTTAGTTTAACTTTTGATGCTATTGTTTTTCTTATGATTATTGAATTTGGATGAGTTGTTATTGTGCTTTTTGTGCTAAGCCTATGAAAAATGACTTCTTCTTGTGTTATTACATACTCAGGAGGAGTATTAATCCTCTCATTTTTACTTAGATCCTTTGATGATATCAGAAAGGGGAAGATGTATCTTTCTATACATATGTGATTATATACGAATACATGTGTTGAGATTTATATATATGATGATATACGAATACATGTGTTGAGATTTGAAAATATGCATTGAGTGAGGGGGAGTTTTGCTTGAAGGAAAACAAATCTGATATGCACTAAGTAAAGGGGAGCCTTCCATTTGTGGTCATGCTTACATTGCTTGTATCTTGTTTTTCATTTCCGTTATGCGATATTTGTGTAAGATTTTGTCATCATCAAAAAAGGGGAGATTGTTAGCCTAAGGGTGTTAATCTCATATTTTGATGATAACTAAATTTTAATTCAATGCTTACTAATTGACTAATTATGCTTGTTAAGTTATATATGGTTAAGATTAGTCATAGAATGGGAGATGATCATGCATGAAGAGATGGTTTGCACTTACTTATTCAAATGTAAGAGACGAAGTCTTGAAGTGCTGAAGAAGTAAGAATTGATATTGGTCAAGACTCGAATATTAAAAGATGAAGAGGGAGCTTTAAGAGGAGACGTGGAGTCATAAGGGGTACCGACTTTATTTATTGTTGTTTGCTCTTTTTGATTTCATGATAAAGCTCAATGAAATATTGTTTTTAAACTCTTGGTTTAAAAAATTGGTTTTAAATCTTTACAAGAGTTTTTGAAACAAGTTTATACTTGAAAACCTCATTCTTAAAATACTCTTAAGTTTATGGGTTTTCAAGAAAATCGTTTTGTACTTTCAAAGCTTCAATCTATGCGCAAAACGAGTCATTCGATTGAGCATCCGGTCGACCAGGTCCTTGATGACTCGCCTGATAGAGATTTTGGCAAAAAAGATGCTTTGATCGTGTCGAGCATTCGGGAGACTGGATTCCTATCCTGGCGACCGGATTCTTGATGACTCGCCCGGTAGTGAGTTTGACAAAAAGATTGCCTTGATCCGGGCGACCATTCGGGTGACTGTCCGGTCGACCGGATGGTGTAGGTGTTTGAAAAATATAGTCGTTGCAAACCGTTGGTTTTAGTTTCTATATATTTTTAGACATCCCATTTGCAAAAATCACCTCTTTCAACTATAAGCAATTGTTCTAAATCTTTTAGATCATCAAAAATACATTGTTTACACAAATCTTGAGATTTAACTTGCAAATCATTGAGCATTCAAGAAGAGCATTAAATTGTAATTCATTTACTCTTAAAGAGAGATATTGTACTCAACATTTATTCTATTTCTATTGTGAGATAAACACTCTACATCTATAGTTTTCAGAGATTCATTGTATAGAGTGAGTGAGAAATCTTCTTTTTAGATTCAAAGGAGTGAAGAGGCTTTTATTACTCTTGTGGACTTAAAGAGAACTTGTATCGTTGGTTTGTGCTTCACCAACTTGTGAAGAGGCACTATTAGTGGAGCTAGTGGAAATCCTAAAGGGAGGTAACCTTAGGTGGTTATGTAGATTAGCCAACTACCGTAAATCATTGTGTTTGTCTTCTATCCCTTTTTATTTCCGTGCATTCATTATTGTGCACTGTACGTGTTTGATAATTTGCTTGGTCAATATAAATTGTTTATATTAAAATTTTTAATTGGTAGCCGTTAGCTAAATACTTAATTCACTCCCCTCTTAAGTATATTTGCCTTTCAAAAAAGGAGTTTCGTAATTTTTTGTATGAAATAGCATAGATTTTCTAAAAAAAAATTGGAAGCTTGTGTGGGATCAGGCTTGCCTCCGCCCCTGTTTGATAATTGCCGAGTAGGAGTCCGAGCTGTGAATTCCAAAAAATAAAGAAAAGCAAAATGGGGGCTCAATTTCAAACGCTCAAGTTAGTATCGAATTAAAATTCAGAAAATATAAGAGAGTATATATAGTGAAAGTAGAATGTTTTAATTACATACGTGGAAAGTAGGTATCCTATTTATAGGAATTAAATTGCAGTTTGTAATCCTGAGTTTGCTGCACATCTATTTTGTGCTTTTTGTTTTATTGTTGAATTTTAGTGTTTTTGTAGCTTAAATAGGTTGTCCTTTCTTAGGTACCGGATGGTCGTGAATCCAAGTTCGTCTTGTTGGATTTGGGGCATAAAACTTCAATATTGTGAATCACTATTGGGGCATTTGTAGGACTTTAGAGTTCGAAACTTGTTGAGAAGCATGCGTAAGTAGATTCCAGCAACTACATAAACAAAAGAAGAGAAAGGACTTTGCATTACCGGTGCTTCGAATAACAATATAGTTTTACTTAAAATAGTGTAAGTCTATGTTACACAGGAATTTTGTACATGATATTGATCTTGATGGAGATGAGAAAAGAAGAAAAAGAAAAAAAATACAAGACACAAAGGAGAGGGGATTTGAGAGAGATGTGGATCATTGACAATATTATTAATTCGTGTGATGAAGTCATCAATTTCTATATCAGCAGAACTTCCACAACCGAATAAGTGTTGAAATCTCTCAACTGAGTACTGAATCTTAAAGGCAAATCTTGAGTAATCTGCAGTAAGATGGAGGGCTGGATTTCATCAACGAGAGCATGACCACGTTCTTTTTTGGACTGTCAATTGCAATTCAGATATCAGTTTGTACTGAAGCTCTTTTTTTTACTTTCATCTCTCAACTAGAATAGTTTCTCTGGATGCTTTCTCCATGTATTGTTGGCTTTTACAATCCTTGAAAGATAAAGAATCATGCTATGTCTAACACATTGACACATTAGAAGAAAAGTGGATATGCGACAACCATTCTACGTATGTCTGCAGTTGCAAGAAAGATGATTAAGTTTGGCATTAGCTGTGGTAGCATAAGGAAAACACATTGAATGCAGTGGTGATAACCACTAGCATGAACCCTCAGACCATCAGACGTATAGAGACAATATACTAGATCTCTTCTTATTGCTTCGCCCCAAATACATTTCATGTGCAAATTATGAAATTGCAGAGTTTTCTAAGGATCTAAGAAAGACATACCAAGGAAGTAAAAGTCAGACTCAATGGACTAATACCTATAAAACATATTTGAGATTAATAGACCAGAAGACAAGAGTCCTATCCATTAAAAGGTAAAATAATTTTAGTAAAGCAATTGAACATTAACGCATTAATTGTACAAATTATTCCTTTCATTGGAATAGAGCTGACAAATGGGCCAACATGGTTGAATCGTGGGTTAAGAAAAATGAGTCCGACTCGACACATATGTTTAGTGGGTTGAGCTGAGCTGGGCTCAATTCTTGAAATATAGAACCAAACTCGGTCCATGAGCCCGCTACCACGAGTCGCGAGCTGGGACTAGGCCAGCCTTTTTTTTTTTTTTTTGGTTTGTTTTGTGATTAGTATGTTCTAAATTTTGATAGTTAGATTAATAACGAAAAAAGCTTAAGTTTAACCTTTTTTACAAAAAATTTAATTTAATGATTAACAAAATATAAGTTGATTGATAATATTAATATAAATGATAAAATATTACTTAACAAACACAAGTTCACGAGACACGGATACATTACTAATAAACATAAAAAAGAACATGACATAAATGTTTGAAGAAAGTTGATGGAGAAGTTCTCCTTTTTATTACGCTCCTTATGCTGGTGCTAGGCCTGCTAGTGGTGATGGTGGCAGTGGTTGAGGATTGAAATAGTTTGGAACATTTGAATGTTGAGATATAAAATGTCTTACAAGCGTTCCAGTTTTAAATTAAGGACAAAATATATATTTACGTTCACAAAAGTTACAAATTACATACTCATGTTCTTCAAAGTAAGCAAAATGATTCCAAACATTTGAACGTGATCGTTATAAAAAATTTTCTTTCTACATAACCATAGATATTGTATATTCTCTTGTAGTAAAATAAAAAAATAATATATAGTAAAATAAATATATAGTTTTATAGTAAAATAAAGTTGAATACAATAACTATTTATAAGAAAAATTACGCGTACAAATTATAATTATAAAAAAATAAAATCATATAAAAGTAAATAAAACATAACGAACGCTTATATGTAATGTAAAGGATACGTCACACCACATGTCTGTAAAGCCCCGATCCCTCACGAGACTGGGACTTCTATTAACCATGCTATACTCAACCCAAATCCAAACCCGGGCACAAAATTTATGAAAAATGAACGGAGTCTCCCCTATTTATAAGACAAACTAAAACTAACAAACAGAATATAAGTGGACCAGTACCGTGTCTAACACATTCAACAACTCTTCAAGGCCATCCGAACCTTGGTTCTCAACAAACAAACCAAGCAATTATATATCTACAATTTCAAAGGCTACCCTAACTCTTTTTCTTTAGACATGTACATACATGCTTGAATTGAAATAATACTAACCTATTACATAAACTAGATTATCATATCACTCTAATGACTAAATTAAACTTAATTTATATTTTTTTATTCATTGAATACATACAACTCAAAAGTAACATCTTTACAACTCACGTCACATAACACATTGACTCCCAAGCAAAGACCAAGTACCGCAAGCACGAACATTCCTTCTAACATTGTGATACCTGAAAGGTGGGTAATGAGGAGTGAGTATACAATCATGTATACCCAATGAGAAAGGTGATGTAGCATACCGGAGAATGCTTTCATGAAATGCAACAAAGATAACACATAAATATCACAATTAAGCAAGCTATTGAAACAAGTAATTAAACAATTCATAAAAGGATACGGTTCAATTCCTTGTCTTCAATCTCGAACCACGAACCACGATCTTCAAGCAAATGCCGACAAACCTCTTATTCCTCCAAATAGGGTACTCCGAATGTAACCCGATCCTACGACCCATTTCTCTTAAGATAAGTCCATATACCCTAACGAAGTGAACCACGCCTTTGGGGTAGTGAAGTATGCTCAGCGAGAAAGGGAATAGGCACCATGGTAATCGAGGGAACACAGTAAGCCTGACGCCACCCGTGTTTCTTGACATTACCATGTCCAAAAAGGTTGCGCAACCCAAAACATGAATTCGAGGATTTACAAGATATCACAGAATAATCACAAATAACACGAGAAAACACAAGATAACAAGTAAATAGTACATATAAAATTTATCAATTACTAATTATACAATCTAGAAACAATAAAAGAAGTTAAGATGTACAGAAAAGATGAAGACTTCATCACATTTACCGAGCTTCAAGATGCAAGATTGTATTCACATCATTCTCAATCACTTGTACCTAAGACAAAACATTACTTCAATTATCATTTGACTACAACAATTATCAATTATCCACCAAGTTAGCTAACTTATAGTCTCACTCATTTAGCATATAATATCTATTATAATTCTATCTTTAACAAAATGCCACCTTTATATGCTTTAACTTAACATGTGTTCTAAGTAACCATTCTAGTAGTATAATGTACAAGTCTTAAACATAACTTCACCCATGCAACACAAAATACAAGCAATATTAACATTATAACATGATATAAGCGTTAAATATGAAAATAACTATATGTGCTTAAAGGGGTCATCAACACATTTTTTTCACGAAACTCTACAAATAGCTCAAATATACTTTAGACATGCACTTAGACACATAATAAACAACTACAAGTTAATACAAGTGCTAAAAACCCTCAAACTCCACTTTTCCTCTTTGTTAACATAGGTTATTTAGCTTCTAACTGGAAAACAAGGTTCCTAATTCATAAATGAATTATCCTACCCTCTAACCCTCACATTATGACACCCTTTAAACCCTTAAGTCTACCCGATGACCCTCGTTTCCTACAAAACACCATTTTTCCTTTATGCATTTGAACTACACAAACCCTAACCGATGCTCAAACAAGCGTTAGAAAAGCACATCTAACACCTATATACCCCAAGAACACCTGATATACCGTTCAAATCAATCCAAATTCACTTTTACCCCGAAATCCCTTTGTTACCTAAGCTAATTTTGCATTTTTAACCAAGGTTTAAGCAAACTAAGGCCATACAACTATTTTCTATGTTTATTAACATCTCTAGCATCTATAGGAAGCAAGAAATTAATCTAATAAGCAATTTTTTTTTATCAAAATCCCAATTTGACACTATTTATCGTCTTCTCTAACTTGCCATTTCAAAATCTAGCCATAAATTATGTTAATAGCTTGCAAAAGAATGTTCACTAATCATTATTGAATGATTTAGAAGCATTCATAAGCACTTATATCACAATATAAAACAATTGCAAAATTCAACATAAACCTTAACATTCAAAAGATGCACATAAAATGATTCTCCCTCACCTACAAGCCTTAGAAATGCGAGGATGATGCTTAGGATTCCTTGAAATCCCTTGGTTTGAGCTTGGATTGGCCAAAACTTGGTGTAACTAGAAGAAATTTTCTTTTCTTTTCCTATTGGGTGTCGTCGGGTGGAGGGGTGGTTTTCTTTTTTTTTTTTGTGTGTTTTTGCTAAGTATATATGGTGGAGGACTAAATAAATAAGTATGCATATATGTGTAGGCCAAAAATTACTATTGGTGCAAGACTATACTTTAAAACAATGCTCCAAAACTCAATCACATGCTAACTAGTTAAATTCCATGTTATAACATGTTTTTACTATTCATATGATGCACTAAACATTTTCTAAATGCGCTCTCCAAATGTCCAATACTCAAAATTCCACTTCTTTTGCTCCTTATGTGATTCCTATGACCTAGGAAAATTATAAAATCAAACAATTTAAATAGAAAAGTTTCTTATGAATAGTGCTCATAATTAAAGTAGAGAAATGTACAATTAAATGCACATAAAAATACACAAAAAGAATATATGTAACAGTTAATATTACATGAAAAAATCTTGGGAGTCACAGTATCCCTATAAAACAGAGGGACTTAAAGTCCCCCAATTGACTTTAAGCCCCTCTGTCAGGGATGTCAAGTCCTAAGGGACTTGACTTGACATCCTTTTTTTTTTTAAAAAAAAGGACACGTCCCTCTGTTATTATAACATAACAGAGGGACGTGCGTCTCTAACAACATCACGTTTCTCTTTGAGTGGGACGTGATATTTTTTTATGTTATAAATTTTTAAAAAGTTATTTAATATTTTGATAATTTATATCTTTTTAAGTTTATTTTTATTAATTTTTTTAAAATTTAAATTTTAAAATTTAAAAAGATAAAAAATTGAGTTCATTAAAATTTATTTGAGTATAAATTAATCAATATATAAATTATCTTATTCAAAGTAAGTGTACATTATTAAATAAAAAGAGAAAAATAAAACAAATTTGTGAATAATACTTCAAATTTTATTCACTTAATTAAATAATTGCAACATAAATTACATAAAGTTTAAAAAAAAATAATACCTCAAACTTTTATTCACTAGCTTGATAATTCCAACTTACAATTAAGTTAAAGACATAAAATACACATAAAAAATATTATTCTTATAAAAAAATTAAATTTTCAATAATTTCGATCTTCCATCTTTATTTGTCAACATTGATCATTTGACTCAAGCATTAGTTGAATTTTCGGTTAAACTTGTTTTTTTTTTTATTTTTTATTATTGAATGTCAATATCATGTTCAATAAGATGTTATGTCCTGTTTTCTGCAGAAACCCAATCTTTGCCGCTTACCAATGTTTGTAGTGAGTTCGGTGCCAAGCTACTTCTAAACTCACTCAATATCCTGCGACCAAGACTAAAAGCACTTTCAGATGCTACAGTAGACACCCAAATTGTTAGTAGATCACGGGTCATGATAGAAAGTACATGAGACTGACTAGACTGTGCTTTCCATCAGGCCAATACATCGAAATCAAGATCAAAGACATTAGATGGAGACATCGTTGCCAAATGAAAATCTAATTCATTAATTTGTGACGATGAAGAACCAGTTTTTGTTTTTTTGAAAAGTTGAAGAAATTTTGTATCAAACTTTTTACTACTAGTACTACTTAAAGACCGAGATGAAGAGGAAGTCTCATTAGAATATTGTGTTACATACATATCGAATAATAATGTCAAAGTTGAATAAATTTCATTCCAAGTTTGAGTGTCATCAATTTCATTATTTTGCATTTTTGAATGATATTGTTGTAAAATACTTTGAACAACATGTTTTTTTAATCTAGGATCCATAATTGCAGCAAGATAATAAACTATAGGTACATTTTCAAAATAGTTTGAAAGTTTTTTTTTTTCATGTCATAAATTATTTGTTGAAGTAGAAAATGATCTTCATGTTTTGATAAAACATCAGATATTTTCTACAATGCATAAAGTACCATATTTGAAGTAGGATAATATGATCTAGAAAGTAATTTGGTCATCTCATCAAAAACACTTAAAAAATCACAAAATAATTTAGCTTTTTTCCAATCTACATCTTCTATTCATTTATCAAACTGATCATGCCCAAGTGAATCGTTATAAATTTGTGAAAAAGGATCTTTATAAGGAATAAGGTCATTTAACATTTTATATGTAGAATTCCATCTAATTTTTATGTCACCTTGGATATTCTTTGATTTTAGTTTGTATTGTTGACATAAATCATGAAATTCTTGATTTTTGGATGGATTAGATCTAAAAAATTGTACCCCACTTCTAATTTTTTGAATTTGAGGGCGAAGATTATCTAGAGTAGCTTGAACACATAAATTCAAAATATGACAACAACAACAAATATGAAAAAAAAAAATTCACTTAAAATCGGTTTACACAAATTTTGAAGTAAACATATAGAAGAAGTATTGTTGGTAGCATTGTCAAAGAAGATGGAAAGTATTTTATCAAAAATATTATATTCATTTAAAACTATTAAAATCGAAGTATAAATGTTGGTATAATTATGTGGATATGGAAAGACATGGAAAGAAGTATTATTTTTTGTAAATTCCAACTAGGGTCAATCCAATGAGCAGTTATACACATAAAAGGAAGATTAGTTCTACTACTTCAACAATCACATGTCAAACAAATTTTAGTTGAAAGAAAGGAAAATGTTGCTTACAAAAATTCTTTTCCTTCATTAACAATTGAAAATTTTTCATTTTTCAAAGTATTTCTTGGAATTCTTATAAAAGCAGGTTGTAAAGCCTTTTTTACATAAGCTTCAAAAGCAGGATCTTCACCAAAATTAAATGGTTTTTCAGATATAAGAACAAATTTCGCTAATTCTCTCTTATTTATTTCATGTGAATAACGAAAAGTAGTTACACAACTGGATGAAGAAATATCTAATTGAGTTTGAATTCCATCATTAAATAAATCGGGATGAATACACTCCAAATGCCTTTTTAAAGTACCTGTTCCAAATTTTTTTAAAAGAAAATATTTTTTTTGTAAATATTACAAGTAGCAATTTGTTTTTCCTTATTTTGAGTACAATATTTTCAAACATTTGAACTTGTACCTTTACCTCCTTTAAGATTAGTGTTGGGGATAGTAAGCGAATTAGAGTCAATAAATAATTGTGATTGTGCAATATTTATATTTTTCAATTCAAGACGTGGAGTGTTACTTTGAGAATAAGGATCCATAATCAAAATAAATATTACAATAAAACTACTATTATAATTAAAAGAATACCTCAATAAAGTTCAATTGAAGAAAATTGAAACTCCTCTTATTGAAAATAAATTGACCACTTGAATGTTGAATCAATGTTGAATCTTTGAACAATTGAGAATTGAGATTCGAGAGTATTGAAATTGACTTTGAACAATTGGATCTTGAATGTTGTAAAAATACTTAACACTTAAAGATATATAGAAAATTGAGAGAAAGAAGATTGATTTGGTATGAGAAAAATGAAAAATGATTAGAGTATTTGTAGAAATTATTAAAGGACCAAAATGGAAATAAAAAAATTTAAATGATTCAATCTTTTTTTTAAAAAGGCCAAGTAGCCGTTGGCAAACGGCTACTTTGCATCAAAATTGCGTGCAGGCTAAAGCAGGCAACATGTTTGTTGCTTTTTGTTTTGTTTTTTGTTTTTTTTGTTAGTCAACATAATTTGGTTAAAGAAACTTCAACTAAACTACATGTATGTATATATATGCATACATACAGACATACATACATACATATGTATGTATAGAAACGTGTAGATTTTGTCACTTTTTTTCAATTTTGACTTTTTATACATATATTTTTTGAATTAAAGTTGCAAGTTGTAATTTACAATATCATAGAAAATATTTGATAACAAGTTATTTTGTATCAACTTAAAAAATAATTTTTTTATTTGTTATTATTATATATTTTTTGAAAAAAAATAGTTACTACAACTTGTTAATTTATCTAAAAAAAGTTATTAGTCATAATGAATAATATTTAATTTTTGTAATAAATGGGCTTCAATTGTGCTTATATTGTGCTGGGCCTGAGTTAAGCTCAAGATGAGCTTTATTTGGGATCAAATTAAGCCTGAGCTGGGTTCTAGCTGGGCTAGGTTAAGGTGGGTCTTTTCTGGGTTCGAGTTGGGCTGAGCTGAGCTTATGGGTTGAACTGGGCTGGACTTGGGCACAAATGGGATAGGTTAAAAAATATATGACCCACCTTGACCCACCTATATATGGTGGGTTGGGTCAAGTCGAACCCATTTTCAATAGTAAAGCAATTGAACATTAACGCATTAATTGTACAAATTATTCCTTTCATTGGAATATTGAAGCTTACCATCTAAAGAAACCGAATTAATATTGAAACAAACAGCAAATACAGTCAACACAATGACAAATCATACATTACAAACCGAAAATCACATGCTCAAATAAAAACACCAGTGAGTGAAGAAGAGAAAACTTGTAAGAGGAATTGACCGAAACAGTGAGAAGAGAAAAGTTTCTGCACACAAAGCTTGTAACATGCAAGAACACAATTGTTTGGCCACTCCAAGAACGACTCCAATCCATCAAGCTCCGAAAAATGCAAGAAAAATTAGCGCAGAATTATACGATGCATCACATTTGCAAACAGGGGCGGAAGTAGGGGGGCCACGACCCCTCCAACCTCAAAAAAAAAATTAATGTATAGTTTTATAAAAATATATAGGTTCGGCCCCCAATAAATATTGAAAAATTTGTCTAAACTACACAGGTTTTGAGTTAGCTTGGTGGTTAGTTATATTCAAGTTTAGTCTTACGTCCCGTGTTCGAGTCTTGATGGAAGCAATTTTTTCTTTTTGTTTTGTTGCCACGGGCTTTTAAGGGGGAAAAAAAAGATGAAAGAGTAGGTTGTCACTTCCCAAAACCCATTAGTGGGAAACGAAAAAGTAGATATCAATTGTTTTTTTTTCTTTTTTTTAACTGATCAATGAAAGGCAAGGGAAGTGCCCACGTGGCACTTCCCCAAACCCATTAGCGGGAAACGCAAAAGCATATATCAATTGTGCTTTTTTTTATTTTTTATAACTGATCAATTGATCAAAATAACTTATTTCTTTTGAAAATAAAAACCAACAATTTCTAAATAATCCTTTCTTTTAGAAAAAAAAAAACTAAAGTACTATCTCTTCTTGACTTCTTCAAGTTTTCAAGACTTCAACTCTCAAATCTCTTTAGAAATTTCAATTTCTCCAAAGGTATGTATATCTTTTCAAAATAAAACTATCATTTTTTTCCTTAATTTAAATTGTATATATTAAATTGTAAATGATTATGTATATATTTGTATATATAAGTGTATTATGTATATTCATATTTTGTTTAGAAAATCAATTAAGAGTTCTTTGAGATTCAATCAGCCAATTAATTAATAATGACTGTCTATGATACTCTGTTTAATTTGTATGAAGAAGAAAGTTCAACTTGAAGCCTAAAGCCAATTAATTTTCAATTTGAAATCTTTTTTTTGGTTGAATTTAGCTGTTGATGTTTCGAAGGTTAATTTTTTGTGATCAAAAGCATTGTTTTTGTTAAGGTAACACATGTGAATGATTATGTTGTGTGATCCTTTATTAGAATTGGGCTGATCACATGCAAAGTGTCTATTGAATAATAGTAATTTTTTTTTTATAGTATTCGTTGAAATTCTAATACGATTTTGATTAAATTGTTTTTCATTTTTAATGTCTGGTTATTGGTTAAGCTTCAAAGTTGTAATGAGTCATGACTAATATGAATGATTAAATTTATGAACTAAAAGAGTTGAATTAAAATATTGATGATCAAGATGACATGTTTTTTTGAAAATTGAGTGAGTCCGTTGATGCAATTTTCAGAAAGAAATGCCAAAGCATGTTTCTCCAACACACCTAAAAAAGTAGAAGGAAAATATCGTAAAAGAGCACATGTACCTTAACAACTTTTTTCATTGCTCCATTTCATCAAATAACGAAAAGGAAAAAAAAGGGAAAAAACATATGATTATCTTTTATGTAAACTGGCCTGTTGAAAGAAAATTAAAGAATAGAATATAATGACTATATGAATTAGTGTTGCGTTATATATATATATATATATATATATATATGTCTACTATTCATATATATGTTGAATTTGTTTTTGCTCTTAGTTGGTCTCTTTGCCATTGTCCTTCTTGTCATCTCGGAAGACGGAAGTAGCCGATTCAAGTGATCAAACAAGTGAGTTTAAGCTCAACTCTATTTTTCTATGTTGGACAATATTGCCTATCATTTCATCATATTATTATTTATTTGTTGGAAATTACTTTCAGCCTTCAGGTTAAAATATAAGTAAGCCAAAAACAATTTATTATTTCTTTAAAAGAAAAGAAAAGGTTGTTGACTCAGAGCCCGGAGAACAATCTTCTATACCTAATAGTGATATAAATGTGATTTTAGAACCTCCAACAAAATTCCAAAGGATTGAAAATGAGACAATTGATATGAGTTCTTTAGTGCGTGATCCAGGTTTACGCCCTCACATTTGGGAGTATCCAATGAATCAAAGAGATGAAATTCGTAGACCATATATACAATTTGGTCCATATCATCATATTCAATCAGATTATCCATTATCTGGACAAGAGAGTCATCCACGCCGATTTCAAGCTCATTGATTCAAAATATTTCCTTGGTTAGAGTATTCACCTGCAAAAGATGTAGTGTTTTGTTTTCCTTGCTACATTTTTGCAAAAGAATCAAATGAAAAAACTGGATTATATGTATTCACTGTTAAGGGATTTAAAAATTGAAAAAAAGTAGGTGGAAAAGATTGTGCTTTTTTATCTCATATGGGGAAGGATAACATGTCAGTCCATAATTTAGCTTCCAAATATTGTAAGAATTTGAAGAACCAGTCTTCTCATATTGAAAAGGTGATGCAGAGGCAAACTTCTTCACAAATTTTGAATAATCGCTTATACCTTAAAGCTTCTATAGTTCGGTATCTAACATATCAAGGAAGTGCTTTTAGAGGGCATGATGAAAGTTCGAACTCAATGAATCAAGGTAACTTTCTTGAAATGATAAAGTTGTTAGCATCTTACAATGAACAAGTGCATGCAGTTGTTTTGGATAATGCGCCACAAAATGCTAAATACACATCACATAAAATTCAAAAAGAAATTTTATCTGTGTTGGCTAGAAATGTGCAAAATAAAATTCGTGATGAGATTGCCGATGCAATATTTTGCTTAATTGTTGATGAATCTCGGGATGAATCTAAGAGAGAACAAATGACTCTTGTTATAAGATTTGTTGACAATGAAGGATTTGTTAGAGAGAGATTTCTTGTGCATTGTCTCATCATAACCTCAATATTCTTAATATTCGTGGTCAAGGATATGATGGAGCTAGCAAATGGGTTATAAGCTTTGTTTCTTAAAGATTGTCCTTCTGCTTATTATGTGCATTGTTGGGCTCACCAATTGCAATTAGCTCTTATTGCAGCTGCCCAACTAACTAAAAATGCACATTTAATTGAATGTGGTAAGATTGATACCGGTAGAGGAGCCAATCAAATAGGAACTTTACAACGTCCTGGAAATATTAGATGAGGTTCTCATTTTAAGTCAATTTGTAGTTTGATAAGGATCTTTGGTGCAACTTGTGTTGTTCTTCAAAATATAGCTATTGAAGGATCTACATACTCTCAACGTGGAGATGCTACTTTTGCTCTTAAGGTATTGATGTCATTTGATTTTGTATTTATCTTGCATGTGATGAAAGAAATCATAGGGATTACGAACACACTTTGCCAAGTTTGCAACAAAAATCTCAGGACATTTTAAATGCTATGCATATGGTTTCAAGTACAAAATTATTATTACAAAAGTTGAGAAATGTTGGTTGGGAAAGTCTCATAGAGAATGTGACATCATTTTGTTTGCATAAGAATATACAAGTTTCTGATATGAATACTTCTTACTTTGATGTACTCCGATCTTGTCATTGAAAGGATAGTATAACTGTAATGCCCCGATCCCTCACGAGACCAGATACTCTAATAACCATGCTATTCTCAACTCAATACCAAACCTGGTCACAAAATTTTAGGGAAAAAAAGACAGAGTTTCCTCTGTACTGCGGACATTTTTCAAACCTGTAAATGCTCAAAATAGCCACAATATACTAAAACAAGCTTTTATAATTAAAATTCAAAGGTTCAAGGCCATCCAAGCCAGGAGACAAACAATAGCTCCAAATCACACATGCATGCACCTAACTTAACTTTGACAAACAATAGCTCCAAATCACACATGCATGCACCTAACTTAACTTTTCATTAAACCTTTTTAACATGCCATTCTATGATAACATTAGAGCAATTTTAAAAGTTGAAATCAACACCTCTAAACATACACCCCCAAGCATGCAAGAACTAAAAGGAGAATTAAAAGTTATTACAAGTCATAATATCTCAAAGCTAACATTACAACCAACAACTTTCAACTTGCAACTACAAGAATATACATAGCCTTAAGACCACAAATAGATCATGCTATAGCAATAAAAGTACACCATGTAACAACAAGAAGGAAAATCCACCTTAGACAACAAACACACAACAACTAGGGCAAAGGCTCAGCCTGAACTTCTTCCTCTTCCACTAGCACTTCAACTAGTTGGGGTTCACCCTCAGCACTTCCTGAAACATGTTTAGCGAGGTATGAGCAATCACAATTGCTCAGTGAGGGATAAGGTCTACTGGGGACGTGCAATGCAGCAAATTAACACAATTAATACAATAGATAAACAGTGAATAACAATTCTAATACCACATTTTAAAAGGATACAATCGATAACCCTTATCACTCCAAATCTTCGATCCCCGATCCATGAACCACGATCTCAATCTCGATATGCCGGCATTCCTTACACCAATGGGTACTCCGGATGTACCCGATCCTACGACTCAACACCCCCTGGCAATCTCCATACCAGGCGAGTGAGGGAATAGCAGACGGAGCTAAGGCAACCAACACTGGCAAGCCCGATGCCGCCCAGCGAGGCCATCGCATCCGCTGCGACAATGAGGTTGCGCAACCACGATGGAATGCAAGAATGATAACAATTACAATATAATCAGTAAACACATTTAAGCACAAAAAAGTAGGTTGTCCTCGCACCAAGTTACAATTTCGCAACAATAAGTATATATCAATTATGCAATTATACTAAACAATATACTCTTTTAGCAAGAAAATAAACTATAATGCACGTAAGGATGCAGGTCCTTCACCTCTACCGAGTTCCAAGATGTAAGTTTGAATTACATCATTTCCAGTCACCTTGAACCTATGAGCAAACATTACTTTAATTACTCTTTAACTACAACATTCATTAATTATTCAGCTAGGTTAGCTAACTCATAACTTCACTTATTTAGCATATATACAATATCTATTAGAATTCTATTTTTAACAAAATGTCACTTTTATATATTTTAACTTAACATATATTCCAAGTAGTCATTTCCCACAATATAGCTCATATAATTATAAGCAACACGGTATTATAAACAAGATACAAACATATTTTAATGAAGTAGCTATATAACCTATTTCATGAAACTTCTTCAAACAACTACATATTACATACCATTACCATTTAAACTCTTATTTAAATCATTTAAAAGTAAATTATAATAACTACATCAATTCAAATAACCAACTAAGCACCAAGCTCAACTAATTCACATAAAATCCAATTAAAACCTTTCCACATGCTTAGTATTTAGGTCATAAACTTCATACTTATACAACATATAACTCAATCATGATCAATTAGAGCAAATATAACAATATAATAACTACTAATGCAACTAATTCAAGTAATTCACAAGACATCCAACAAATCTCCTTCTAAATGTTTACAAAACAAGTTCTAAACTTTGCACAAGATAACGAACCTCAAATCTAACTATACTACATCTCTAATGACACTTTATGGCACCATTTAAGCCCTTGAAATCTCACTTTAAAGTACAATTACCCAAAAAAGTTTGAAATTCCCTCTTATAGTTTTACACTACACCTACCTCATCCGGGCTTCAAACAAGGGTTAGCAAAGCTTTTATAGCACCTAGGTAGCCTAAGAATACCAAAAGTGAAGCCCGAATCCACTCGGATTCGCATTAACCCCAAAACCCCTTTGTTAAAGTCGGCTATTTCATGCTTTATGCGATTTTAGAGCAATTCAAGTGTACGGGGCTATTAGACTACCTTAATTAGCACCTAAAGCATCTATTAGGAGTGTTGAATTAAACTAATATGTGCAATTACACAAAACCCTAGAAAAAACGTCACTATTCATCTCATAAATCAAACTAACGATTCTAACCGTTTAAAAAGCGAAACAATGGCTCAAATATGTTCTTTAGCACTCATATACAAGGTATAATAACATAGATAATCAATACATTAGTATTTGGTCACATTTTCAACAAATCAAGAAAATAGCAACTATTTTAAAATGCGAAAATAAGCCGTGAAATCCCTCCAATGCGCGTAGGAGCACCTAGGAAGCTTGCACACACCCTAAACTACTAGCTCTAGGCTTGGATTGGCTTGGCTTGAAGAGTTGAAGAGCAAAATCACATTTTTTCCTTCTCCTTTGGTGTTTTCGGCCCTGCTACAGTAATTCCTGCACATGTGTTTTCTTTTGTTTTGTGTTTTAGTGCTTATAAGGTTATATAGTGAGGTTAAGTTGAGGTGGGGTCAAGTGGTTGCTTAAGTGGACTTCTAAAATGCGCGTTGCTAGCTTAAAAACGAGCCTAAGGTGTAAAACATAGGCTAGCTAATTAAAACACTAAGTTAGTTACGTAACACTATTCATTGAACTACGAAAATCATTTTTTAAACGAGCTCTCCTATCGCTTCTAGCTCAATTGCACATTTTTCCCACTCCTCTAACAATTAATGTGATTTAATAAAAATGCTAATTCACTAATAGAATATAGTTTGAAAACGGGATGAATAGTAGTTAAAGAAGCCAGTTAATAAAGCACAGAAGGAAATGCGCAAACAATAGATGCAACAGTAAATGAATGTACGGCTAAAATCTCGGGCGTCACAATAACAGTGGAGTATCATTACCGGATATATATCTTCACAGCTGCTATAGATCAACAATTATAGGAGTTAAACAATAGATTTAGTGAGCAAGCAACCGAGCTTCTTACTCTTAGCATAGCTTTGGATCCAAGAGATGGTTACAAGTCATTTTCAATTGATGATATATGTAAACTTGCTAAAAGATTTTATCCTTTTGACTTCCTCGAGCAAGAGATGATTCATCTAAGTTATCAATTGCAACATTATGAGCTTAATGTTCGTAATCATCATGATTTGAAAAGCTTGCCTAGCTTAGCAGCTCTATGTAGAGGATTGATGGAAACTGAAAAATCAAAAGTTTATCCGTTAGTTGATAGATTGATACGGTTGATTTTAACTCTTCCTATATCAACAACAACTACAGAACGAGCTTTTTCTGCTATGAAAATTATCAAAACAAGGCTTCGCAACCGGATGGAAGATCACTTCTTAGAGATAGCTTGATTATCTATATTGAAAGGGAAATTACTAAAGATGTGTCTGTTGATGTGATAATTGATGATTTTTATACCATGAAGGAGAGTCGAGCCCAACTTCATTGACAAAATCGGTAAACATTACTTTACAAGTTTACATAATCTTATATCATTTTGTTAAATAGTATTATTTACATGTGTTTTTTTAGCTAAATTTCTTTACACATGTTTATATTTAAAATATGTTATATCGTTAATATTTTTAATTGAATCTCGACCCCCCTTTATTAAAATCCTGGATCTGTCCCTGTTTGTAAAAAATGAGATTTGGACTTCAAACACAGCTGGCAACGGAAGCAGGATGAGATATTCTAATTGCCATCATCTGGAGATACGGAACAGGTTATTCACATTGCTAATTTCTCATAATGTGGAAAAAGTATCTCAAAAGTCATGAAATATTAATGAGTAAAATAGAAAACTCATTTATTTTCTTCACTAACCAAGGGATCTTGTCTCATTGCTTGCCACAAGATTCAATGTGAGCAATTGAAAGTTAGGTGGTTCAAAACCCATTTATCGACTAAACCTGCAAGTTTGATATGTAATTAGAGTGGGAAAACATGTATAAATCTATTTCTTTTAATGGGTGTGAATAACTTAAGCCCTCTAAATAATGTACTCAGCTTCACTGGACTCAAACTGAGAGATTGATTAGTAAACTATCTACACTTCGTGTAAAATAATGACTTTATATCAGCAAAATGAACAACTAAAATGTGTGTGTGTATATATTAATCTTTCTTTTCGTTTTCAGAATGCAAGGACTTAAATGCCAAGAAAGTAGTACTTATAATAAATTTTATAATTCCTTTGGAACAAAATGATGTGAAATTTTTTGATTTCACTACAAAGATAACAAAGAGCTTACTCATCTGCCATTCATATTCTAATTAATGGAGAAGACACATCTCGAAAAGGAAAAAAAATTGTAAACGAAATAGTGAGAGCATGCCAAGGAACTAAAAATGGAAATAAAGAAAACAGAAAGTCATAAGCATAATTAGTATATAAGGAGTAAACATGCAAATTCAAAATGAAAAATGGGTTTTCAATTTCTATATTAGCAGAGCTTCCACGGCCAAGTGTTAAGATCCCTCAGCCGAAAAACTGAATCTTGAAGGCAAATCTTGACCATTTTCTGTTTTGGACGTCAGTTGCAATTCACATATTAGTTTGCACTGAAGCTTTTTTTTTCCTTTACACTCAGCCAGCACATATAGTTCCTGTGGATGCTTCCTCCATGTACGTTTGACTTCTACAAAGGTGTATAATTTTGCCGCATGGGATGTCTCGGCAGAGAATGGTCTCTTCTTTCGTTGAAAGCAAGCAAATCATGTGACGTTCTAAGCCAGTGCAGAAAACCAGCACATTGACACATAAGAAGAAAAGCGGATACGCGCCAACCATTCTATGTCCTGCTGCACCTGCAAGCAATATGATTAAGTTTGGCATTAGCTGTGGTAGCATGATACAATAGAAGAAAAAAAATCGAATGAAGCGGTAATAACCACTAGCATGACCCAAAATCTACTGAAAACATAACGGGTTTGTGCAAACTCTTGCTAGATAAGAGAAAATTATATGTATCCTTCTATTCCAAACTTTCTTGTTATCATAAGACAATTATTTTTGCAAGTGGACCAGAGGAAAGCGAAAAATAGCCTTCTGGAAACATACAAAACATGTTGTCAAGAAGATGCATAATCAAAAGGTACAGCAAGATTATGCCCAGAAAACGGACTACATAGTCCAATAAACATTGTAGCACACACAAATTCCAGATTTTTACCATAACTAGTACAGAGTCCTGCATAGATCTCAATCTTTAAGTACGTTGTCTCTATGAGTACAGTGTATCATTTACGACTATGTAAAAGGTTGAACAACTCACATATTTGTGTTGATGTTTACATTCTTGAGCAACCCGGCACAGCTTCTCTATAATTTGGTGCGACTTCAGATAATTAAAGATCGAGAAAGACAGAGGACATATAAAGAATATGAATATATAGAGGGACAGAAGCAGAATGTGCACAAAAGATCATGGAAATATGGAGGAAACACAGTTAAACTTACAGATTTAGGTGGTGGTTAGTTATCTCATCTGGTTCATCTTGGGAAGGGAACAATCAGCGGTCTTCAACTTCTAGTGAAGGAACGCAATCAACCATTTCTGCTTCCTTTCTACACATGTACTCTGCCTCGTGAAACAAAAGCTTTGATCTAGTGAAGGTTGAGTATTAAACAGTTGATGTACACCAATCTTTTCTTATTGCTTCGCTCAGAATATATTTAATGTTAAATCCACAATACAAATGCTCAAATTGAAAACTAGATGGTAGAAGCTCTAGAAACGCAGAACAAGCTTTTTAATCATCAAAAGAAACCGAATTAAAATTGAAACAAACAGCAAATCCAGTCAACATAATGACAAATCATACACTACAAAGCAAAAATCAGATGCTCAATAAAAGACACCAGTGATCGAAGAAGAGAAAACCATTAAGAGGAATTGACTGAAACAGTGAGAAGAGAAAAGTTTCTAAAGTTCCAAGAAAAATCAGTGTACAATGATACAAAGCTCATAACACGCAAGAGCAGAATTGTTCGGCCACTTCTAGAGAGGCTCCAACCGATCAAGCTCCTAAAGTTCCAAGAAAAAACAGTGTAGAATGATACGCTGACATCACATTTGTAGAGTCTTGAGATTTGGCAATGAAAGGTAGGATCAGCATACTCTAATTGTCCTCATCTGGAGAAAAGAAACAGGGTTATTCACATTACTATTTTATCATCATGTGGAAAAAAGTATCTCAAACAGGTATGACATATTAACGAGTAAAACAGAAACTTTCATTTATTATCTTCACCAGCTAAGGGATCTTTTCTTATTGCTTGCCACAACATTCAAACGGAGCAACTGAAACTTAGGTGGTTCAAAACCTATTTATCGACTAAACCTGCAAGTTCGAAGTGTAATTAGAGTGGGAAAACATATTCCGATTATGATTCTTTTGATCTGTGTGCATAACTTGCCCTCTCTAAATAATGTACTCAACTTCACTAGACTCAAAACTGAGAAATTGATTAGTAGTGGTCTAAAATAATGCCTTCATATCAACAAAATGTGGAAGTAAGAAATTGATTATTAATTTTTCTTTTCCTTTTCAGAATGCAAGCACTTAAAAGGAGTAAAGCAGCAAGTTCGAAACGAAAAATGGGTTTTAAAAAATTCTTTATAGAGAAGACGCAAACTCAAAAAAGGAAAAGAAGTTGTAAATTGAAAAGTGAGAGAACACAAATGAATAAAGATTTGAAATAAGAAAAAACCAAATAGTCATGAATATATATAGACAGTGGTTGAATTATACTTACAGATAGTAAATCAGTTTTGAGATTGAATGTTCTCTCAACAGACGTCAATGTTTGGAATATGGGCAATCTTGTGCCACTCTGGACCGCTTCCCCCGAAACATCTCTCTTTCAATTTGGGACAATTTGAAATAGACAAATGTTGAAGATTGGTCAGGCACTGCATCGCTTCCGCAGATGGCATATATTCCAGATTCTCACATCTATGAAAATACAAATATTGAAGCGATGGGATGTTACCCAACCATTCTGGTACAGCCTTTAATTCTTCAAACCCAAATATCGTCAAGGATCTCAAGAAATGGAGATGCTGAATTTGCTCAAGTAAAGACGTAAGCTTTGACCAACCGAATAGTGTAAGATCCTCGAGAGAGGCAAAATATAGCTCACCATTTTCTTTTGTGTTGTGGGGCCAAGGAAAATAATCAAGCTCATTTGAGAATTTACCAATTATCAAATATTTAAGATTCGGCAAGCACTCAAGACCATAACCATCTAATCCTTGAAAATCAGGACAATTGTAAATCTCAATTTCCTCGAGTGATGTGCACAATTCGAGCCATCTAGGTGGTAATGCGGCCAAATTCTTACATCCTTCAATACTCAATGAGCGCAAAGATGAAGGCATATCTGGAAGGGAAACAACGTAAACATTTCGAATTTCCAAAATCTCAAGAGACGAGAGGTCTTGCAATGGTAACACAACCAACTTCTCACAATTTACAATCCTCAGTGAACGCAAACATGGAAGGTGTCCCAGAGGTGGGAATTGCTCACATGAATCACAACCAAATAGCTCGAATTCCACCAAATTCTTAAGCTGCTCGTTCGTCATCCAAGATGGAAACCTTGAACCCCTAAAATATTTAATTGCTAACCTTTTCAGATGTGGGTGAGGTTTGAGGCTTTCAATAACATCATCGTCTTTCAAATTCAATGCCTTTCTCTTGCCACTCCACCAAAGTTCTAAATGATCAACCTTGGACTTTTCTAATATATTTGCTTTCTGGGCTTCCTCCCCATTCTTCACCTTCTCAAGCCCATAAATAATGAGCCTACCTCTTACGTTATTTAGAGGACCTAGCTCTTCAATTTTACAGCCCATTTTATCACTCACAGTGAAGTAAGGCAAGGTTTGGAGATGAGACAAGTGACTTATTCCCACAAGCGTGCACCCATATGTATAACCAAGATCAATATGTCTCAAATTAATTAGAGAATCCAAAAAAATCTTTGAATTCTTTTCCAAATGGACTCTTAGGGTTTGTAAATTGTAGAGTTTTATATAAGAAGCAGGCATTTCTCTGATCTTAGTCTCTATAATATCAATGCATTTTAATTGTTTCAACCTACCTATTGAAGTAGGCAATTGTTTAATTTTATAGTCCTCCAAAATTAAGGTTCTAAGGTATCTAAATTTTATCAACTCATTTCCAATTACCCCACTTGATAGGTATAATGTTCTCAGTTTTGGAGAAATTTCTTGAGACATATCTACCATTTCCTCTTCACTAGAAATCAATGACAAATGTACACCTTTAGTATCTTTCTCATCTTGCCCAACCTTCATTGTGAAGCAATAATCTTTTGATAGTTGTAATGCAAAATCATGCACAATGTCATGCATTTTGCAAGACCGAATCTTATTCCAGTTATCGTATCTGGGCTCTTGCAACAAAGAATTCCATAATAAAATATTGAAGTAGTCATTACCCAAGTCCTCCATTTGTAAATGACTTCCCTTAGGCAGATTAAGAAATCCTTGTGCCATCCATAATTGTATAAGTTTTTCTCTTTGCATGACGGTATCCTTTGGAAATATTGAACAATATGCAAAGCATTGTCTCAAAGACAATGAAGGTAAATGATTGTAACTTAATTTTATGGATGGTAGAACTCCTTCTTGACTGTTGGTTGAGCTCCATATATCGCTCTTCTCTATACTCAACCATTCATGTACATCTTTTTTTGAGTAAAGCAAACCTCCCAAAGCCTTAATTGCTAATGGCATACCCCCACACCTTTTCACCATTCTTTGACTTATCTCCAGGAATTCTGAAGTCTCCACCACTCCACCTTTAGCAAATGCTTTTTGCTGAAATAAAGTCAAACTGTCATTTTCTGACAGTTGACCTAAATAATGGATTTGTGAGGCAAGCATGGTGGAAACAATTTTCTCACTCCGTGTTGTCACCATAATTTTGGTTCCTTTAGAACCACCTATCTCTCGTAAATCACTTTCCATGATCCCATCTTTCTTGATCCTCATTCCATACATCATCAAGAGTAAGTAGATATCTTTTGCCCTTCAAAGTTTTTTGAAGTTTCTCAATTAATGCTTGCCTGTTTGTCAAATTAAAATTTTCACCGGTTATAGATTGCACCATTTCATTTAAGATTCTATCAACTGTGAAATCCTCAGAAACACAAATCCATATTCTACGTTCAAAATGATTCACCACATGATCATGTTTGCAGACAAGCTGAGCAAGGGCCGTCTTGCCTTGCCCACCCATGCCTATTATGCCAATGACCGCAAAATGTTCTTCAATGTTTGCATTGACTAGCATGTCTACTACTTTTATGACATCCTCATCTCTTCCCACGATTGTTGATTCTTGAACAGAAGGACTAGTCATTCGGTCTATTTTAACTTCTAAACTTCTATTTAGAAACTCAGAAGGATTCAACCCATAACCCAATCCTTGTTCTTTGACACTTTTCAATCGTGAATAAACATTCTTAATCTTATGAGCCATCTTGAAACGAAATGCAAGCTTTGTAATGGGAGAAAACAAGTTGCGTACCTTGTCCCATTTCTTTTGTGGTATCAAATGTGAAATCTTTACCTTTCGGTGAAGAAGTTCGTATTTGTACTCTTCCAACACGTCCTCAGCATCAAACGCAACATCCTTAAGACTTTTCAACCAATTTTGCATGATCTGTGAAGAATTTTCCTTGCAATCGGCATCGGCAACCAAAGCTTGAATGGCTTTAAGTTCTCCAGCCAAGCTTTGAAGGTCATTCTTGAAATGGAAAACAAGACTAAGCTCTTCAGTAGCAAGAGAAAGTGCTTCATTGAATAGATTTTCTGCAACAACACCAATGACAGTTTCAGTCATCTTAACTTTTCGAAAACACAGAAAGAATTGTCTTGGAAAATACACGAAAGATCTGAGATTTTTTTCTTAGGTTTGTGAGAAAGATGAATATTAGCAACAAAATATGTAGAGGAATGAGATATTTTGAATTCATTCTCAATCTAAATATTACAGATAGAGCCTTTACAGTGTGGCCCCGTAAACTTGACTTTCCAATGTGAACCACGCATACGATGTCTCTCCATAGCAGCTTAGGGTATCTCCAATGGTGAGAATTATTTACAAAAATTTATTATTTTTGGCTATTTTAGAGACTTGGGTCTCTAAATTTAGAGCCAAAATAAATAGGGCCCACCACTTTTATCAACTTTTTGGCCAAAATAGAGATCCAATCACTTTTTGGGTCTCTACATTTAGAGCAAAAAAAGTAAATTGGGTCTCTATTTTAGCTAAAATCTCTAAAATTGTGTGGGCCTCATGCATTTTGGCTCTAAATTTAGAGACCTAATCTCTAAAAATTACTAAAAATGGTAAGTTTTTGAGAATAGTATCTCCCATTGGAGATACCCTTACTCCTCTATCTCCATAGCAGCTTATAGAAGAGTCAACGCCGGTCAGATAAGGTACTCATATTTGATCATTTGTCAGAATTAAAATAATTTTTTAAATTAGTATGTTAACAGTATAAATTTGTATTTAAAAAGTAATATTTGATAATAAAAAATTAAGTGACATTTAATATTACTTTTCAAATTAATCTCTTTGATTATCACGTTATTACATTATTAAAGATCAAATTCGTTGGCTTGTAGCCCACGACTTGACTTTACCATCTGAAGGAGGAAATGATATGAATATATTTAGATTACCTATAAATCAAAGAGTATGTGCACGTGTACAGAATATTAGCCTAAAAGTATAACATAATGAGGAGAAGCAATAATTTAGAGGCAACGCTATTTTACGAAAAACACTATTAGACAAACTTCACTATTGTTGCCTAGGAAAAAAAAAAAAAGATCTTCATTATTTTTTATAACCATATTAACAAATATACATGATTGTTATGCTCACTAAATGAAATAAATTGTTCAAACTTGTGATCATGGGAAATAATTAAGTTTTCACCCTGATTCATAGGTCGAATGTTCTAAGTTCAAGTCTAATTCCTATATAGAGCATTTGTTTATTCTTAATTTACAATATAGTTGTTTTTCAGACTTATTCATTATCATATATCATACTTAATATATGAAATTCTCCTACATAAAGTTAGGTATGAGTTTCATGAATTTGACTCTAGTGGTTGTTCATTAAGTACTTGTATAAATTATTTATATAATTTTTCTTATAATATATGGAATATCATATGTACATAGTTGTTGTGTAGTAAAACTCTATTTTGCCAAAACTTAGTTAACCTACATAAATGACTAATTTAAGCAATTTTTAACAACGAAACAATTTGAGCATCAAATTAGAAGGTACAAGTGAACCTCTTCTTCAGTTTTTTGTAAACCATGAAATGTATTGCTAACACCTGAACATTACAATGTTTCATAGAAAGGAAAATGGCACAAATAGTCTATTATTTATCTAAAATTTTACATTTAAACATTAGCCAATTTAGTCCCTATTATTTTCTAAAAAATTATTGTTCAAAATTTACCAATTTAGTCCCTATTATTTTCTAAAAAGATTCAGTTTAGTCCCTATCATATATAATTCAAATTAGTCATCAATATTTAGGAAAAAATTGTGACTAAATTGAAAATTTTTAGGAAACATTAGGGATTTGTTAATTTTGAATACTAGGGACAAATTTAAAATTCTTAAGAAAGAAAAAGGACTAAATTGATTAATTTTAAATAATAAGAACGAATTTAAAATTTTTAAAAAATAATATTGACCATTTGTGCGATTTTCCTTTTAAAAAAGCATCTAGATCAATGGCGGAGCATGAGTGGCCCTTATTCACCCAAGATTTTTTTAAAAAAAACATGTGTATTTTTAAATTATTTTTAGCATAAAAATTAATTTAGCTCTCACTAAAAAATAATTTTTTATATATGAGTGTTAATTTAAATATTTTAGTCTCACATTCCGATATTGATCTTAGTTTTTTTCTGCCAAAAAAAGAAAAAAGTTAAAATGCCACAAGTTGCCACTGGCACCTTCAAATTTTCTTCTAAATCTCTCGGCAAGTCTTGATGATGAATCAATCTACGCAGGAATTTAAAGCTGGAGGGACCACCATTTGTTGAATTTTTTTGTAATGGACAAAGAGTTTGGTAAATCAACGGACTTGTTCTAGTCAAGCAAAAAGAAGTATGATCATTTGCTGTCGACCAAAGGCTCCATCCGAATAAAAAAAGCTATCCTGTTGTCTGCCTGACCCTTTTTTTTTTTTTTTTCTTTTCTGGTAAGTTAAGTGACTTGACAAAAAGGAAAACCAGTTGTCTAGATGATGCATCCACCATGGGAAAAAACTAGTTTAATCCCTGAGATTTATCAAAAAGTTCAAAATGATCTCTGAGTTTTGAAAAAAATTTAAATTAGTCTCTGCCGTTAAATTAGAGTTAACGGCCAAAGGTTTGACCAAATAAAAGACCAAAATGCGCTTAATTTAGCCGTTAGAGATTTGGAGAAAAGAAAGAAAAACAGAAGATTAATGTGTGTTTGGTTATGAATATGATGAATCTCAATTTGAAATTTCATCTTCGAATAAATCCCTAAAAGGTTAAACTGAGAATGCAATTGTATCATATATATCCCTGCTATCGTAACACACAACTTTGCCTACTTAGATACTCGACAATTTTATATGAGGGTTACATGTAGTACTCTTAACATTTACATACGCTAACACGTAATATCCTTAACGTTTTAAGTCTTACCACTTATTACCTACACAATATTTTCTCTGTTAAAAATTTTATTGAAGTTTCTTTTATAGCCTTTTTATCTCCTCATCCCAGAAAAGAAATATATTTCTCCATTATGTGAATTTCCATTAATTACTTTTAATTTATAAAACATGAAGAATGGTTTGTGATTGTATTGTTTTAAGCCCACTTTATAAGTCCATACGGTTAATTGGTATCTTTATGTATTTTCTACAAAGCATTTTATAGGAAGACCTATTAGAATAAACTATAAATACATGGTTAGGTTCTTTCTCCTACTCTAGTCCTAACGAATTATTCCTAATAATAGTAATTGATCATGAATATAGCAGAGAGGAAGACATTTGTCAATAATTGGGTAATGATATAACTTGCTTTGCTTTATCATGGCTCAAACAAATATATGATTCCTCTATACATCATATTTGTATCTCATTCCGCAAAATCATGTATACCAAAATATATATATAGAGAGAGAGAGAGAGTGCTTACACCTTTATCCATAACATAGCACTTTATCTATCGAGTAATACTATATATCACCCCTTTTTTTATCACCCTTTTATCACCTCCTATGTGGAGTCTTACGTGGTATGCCAACTAGACGATCTTTTAATTTCTCTTTCCTTCTTTTAATTCTTTTTCTCTCTCTTCTTAATTTTTTTCTCTCTATTAATAATTAATATTGGGGTTAATACCACTTTTGACCTCTTATCTTTGACTTCATTGACATTTTGGTCCCTTATATTCAAAATGGGACATATCAGTCCCTTATCTTTTCAAAATAGGATACCGTTAGTCCTTCCGTTAAAAAAATGACGAAAAAGGCACATAATAATAAAATATCCCTACTTTTAGGGATAAAAACGTCTTTTGCTTATTTATTTATTTTTACTTTTTTTTTTCTTCATATTCTTCATCTATCCTCCACCATAACACCCAACACCCACCACCACCACCAACACCCAACACCCACCACTACTGCTCTTCACATATATATATGCACATATACACATATGTATAAACACACACATACACACACACACACACACATATATATATATATATATATATATATATATATATATATATATATATATTCATCCAAAGCTAATCTAACACAACAAAAAAAAAAAGCAAGGCTGGGTTATATATACATGTTCTTTGCAAAAATTGAAAAATTGAAAAATTGAAAAAGAAACTTCGATCTGAAAAGGCCAATCGAGAAGCAATCATGTTCTTTGCAACAATTGAAAAATTGCAAAAATGGTGTTGTCTTACTGTTGGTGTTGGTGGTGGTGGTGGTGGTGGTGGTGGTGGTGTGGGTGTTTGGTAGTATTGGTATGGTTGGTGTTAGTGTGGGTGGTGGTCACGGTGGTAATGGTGGTGGGTGTTGGTGTTAGTGGCTATTGGTGGTGGTATCGGTGTGGTTGGTGTTGGCGGTGGTAGTGGTGATGGGTGTTGGGTGTTGGTGAACTGATTAAAATACTCTTGTAATTTGGAAAAAAACCGAGCCATGTGCTTTTTTCGTCATTTTTTTAACAGAAGGACTAACGATATCCCATTTTGAAGATAACAGACCAAAATGTCAATGAAATCGAAAATAAGAAATCAAAAATGGTATTAACCCTTAATATTTACTCAAATCATTATTAACCCTTAATATGTACTCAAATCATTTTCTCTCTCTTAATTAAATTTACTCAAATCTTTTTCTTCTCTCTTTAACTATATAGACCCAATATTACTTTTCAACCAAAATCAAACTTTTTTGGTTCCCAACCCATTGCTGATTTTAAGAACTCTTCATCATTGTTCTGAAATGGTGGGTTTCTAGCTAATAGGACTGTTTTAAAATGTAATTTCAATCTTTTCTAAATTCACAATGGTTTTTCAAAAAAGTAAATAGATTTTATTGAATATTTCACTTTACAGCATATACCCTCAAATTATGGCATACCCATTTGATGATAATTGCTATCTAAAATTGAAACAAAATTACACATATTTCTTCCTCGAAAAAAAAATTAAATCTAACTCATTTTTTACTCGCAAGTTCTAAGTCGTCATAATTATATTGCTAAATAGATAAACTGGATGCTTTAAACTTATTACATTAATGTATCTGCATAACAAACAATTTTTTTTTTTAAAAAGGGAAAAACCTCTTGGTTCTTGGTTTTAAGAACCGAAAACATGAAGCTTATTCATTTTATTATTTTCTTACTATGAATGGTGCTTCATGAAATTAAAGCCAATGTCATATAATTGCACGTTCTAGGTCGTTTCCTAAAAAAGCTTTTTGATTTAGATTGATACTTTTTTGACTTTTGGATTAGTGCAGGAAGTTGACACAAAAAGAAAAGACTAGTGCAGGAAACTCTCTTTTGGATTTAAGAGAAACTTGTCAATGTTGAGTCGAGAAGAAGAAGATGGAGAGTGCCTAAAGTCAGCAACATATTAGGATCTAAGAAAAGTTTAATTTTGGTTGAAAAGTGGTATTGGGTCAAATAAAGTTAAAAAAAGAAGAAAAATATTTGAGTAAATATTATTTAAGAGAGAGAAAAATATTTGAGTAAATGTTCATAGAGAGAGAGAGAGAGAAGAAATAAAGAAATAAAGAAGAGAGAGAGAGACAAAAAAATTAAAAGAAGAAAGAGAAAATAAGGTAGAAAAAAAATTAAAAGAAGAAAGAGAAAATAAGGTAGCGATTGGTACACTAGATTGGATTTGGCCAGGAATAGAATGAGCCAAAGAATAGAATGAACTTAGGAATGAGAATGACATGTTCGGTATACTCTATGAATTAAGAGTAGTAATATGACATAATTGTCTTTTAACTATTATAGTATTAAAAATAATAATAAATATAAATATAACCGTAAATAATAAAAAATAAGTAATAAGTAAAAATAAAAAAAACAAGAAAAAAAAATAATAAAAATAATAACAAAATAATAAATAATAAATAATAAATAATAATAATAGTAACAACAACAACAATAAATAATTAATAACAAAATAAAAATAAAAATAACAATAATAATAACAACAACAATAATTATTATTATTATCATTATTAAATTGGTATTATTATTATTATTATTTTTATCATTATTATTTTATTTTATTATTATTATTTTAATCACTATTATTATTTTTTAATTTTGTTTTTGTTATTATTATTATTATTATTATTATTATTATTATTATTTTATTTTTATTTTTATAATAATAATAATTATTATTATTATTTTCATAATACTATTATTATATTTTTAATTATTTTTAATTATTTTTTTATTATTATTTTATTATTATTTTTATTTTTATTATAATTTTCATTATAATAATAATTATTATTATTATCTTTTTTAATTATTATTATTATTATAAAATAAATTATTTATAAAAGTTATGTTATATAATAAGGATATAGTAGTCAAGTTTATTCTCAACTACATGAGAATGGGTCATTCCCATGTATTTGGTCTGGAATGGCTATTCCCATGTATGTGGAAATGAAATTCCCTTAAAAATGACATTCTCAAGTTCATTCCCTCATACCAAACATTGGAATTAAAATAGAATTGGGAATGTTATTCCAATCCCAATTCATTCCCACATACCAATTACTACCTAAAGGTATAGTCAAGTTGGTATGCCATATAGCCCTAACGGGTTATTCCTAATAATAGTAGTTGATCATGAATATAGCAGAGAGAGGAAGACATTTGTCAATAATCGGGTAACGATATAACTTGCTTTGCTTTATCATGGCTCAAACAAATATCTAATTCCTCTACACATCATATTTTTATCTCATTCTGCAAAATCATGTATACCAAAAAATATATATATATAGAGAGAGCACTTACACCTTTATCCATAACATAGCACTTTATCTATCGAGTAATACTATATATCACCCCTTTTTTTATCACCCTTTTATCACCTCCTATGTGGAGTCTTATGTGGTATGCCAACTAGACGATCTTTTAATTTCTCTTTCCTTCTTTTAATTCTTTTTCTCTCTCTTCTTAATTTTTTTCTCTCTATTAATAATTAATATTTGGGTTAATACCACTTTTGACCTCTTATCTTTGACCTCATTGACACTTTGGTCCCTTATCTTCAAAATGGGACATATCAGTCCCTTATCTTTTCAAAATAGGATACCATTAGTCATTCCGTTAAAAAAATGACAAAAAAGGCACATAGTAATAAAATATCCATACTTTTAGGGATAAAAGCGTCTTTTGCTTATTTATTTATTTTTACTTTTTTTTTTCTTCATATTCTTCATCTATCATCCACCACAACACCCAACAGCCACCACCCACCACCTACCACCACCACCACCACCACCACCGCTACTACCACTAACACCCAACACCTACAACTACCGCTCTTCACATATATATATGCACATATACATATATGCATACACACACACACACACACACACACATACATATATATATTTATATTCATCCAAAGCTAATCTAACACAACAAAAAAAAAAAGCAAGGCTGGGTTATATATACATGTTCTTTGCAAAAATTAAAAAATTGAAAAGGAAACTTCGATCTGAAAAGGCCAATCGAGAAGCAATCATATTCTTTGCAACAATTGAAAAATTGCAAAAATGGTGTTGTCTTACTGTTGGTGTTGGTGTTGGTGGTGGTGTTGGTGTGGGTGTTTGGTAGTGTTGGTGTGGTTGGTGTTAGTGTGGGTGGTGGTCACAGTGGTAGTGGTGGTGGGTGTTGGTGTTAGTGGCTATTGGTGGTGGTATCGATGTGGTTGGTGTTGGCGATGGTAGTGGTGGTGGTGTTGGGTGTTGGTGAACTGACCAAAATACCCCTGTAATTTAGGAAAAAAACTGAGCCATGTGTAAAACATGTGCTTTTTCTATCATTTTTTTAATGGAAGGACTAACGATGTCCTATTTTGAAAAGATAAGACACTGAAATGTCCCCTTTTGAAGATAACAGACCAAAATGTCAATGAGATCGAAGATAAGAAACCAAAAATGATATTAACCCTTAATATTTACTCAAATCATTATTAACCCTTAATATTTACTCAAATTATTTTCTCTCTCTTAATTAAATTTACTCAAATCTTTTTCTTCTCTCTTTAACTATATAGACCCAATATTACTTTTCAACCAAAATCAAACTTTTTTGGTTCCCAACCCATTGCTGATTTTAAGAACTCTTCATCATTGTTCTGAAATGGTGGGTTTCTAGCTAATAGGACTGTTTTAAAATGTAATTTCAATCTTTTCTAAATTCACAATGGTTTTTCAAAAAAGTAAATAGATTTTATTGAATATTTCACTTTACAGCATATATCCTCAAATTATGGCATACCCATTTGATGATAATTGTTATCTAAAATTGAAACAAAATTACACATATTTCTTCCTCGAAAAAAAATTTAAATCTAACTCATTTTTTACTCGCAAGTTCTAAGTCGTCATAATTATATTGCTAAATAGATAAACTGGATGCTTTAAACTTATTACATTAATGTATCTGCATAATAAACAATTGTTTTTTTTAAAAAAAGGGAAAAACCTCTTGGTCCTTGGTTTTAAGAACTGAAAACATGAAGCTTATTCATTTTATTATTTTCTTACTATGAATGGTGCTTCATGAAATTAAAGCCAATGTCATATAATTGCATGTTCTAAGTCGTTTCCTAAAAAAGCTTTTTGATTTAGATTGATACTTTTCTGACTTTTGGACTAGTGCAAGAAGTTGACACAAAAAGAAAAGACTAGTGCAGGAAACTCTCTTTTGGATTTAAAAGAAACTTGTCAATGTTGAGTCGAGAAGAAGAAGATGGAGAGTTCCTAAAGTCAGCAACATATTAGGATCTAAGGAAAGTTTAATTTTGGTTGAAAAGTGGTATTGGGTCAAATAAAGTTAAAAAAAGAAGAAAAAGATTTGAGTAAATATTATTTAAGAGATAGAAAAATATTTGAGTAAATGTTCATAGAGAGAGAGAGAGAGAAAGAAATAAAGAAATTAAAAAGAGAGAGAGAGACAAAAAAATTAAAAGAAGAAAAAGAAAATAAGGTAGAAAAAAAATTAAAAGAAGAAAGAGAAAATAAGGTAACGATTGGTACACTATATTGGATTTAGCCAGGAATAGAATGAGCCAAAGAATATAATGAACTTAGGAATGAGAATGACATGTTCGCTATACTCTATGAATTAAGAGTAGTAATATGACATAATTATCTTTTTACTATTATAGTATTAAAAATAATAATAAATTTAAATATAATCGTAAATAATAAATAATAAGGAATAATAAAAACAACAACAATAAATAATAACAATAATAATAACAAAATAACAAAATAATAAATAATAATAATAACAACAAAAACAATAAATAATTAATAACAAAATAAAAATAAAAATAACAATAATAATACCAACAAAAATTATTATTATTATTATCATTATTAAATTGGTATTATTATTATTATTATTTTTATCATTATTATTTTACTTTATTATTATTATTATTTTTTATTTTTATTTTTGTTATTATTTTATTTATTATTATTATTATTATTATTATTATTATTATTACTTTTATTATTCTTATAATAATAATAATTATTATTATTATTTTCATAATAATATTATTATATTTTTAATTATTTTAATTATTTTTGTTATTATTATTATTTTATTATTATTTTTATTTTAATTATAATTTTGATAATAATAATAATAATAATATTTTTTATAATAATAATTTTTTTTTTTTTTAATTATTATTATTATTATAAAACAAATTATTTATAAAAGTTATGTTATATAATAAGGATATAGTAGTCAAGTTTATTCTCAAATACATGGGAATGGGTCATTTCTATGTATTTGGTCTGGAATGGCTATTCCCATGTATGTGGAAATGAAATTCCTTTAAGAATGACATTTCCAAGTTCATTCCCTTATACCAAACATAGAAATTAAAATAGAATTGGGAATGTCATTCCAATTCCAATTCATTCCCACATATCAATTACTACCTAAAGGCGTAGTCAAGTTGGTATGCCATATAAGATTCCATGTAGGAGATGATAAAAGGGTGATGAGAAAAAAAGGTGATATATAGCATTAGTTAAGATAATGCTATATATCACTCATTTTTTCATCACCTTTTTATCACTTCTTACGTGGTATTTTACATAGCATGCCAACTAGATTATTTTTATTTCTCTTTCTTCTTTTTAATTTTTTTCTCTCTCAATCTTAATTAATATTTACTTAAAATATTTTTATTTCTTTGTTTAACCATATCACACCCCCTTGACATAAAACAAAAATCATATTAGACCTAAATATTAGAAAATTAACGATAAACCAATCGGTCATATTGGTAAGTTATTTAGAATACCTTTAGCAAAAACTTTGAAGAATGATGTTCTTGACTATAAAATCAAAGGTTTACCTTAGGAGAAAGTAAATGTTTATTTAAGTCAAGGATAAATTGTTCATCTTTCGATATACTTTTTTTTGTTCTTTTTCTCAATGGATATACACAAAGAAAGAATAGTTTTGTAGATCGGGGCCATTTATTGTCGTTAATTTTCTTGGTATGTGCTTTACTTGGCCTGCAAAATAAAGGGATGTTATTTAACTTAATTTTCTCAACCTAGATCTACCATCAGCAGGGGAAAAAGTTGATGTAGAGCATTGACCAAATTATATAAGGTTTTTAAGGCTACGAGGAGTTATAATGAAATGATTTTGATTATATTGAGACCAAATAATTGTGTCAACAATTTATTATTAGTGATTTAGGTCTGAATTCGTGTTTTTAAATCCCAAATCTCAAATTTTGTGATTTTCTTAATATCATTCAAAGATTTCAAAGATTTTTTTAAATCATATTTTTCTCTTAGATATCACTCAATTATACTTGAAATCTGCAATTTAAACATAAGCACATTTGAGTAAATGAACTTGCTTTACGAACCATATGGAAGTGAAAAAAATCTAAAAGCTAGCCCCGACACTTAAGAAGGTTAGCGACAAAAGGCTGTAATGTCATTGTACAATTCTTTTTTGTTTTGTTTTTTTTTGAAAGAATTTAAGAATGAAGAATCTTATTATTTATAATGTCCACATCGCCCATATTGGTATGAACCTTTGATTTTTGTTGTTTTCCTAATATTTAGGTATGATATGGTTAAACAAAGAAAGAAAAATATTTTGAGTAAATATCAATTAAGAGAGAAAAATAATTAAACAAGAAGAAAGAGAAACAAAAATAGTCTAGTTGGTATATCATGTAGGTTCTACATAGGAGGTGATAAAAGAGTAATACAAAAAGAAGTGATATATAACATTAGTTCGCTAGTTAATAGAGCTTATGGGACTAACGGTATTTTCATGGGTATTTTTTATATTTGATATATGGTTAAAACTTTTTTTTTGAATTCAAAGAGTCTTAAGATATTTTACATAACTTAGGATGTTACACACAAAAATATATTTTAAAATCTTTTGTATTTAAAGTAAAAATTATACTACTAGACCAAATGAGTAATTGTTAAAAGTTTAATTGTTAAAAATAAATTATTGAATGATAAGTCTAAAGACCCAAAAAAAAAAAATTAAAAACACAAAGACGTAATTAAGAAAACGCGAATGAAGAGGCCAGCTCGACTCGCCACCGATGAACTTATTGATCTTCTCATCACTATCACAAGTCAAATCCGACAAAATACCCCTCGCCACAGGCCTCTCATCAAGCCTATGGCAAGAGATTCACGTGGTATGTGCCGTGCGCCGACCGGATCAAATGCCCCAATAGCCTTTCGACACTAAATCCCAATTACTCATCAATAAAATGTGCGTCGCGCCCCCATGCAACTTGATATACCTTAAATCAGGAGGCCAGCTCACGGGTGGTCCCAATTGTACCAATTCCTCAATTTTTTTTACTTTTTTTTTGTGCTCCAATTTATTATAATTGGTGAACCAAATAATATACAATTTTTTACAGAAAAATAATAAAAATGAACAAAAAATTTAAAAATTACTACCATACATATGCAAAGTGCAAATCTTGTTAAGATATGAAAATATTCTACTTTGAATTTTCAAATAGAAGTAACAGGAATATTCTACAAGCAAATTGGATAAATGAGTTATGTAAAACACATGTAAAGTAGTTAAATAAGTATAGTTGTGCTTGTATGGTTCTGCTATAGCCAAGAAAATTCTTCCATCAACCATAGTTGATGGTCAGTTAAAAAAATATCAACAATTGAGATGATTTATTAATCATCTCAGTCATTAAAGCTCTCTAAATACTAACTTCACGATGATAACGTGTCACAATTCTATCAATTTATTTTTTAACTGATCATCAACCATGATTGATGAAAGACTTACTTCTGTAACCATGGCTTGTGACCAAAAGGAAATAACAACGAAAACCAAAATTCATTTGCCCATCTCATCTGCTGCTATTAAGACTAACAACGAAAACCAAACTGATGGGACATTCAGCCTCCCTTGTTGAATTAAGACTAGATCTCCCTTGTATATTCAATTCATTCATCATAAATCTGTGAACTTTTACTATGAGTTAATACTTTGAAAGTTAAACTAGTTCGTGGTTGTTGAGAATGTGACTAGGAATGAAAATAAATATATATTTCATTTATCCATTTCTGTCCCCATTATTTACCTAATCAATTTAAATAATTTTGACAGCCCAACAAATGTCACATTTGGAAGACAAATTGAAAAAGATGCTAGGAATATAATAGTGCAAATTGCGTCCTATATTCATTTCATCCTAAGTTCTTGAACTTCTATTATCACCCAATAGTTTGAAAAAACGAGCTGGTTCCTATTGGTTGCTGAGAATGTAATTAATTAACGATGGCAATGGGTATATATTTCATTTATCCATTTATGTCAACATTATTTACTTAATTAATTTAAATAATTTTGACAGTCAAACCAATGTCAGCATTTGGAGGATAGATTTAAAAGGATGCTACGAGTATACTATGCATATTAATTGCATCCATATTTCATCCATCCTAAGTTTGTAGAGTTTTACCATCAGCCAATATTTCAAAAAATGAGCTAGTTAGTGGTTGTCGAGAATGCGACTAATGAGAATATAATTTATTTTTCTCTACACCATCTGTCAAGCTAAATTGAAGCCCAAAAGTATTATCTTTTTTATAGTGGTTGTCGAGAATGCGACTAATGAGAATATAATTTATTTTTCTCTAAACCATCTGTCAAGCTAAATTGAAGCCCAAAAGTATTATCTTTTTTCATATTAATGACATTTATAACTTATCTCATCGAAGTACATAAAATTTCAACACCAATGTATTGATTCAACTCATACCACCAAGAAGTGGGTGTTATATATCCAAACTACTTGTCTTAGTTCTTTATTGTGAATATTGATCATCTCCCTCTATATGTTGATTGTAATGTAAATGATTGCTTCTCTATAATCAAGGGTTTTGCCCCTTTTATAGCTTAGTACTTGCTTAGCTTAGTAATAAATGCTCCTTTTTTTTTTTTGTGATAGAGAAAAGGTCTACAAATATGCATTTATCAATAATGTTGCTTTTTGGTTACTAGAAATTTTGCTACCTCAAATACAAGGATTCAAACCATCTAATGGAATAAGACTTGATTTAATTTAATTTATTTTATGTAAAGGAATCCAAAACATACTAGTAATCGAACAAACGAGGATAAAGTTGTCTGTTAGAACAATTGATGGCATTAGCACAGCAATAGGGTGGGGCTGGATGAAGAAAGAGGTAAAAAAACAAATTGCAGAGCATCAGAAGTCCAAAAATACAACCAAAACCTGGAAATTAAGATGTATGCAGAAGAAGAAAATTGAATCCGAAAGGACTTTCCATTACTGGTGGTTTGAATATCTATATAGTTTACTTGAAAATGTGTAAGCCTATGTTAGACAGGAACGTTGTAGATACTCATTGAAGGAAAACTACGCAAACAAACATTTTTACAACAGACGCAAGCAGACAAACTAAGCTAAGATATCCTCGATGAGTACTTTCATCAAAGAGAGCATGACCAGGTTCCTTTTTGGACGTCAAGTGCAATTCAAATCTTCGTTTGTGTTGAAGCTTTTAATACTTTACACTCAAATTGCACTGTTCCTTTGGATGCTTCCTCCATGTATTGTTGACATTTACAGAGGCCTATAATTTTGTCGCATGGGATATCTTGGCGGAAGCAACCATTCTATTTCCTGCTGCAGCTGCAAGCCAGACGATTAAGTTTGGCATTAGCTGCGGCAACGTATGAGAACACATCGAATGAAGTGGTGATAACCACTAGAATAACCCACGAGACGATCACACCTATAGAGAAAATATGACGACTGAAAATCTACTGAAAATATATTGACATTTTATGAAAACTCTTTCCAGATAATAGAAAATTATAGGCTGCACACATTCTTTCATTGTGTATCAGGTATAAATATATAGCAGGAAGTGTTTGACTTTGAGTATAATAGGCTCCTAAGCAACAGAAAGGCATATTCAAAAATATACATTATAAGATGAACTAGCTACAATTCTGCAACATTAGTTTGTTAGTTTGACTAGTGTGCTCTATCATGCCCCCTCAAGCTAGGAGGGGCACTGTTATGATTAAGGTGATATCAAATGTGAAAACGGGATAAAGAACAAAGATATGAATGCAAGAAATAAGACACACAAGATTTATGTGGAGTAGGAGAATAATTCACTATATGATGAACTCGTTACAAGCATTATCTTACAAAGCCTTTCACCTCTCAGTTTTCTTCCACACACCTATTACAATAGTCATAGGGCTTATTTATAGGTAAACCCTACGTATTGGGCTTGTAAGACAATTATAGACTAAATTGTTTGTCGTCTCCTTGTGTTTTGCTCGAAATATTCATTCACCCCATATAATTTTAAAATAGACTCCTTACCCCCCTGTGTTATTTCGATTATAGCTGACGTACCTAAAATCTCTTATTCCGTTAACAAACATTACCAAATTAGTTAATTGATCGCTATACCCTTACATAAAGTTAAAATTGAAAACATACAGGGAGGGTCTATTTTAAAATTACAGAGGATGAATGAGTATTTAGGGCAGAACACAGGGGGGTAACAAGAAATTTACTAAAAGGGTATTTTTGTCCAACAACAAATTTATTTAAACCAAAAGCATAAAAAAAATCGCATTTTAAGCGCGTGTGTTGCAATTGCTGTTAAATTAGACGAATTTTTTAACGAAGGGGGACGGTCAGCTACACTCTGAAAATCACAGGGGGGGGGGGGGTAATGAGCCTATTTTAAAAAGACAATGGGTAAATGAGTATTTACAGCAAAACACAAGAGGGCGGCAAGCAATTCACTCGACAATTATATATTAACTACAAATACTAGCCATAGCCTAACAAAGGACACCTAGCTTGACACGTTGTTGTAGAAGTTGAAGTCGCAGAAGGGCTTTCGTGAAAGAATATGCTTGCTGACCCGTGGAGTGAACATGAGAAACTATGAGAGTCTTAATTCCTACTGATCACGAACGAAATGAAAATCAAATGCAATGTGTTTCATCCTTGTGTGAAAGATAGGATTCTCACCCAAGTATGCCGCACCGACATTATCACAATATATTGTTGGGACATCACTCAAGGAAAGCTAAAGTTCAGTGATTAAGTTTTGTAGCCAATTAATCTCGGTAGTGGCAGTAGCTATAGCTCGATATACCACTTCCTTGGAGGAGCAAGTAACCGATGGTTGCTTTTTCGAGGACCAACTTATTGGATTGTCTCCAAGAAAAACCACATTAGCCAAAGTAGAATTTTTTTTTTTGGGTCTGAAGGTGAAAGTACATTAATAGAAAAAGATACATTAGCCAATCCCCGAGGGGGAGAGGTCAGATTGAAGGATACATTTTAAGGGGGGCAGGGGTATTAGAAGTCCAATCTAAGGGAAGCATTCCTGCTGCCTTTTGTTTGGCGACCCAATCGGCTGCCTTGTTACCCGTCCTACGAACTTGTCGGAGCCTGAAGTTTGGAATTGCTATGATGATGGTCCGTATGTCACGGATGATGTATGAGATTTGCCAGATAAGATGTGGTGAGTTGAAAGCTTCGCAGATGGCTTGGGCGTCAGTTTCTATGATGACATTGGAGAAACCTACATGAGAAAGAACAAGCAAACTTCATTGTTGTTGCTTCTACAAGAAGAGCAGAGGTGCAGTGAAAAGTCAAAACAAGTCCATTGGTCAAGTGTCCGAGGTGGTTTCGAACGATACATATTATAGCTGCCTTGGATGAAGGACGAAAAGTCGCATCAACATTGATTTTGAGAGTTCCGGTAGGCAGTGCAATCCAAAAGTTAAGTGGATTGATGGATGATGCTCTGGCGGTAGATTGATTGGGTGAAGTTCGAAGGGCAAGCTTGAATTCGGTTAGTTGGCTAAGAGCTGCTAAGATGATCCGATCAATCTGTAGAGGTGTACTATCAAAGAGAAAAGAACATCTACTCTTCCAAATGGACCAACAAATGAAAGCAATCTGAGGGAAGTCTTTCTCTGTTAAATGCCCCACATTGTAGCAACGATCAAGGAAAATAAAGAGCCATGTGTCAAAGCGATTGGCTTCTAAAGGCTGTATAGTGTATTGGAAAGGGGAAGCGAACCAGACACGTTGAGTCCAAGGACAAAGAAGCAGAGAATGCTCGATTGTTTCTGATTGTGAGGAGCAAATTTTACAAAGAGGGTCTTGAGAGAATTTTATCTTAAAGCGATTAAGTTTAGTGGGGAGACCATTGTGGTAGGCTTTTCGGATGAAGGTTTTGATTTTAGGAGGAATTTTAGCGGTCCAGATGAGGTTCCAAAATTTTTTCGGGAAGGAGTGGGATAACCTGGCCGCTAATGATTGATTGGTGTGATGATTGGTTTGCGGTGTGCGATTAATAGCATTGAGGGCACTTGTAAAACCTCGCACGAGGCTCATGTGCATTTTATAACATTTCATGTATTTTTGCATCATTTAAATTGCATTTATATTAATTAATATGCAATTTATATAATTTACGTGTTCATGTTCAACGTGCCAAAATGTTCAATTACGTGCATTATGGAGTTTTACGTGTCATAGGCATTAATAGTACTCAAATAAGTCATGAGTAGTAACTAATTAGTTACAATTCAACCAAAATGGCAAACTAGCAATACATAACTTAGTTGGAGGGCAAGGTGGTCATTTGGCCATTTGATATTTTGATCACCTAATTTAAACTATTCTCTCCCACTCAAAACACACACAACACACACTAAAATCCTGTACACACACAAAACACACACACACCCATCAGACAACACACACTACACACACTACACCACTCGACCAAAGAAAGAAAAGAGAAGAGAGAAGAGAGAGAGGAAGAGGAAGGAAGAAGAATGGAGATTGAGCTAGCATCTTGCATCTCTTAGCCCTTGTTTGCATCTTCAACCCCAACCTTGGCATTTCATCACTCGAGCTAGGTGAGGGTTGTTTTCTTAAAAGTTTTCTAAAGCTATATTGAGCATGATTGTGATTATATATGAGTATTAGTCTTGCTATAGCTTGTATACAATAGCTTTGTTGATGAGAAAGTTGTGTATTTTGTGTTGTAGATTTAGGATTTTTAAATTTGGTTTTGGGTGTTTGTTGATTGTGGATATGGGGTGGTTTTGGTTGAGTTAGAACCCTTGTGTGATGCCTAATAGCTTCATTGAACTTGTTTGTATGTTGGTAGAAGGATTGGTTGTTGTTTGGATGGTTTGGGTAGAATTTGGGTGTTTCCCGTCAACTGTCCGGGCGTTACAGCCCCTATCCGGTCGCCCGGATAGAGGCCTCAACGCCCGGTAGAAAACTCCAATCCGGGCGTTACTGGCTTCTTCCGGGCGCCCGGATTAAGGCCTCAGCGCCCGGATGTTTGACAACTCTGCGCAGTGATTTTGCGAAAGCCATATCTCATTCGTTTTAACTCCGAATTGAGTTCCGTTTGATTCTAGAACTATCTACATTCGATAAGCTTCGATTATATACCAAAATAAAGTTAATTGGATGTTGGAATCATAGATAAACTAACTGTATAAGTTAGGGCTTGTGTAACTCTTCTATTTCATTTCACTTGCTTAGCCTACCTTGCCTCTTTCTTTGCACACTTTGTCCCTTTGTTTCTAACTTGTTCCATGACCCTTTTCGGTAAATTATTGGGTAGGAGTTGAACATAAAAGTTAGCCTTCACCTTAAACATGTAAATACATTGCCTTGAACCTAGCTATGAGCACCGAGCTAGCATGAACTTCTTATTGCATTTGTGATCATTCTTGGCTATCGGAGGAATCCTACTTGGTTGATCCTCTCATGCATGTTTATATGTGATATGAACTCTAATTGGATTATGATTATACTGTATGTGTTTAATTGTTATCATTAACCGGTGGCAACCTACTTTGTTACCTCCGAGCTTGTTTCTATATTTGAAATCCACTCTCGCTTGGTGAATTCTCCTTGGAGAGATGGAAGTTATATAAATGATATAATTAAGCAATATAATGGACCCCATGGTAGAAGTTCCGGTACCGCCTGGGCGGCATTGGGCTTGCCAGGACGGACAGGCTACCGTGGCATTAGGGTGTATATCCGGAGTAATTTGGTGTATGGGGTTATGACATCGATGAAGCAGCGAGATTGGCCATCTCTAGCATTTGCAACCATTCTCACTTGGTCTCTTGAGGTCCTCGGAGGAAAGCGTTGCCCGTATCCTTTTATTATATGTTCAACCACTCTCATTCAGGGAGAAGAGTTGATTACTTGTTCACATGTTTAATTTTGTTGTTAACATATTTGGTTATCTTTGCATTAAAGATTCGGGATACATGTTCTCTGTTAGTACTACTTGTTATAAATACTTAAACTGGTCATTTATCATGTTTTTACCTTGTTTCTTATCAACTGTTTTGTATGTGCATGGCATGACTTTTCAAAAAGGGTTTTCTAAATGTCGAAAAATGTTTACGAAAACCTACCGAGACCTTTAACCCTCGCTGAGCTAAGTGTAGCTCATCCCTTTCCATGACAATCTTTCAGGTGAGACTGATCCCGAGCCAAGGACTCAAACTGAGGACGAGATTTACATGTGTGACAAGTCAGACTTTTGCTTGCTGTGATCATGCTTGTTGCTAATGTGGTTTAGGGTGTTAAGCTATGTTAATATTGGGCAACTTTATGTATTGTAATTATTCTTTTGGATTCGATGGTTGTAATTTTATTTATTAGCGATGAAGTTTGTATAATGTGTTTATTAGAATTAAATTATTAACAAGTGGTGTAATAGTAATGATTAGCAACTTGAATGTCACCTAATGTTTGGTTCGGGGAAAAATTGAAACTCATACTAGTATCTTGTGCCTTTGCAGACCTAAGAGGAGTAATCTTCTTAAGCCCGTGGCATCACGATCCCAGATTTCAAAGCCTTCATAAGTTAAGTTTATTCCCGTCTGTGTCATTATTTTGGAATTAGGAACCATTATAAAGATTAAGGAAATGGGGTCGTGACAGCACTGGTGTATCCGCTGCGAATTATGTAGGTACCATCACGAGTATGGGCCCAGTATTGGGTGATTGGGATATTTACGGTTGGAACATAGGTACCTAGAATTTGGTTGGCAATTTCTGTTAGGAAAGAGGGACCGAATGAGATTGGTATTCCAGGTTTTGGTACCAAGGATGAGAAGATCATGGACAGTGACAAGATTGTGTCCCAGAGGATTTGGGATTAGAGCATGGCAAGGAAGCCATGAGTCGGTCCAAATGTTGATGTCGCCAACTCTCCATTTAAGATCTAAGAGAAGAAGGTCTCTTCCACGAAGTAGGTTGCGCCAGGCCCAATATTTCTTTCCATTCGATCATCAATATTTCTTTCCCAATCAGCATCTGAAAAGGCTAAGAGGCGAAGCTTAATAGATTTGCACAACATGAGTCCATGGCCAGCAATCCCTTTAAGATAGCGAAGAACTCTCTTTGTCGCAACCCAATGATTCTGAGTCGGCTTGTGCATATATTGAGATAGTCTATTAACTATGAATGAAATGTCTGGACGAGTTAAGGAAAGATACTGCAATGCGCCTATCACAAATCTCAATTGTTCAAAGTTTTATGGTTGATAAGCTAATTCAACTTTCAAGTCTCAATTTATTTTCAAGAAGAGGAGTTTCACTTTTCTTCAATTGAATTTGGTTGAGCTATTCTTTTAATTATAATAGTAGTTTTATTAAAATATTTATTTTCATTACCATAGATCCTTACTCTCAAAGCAGCACTCTACACATTGAATTACAAAATATAAATATTTCACAATCACAGTCAAAATCAATTTTTGACTCAGTTCGCCTACTATTCCCAATACTAATCTTAAAGGAAGTAGAGATATAAGTTCAGATGTTTGGAAATTTTGTATCCAAGATAAGGAAAAACAAATTTTTACTTATAATATTTGTAAAAAAGTATTTTCTTTCAAAAATATTTAGAACATGTACTTTAAAAAGGCATTTGGACTATATCTATCTTGATTTATTTAATGATAAAATTCAAACTCAATAAGATATTTCTTCATCCAGTGGTGTGACTACTTTTGGTTATTCACATGAAGTAAATATGAGAGAATTAGCGAAATTATTCTTACATCTGAAAAATTATTTAATTTTGGTGAAGATCTTGCTTTTGAAACCTATGTCAAAAAGGCTTGGAAACCTGCTTTTGTAAGAGTTCTAAGAAATACTTTAAAAAAAATCAACACGATATAAAGACAACTAAGTCCAGCCCAACCACTAAATATCTGTGCCAAGTTGAGCTTAGTTTTTTCGATCCATGACTTGGCCAAGCCATGCTAGGTTACCCATATATCAACTTTAGAGAAAGGTATCACTACGAGAGTTTCAAAAACCAATTGTGAGTAAGAAGTGACGAAGTTCAGTGTACCAGACCCCAAATTTAAGACCGTAAATAGCTTTCTTCAATTTGCATACATGCGCGGGATGATGAGTATCAATAAAATCAGGAGGTTGGCTCATGTAGATCTTATCTGCCAAGGTCCCTTGAAAAAAAAATATTGTTAATGTCTAATTGGTGTAACACCCAGTTAAATTGCATAGAGACAGTAAGAATAAGTCTAATGGTAGCTGGTTTAACCACGAGGCAAAATGTGGCAGTATAATCAGCACCCAGACGTTGGTAAAAGCCCTTCACCACTAGGCTCGCCTTATACTGTTCTATAGTGTCATCTGCCTTTCTTTTGATCCGAAACACCTATTTGTACCCAATTATATTACAATTTGGCTTAAGTGGAACTAGTTACCAAGTACCATTGCACACCTAGGCATCAAGCTCCTCACACATTGCTGCTCGTAACTGAGGTAATTGACTTGCTTGTTTGAAAGTGTGTGGTTTAGAGTGATATAGGGAAGAGAGAGCTGTGAGACACATCTAAGAAATTGGTTTAGTAATGTTATTTTTAGATCGAGTAGTTGTTTGATGTTGAGAGTGAAGAGAGAGTTTAGAAACATTGCCTGACAAAAAAATTTGTGATGGCGTAGAATCTGGCACAGGAGAAGCACTTGGCATGGCTAAAGGTTGGGGTTCAGATATAGAGACTGGTAGTAAGCCATCATCGGCGTGAGTAGCAGAGAGGGGTACCTGTGAGGGAAGAAGAGAAGCACACGAAGGCTTAGGGAGGATGCTAATACGAGAACGTTGTAGGGGAACGTAATATTAATAGTAGTTGACTGAAGTTGCATAGGGCTTGAAGAAGTAGAGTCTTGAGCCTAGGACATGGTGGTTGGGTGCAACCATTGACTAAAAATTTGTGGAGAAAAATTAGTACCGTTCTTAACAAGAAACATATTTTGGACAAAGATCACATAACGCGAGAGAAATATCTTGTTCATTTGGGAGCCATTTCCAATCCGTTCCATAGATGGTTTTTCCTATTATGTAATCTTTGTTGATCATTATACAAAGTTTTCCTGGTTGTTTCCTCTAGCTCTTAAATCTGATGTGTTTACCATTTTTACTCACTTCAAGCTTATGGTTGAGAAACAATTTCATTATAAAATTTGTACAATCTACTCTGACGGTGGCACAGAATATCAAGGATTAAAAACAGTTTTTTTGAGTCATGGCATCCAACACTTAATCTCCCCTCCATATACTCCAGAACATGTTGGCACCGCAGAACGTCGCCATCGTCACATTGTTGAAAGTGGCTTAGCTTTGCTACACCGTGCGTCTCTACCCCTAAATTTCTGGTCCTTTGCTTTTAGTATTGCAACTTATTTAATAAATAGATTACCCACCCCGATTCTTAATGGAAAGTCACCGTTTGAGATTCTTTTTCAGTCCTCCCCAAATTATTCTAAACTAAGAATTTTTGGGTGTCAATGCTACCCATGGCTTTGTCCGTATGCTAGCCACAAGCTTGAGTTACGCTCCAAGCCATGTATATTTCTTGGTTATTCCAACGTGCCTATATTTGCTTTGATCCAGTGAGTCATAAATATTTTTTTTCCCGTCATGTTCGTTTTGTGGAAACTGTTTTCCCTTCTTTTTCTAATACTTCTCCTGCTAACACTGTTACAGAAAATTCCTTTTTGCACTGGACCAAAATTTCTTCTCCACCTAATCATGACAACACATCCTGTCCCCAACTCTCGTCAGATAGTCACTTATCCACGCCTCTCGTTAGTCACCTGCCTCTCACGCCACATATATCCTCTACCTTCAATGAGTCGTTAACCCCTCATGTGCCGTGTGCATTTTCTCCTCCATCTTTATCTAACCCGTCTTCATCCCCCAATGTGCCACGCTTGTCCTCGTCGTGTCAAGAATCACTATTGTCCTCTCCCCAATTGTCATTTTCTCCTGGAATGGCTGAGCTTCCGTTGCCGATTACTGATGATGCTCAAATGACCTATGACGTAGCCTCTGCTCCACTCTCGTCTCCTGCTCCCTTATCGCTGGAAGGCCCTCATGGTTCAGGTCCATCACACCCACCTTCTTCTGGGTCAACTCACTCCATGGTTACCAAGTCAAAGAACAACATTTTCTGCCCAAAGAAAATTATGTCACTATCTGCCACCAAACATCAGTTACCTACATCTCTTGAACCGACTACGGTTCGTCAGGCGTTATCTCAAACTGAGTGGAAAAATGCTATGATTGAAGAGCTTCAAGCACTTGATAGAAATAAGACATGGGATCTAGTGCCGCGAGAACCACATCATAACGTGGTAGGATGCAAATGGGTGTTTCGGATTAAACGAAATTCGGACGGTAGTGTTGCTCGTTATAAAGCCAGATTAGTAGCGAAGGGCTTTCATCAACGGCCCGGTATTGATTTCAAGGAGACCTTCAGCCCTGTGGAAAAAGCTTCGACAATTCGGGTTGTGTTGGCTATAGCGGTTTCGCATAATTGGCGACTCAATCAGTTGGACGTGAATAACGTTTTTCTTCACGGCACTCTTGATGAGCCAGTTTTCATGACCCAACCTCCAGGTTTTTAGATTCTTCTCGGCCCAATCATGTGTGTTGTTTGCGGAAATCTCTTTACGGCCTCAAACAAGCGCCACGGGCATGGTTTCTTGAACTTAAAAACTTTATTTTGTCACTTGGTTTTTGAAGCACTCTTTCGGATCCTTCCCTCTTTGTCTATGTTAATCAGATTGTGCTTGCCTATGTGTTGGTTTATGTTGATGATTTAATAGTTACAGGCAGCTCATCAGTGTTCATTGGTCAAGTGATTCAGGCTCTGTCACGCAAATTTTCTATCAAAGACTTAGGGGCACTTCATTATTTTTTAGGAGTGGCAGTGGTACATCAAACTACAGGTCTTTTTCTTTGTCAGCAGAGGTACATTAGAGATTTGCTCGACAAATTTGACATGGCTGGGGCGAAGCCCTCCTACATGCCAATGAGTTGTTCTTCTCGGCTGGTTATGACTGAAGGTTCTCTGCTTTAGGAGTTTTCACAATATAGGAGTTTAACTGGTGGTCTTCAATACCTTGCCCTCACAAGGCCTGACATTTCCTACTGTGTCAATCGCCTAGCACAATACATGCATTGTCCTCGCCAACCTCACTGGTCTGCTGCAAAAAGATTATTGTGATATCTCAAGCAGACAATTCACTATGGTCTCCACATCCACAAGTCTCCTGGTCTCTCTCTCACGGCTTACTCAGATGCGGATTGGGCTGGCAATAGGGATGACTTCACTTCTGTGTCTGCTTATGTTATCTTTTTGGGTTGCACCCCTGTCTCTTGGTATTCTGGAAAACAAAGAACTGTGGCTCGCTCCTCTACTGAAGCCGAGTACAGGGCAGTTGCCTCGACGGCTGCTGAAATTTGCTGGTTAGTTAACTTGCTTCGTGAGCTTCATTTTACACCATCCCACACTCCGCGTCTCTTATGTGACAACATCGGTGCAACTTATTTATGTGCCAATCCGGTCTTTCATTCCCGAATGAAGCATCTCGCGTTAGACTACCACTTTGTTCGAGATAAGGTAGCTGATGGTTCTTTGCAGATTGACCATGTCTCTACCGTTGCTCAGTTGGCTAATATTCTCACAAAGCCCTTGCCGCGATTACGACTTGAACAGCTATGGTCCAAGATAGGTGTCACTGATGGTTCCACCTTCTTGCGGGGGCATATTAAGGAAGATTTCTCACAGCTCAAGACCTAGTCAAACTCAAGATTAACATTGCACTTATATTTTCTGTTGTATCTCCGCACTTTCAGAATGTATGTTGTATTTCAAATTCATTTTCTTATCCTTGTAATCTGCATACTGCTGCTGTATAAATACTTGTAGTACTGAGTAAAATGTATGTAAGGGTTTTTCCAAGCATCTCAATCTACTGCTCTATAAATACCCAATAAAAATGCAGGAATGAGACCTATGAGCGAGCTTATGAGTGAATATAGTCTAAGCCAAGGATAACACAAAGAGCCAAATACTTTTAGTTTTAAGTAGTTTGGTTTATTTTTTAAAAAGAGCTTCAAATGGACTTTTGTTATTAGACCCCCAAGAGAAAGCCTACTGATTAGATAAATCGCAGTATGACATGCCACATCCCAAAATGTGGGAGGCAAAAATCTTTTAGACAACATCATAAGGGCAGTTTCAACGGTGACGCCGCTCAGCTAGACCAATATGTTGAGGCATATGGAAATGTTGATGGAGTCATGACTGTTGTGCTTTAAAAAAAAAAGAGAGCAGAAATGAAGCTAATGGAAGCTTTCTTGAGGATCGACAATAGCAGTGATGCCTTTAGAAGCGCTTTATACCATGACAGAAAGTAAGAAGGAGAAGAAGAGAACTGCTCATGATGATCAGATGAGTTTATTGCTTAATGAATCAAGTGATTACATTTGCTTTGCTATTTATAGACTTGCTCAGATATATTTCCAACTGTTTGTTTGTTGTACAGATTGATTGACTTAGTTGCTTTAACAAACTCCAACTGTCAAGATTCTTTTGTAACTAACAACTTACTCTTAACTGATTTATCTGAGCTATGCCGGTCTTGAGCTATCTTCGATTGGGATGTCTTTGCTGAGAATGACCTATGGATGGTACATTCAACCAAATGACACCTTTGATGGCAGATCATGTTCACCAAGAAATGACCCAAAATTGGATCTTGGTCTATTTGAGATTGAGTGATCTTCATTTCCTGAGTTGGTGTTGCTATGTTGTGTTGAGTGAGCTACTATCTTATCAGAACTTATACAGAGTAAACTCTAAGCTACAAATTGAAAATGAAAATCTCCATTCTTTTGCATTATGATTCAAAGAAAGTAAGCTAGCATATTTTATAAAAGTTGAATGGAAAGGTAAAACAATACTTTGTTGTATCTAAAGTCCCGACTCAAAATCAATATCTCTCATCTCTTTTGACTAAACTAGAATATATATATTAGGATGTTTTTTTATACTTTTGTAGTCTTAGGGTTGAAAGGGAAGAAATTTCCTCTTTATTCTGTGAGGTTCTTGTATTCATATTTATAACATATACAAATGAAGTTGTTTACAACAGGTAGAACTCATTATCTGATATACATGATTATCACTAATATGTTTAAACTGGAGGATAACTTATCTCTAACTAGTATTCAAAATATCGCATGGATAAGATAACCTTCACACCCCCTCACAAGCTTATGGGGGTTGTACCACGAGAAGCTTGTCACGCAATGCCTCGAAGCGAGGTCGATAGAGAGACTTTGTAAAAATATCCGCAGGTTGTTCAGTAGAGGATACATATTGTATATGTTGACGCCAAAATTGGGCTTGGACCCATGGTTCAACCGCGACGGGTCATTTGGCCCCAATCAACACGTAATTCCTGGGCCAAGGCCCATACACGATACTATAAGTCGCGGCCCACTCACTAGTTAGGTCCAATAAAGCTCAAAGCTCTTGGCTAAGCCCGCATGGCGGTACCGTCCTACACGAACAACCAGGGATAAACTCTAATCCAACTCGAACTCTATCAGATATCTCCGGATAGACGATCAAGGAGACATTCCAATAGACTAGACTACTAATAACGGACGACTATCGGCAAACTCAAGATAAAGATCAACCCTATCCTACGGGATAAGAGATTACTCATTTGAAGTAGTCTACTCGAAATGCAAGTCTCAAGGGATAAACGACCTTAGACTTATCACAATTGCCCAGCCTACGAGAAGCAGACGACCACCGAAGGACTTGGGATGAAGACTACCTCTACCCTACACGATAAGAGATCACGTAGTCTACTAGGAATACAAGACCCAAGAGTCCGTGACTCTTGGCCTACCCATACCTATAAGTGGGCCACGCCTACACAAGGAGAGGGCATCAAGTACTAGTCACATTTAGCAATACTCTCCCTCTTCCCTCTATATACTCCTGGCCTACACTCTCTATATCGACGCCGCTACCACGGTAGTCTCCTATTTTCCCTTTATATTTTCCATGCATTCTTATCTTTTTCGATAAACTACTGACTTGAGCGTCGGAGTGTCTTCGGCCGGCACCACACCGGTGTCCCAAGACTCACGTCGTTCTATCGCCTTCTGTCCTTGTAGGTTGCTGGTGGCCTGAAATTCGTGATTGTGGATTTTTACATCTACAATTTGGCGCCTACCGTGGGGCCCTAGCAACTTAGTTACTCGAACAGAAGGCTACGAACTCTCGATCATTCTTACTTTCAACAAAAGCCATGATTGAAAGCAGCATTCAAAACGATGTCCAGGCACAGATGGAGGCCTTGATGACCGAGATGGAAGTATGCAAGGACAAACTTAAGGAGCTCGAGGCGGAAAACAATGCCTTTCGCCAGGAGAATATTGAGCTAGAGGAAAGGGTCAAGACCCTCACAGCGACCACTGCCCCTTTGAATCGCGGGAAAGCAATCGCCCATGATGAGATGGTGGTGCCCATGCAATCCCTTGGATCCACACCCCAACAGACGCCCGGCAGTGGAGTCTACCTCCAAACCACTGTCACTACTGAACGACCTCTAATGCAGCAGGCAGACGAGGGAGGACTGAGCCGTGATATCCTTCGACGATTCCAGGAGATTGAGTCTCTCATCCAGAGGATTCCTGGGGTGCCTGTCCCCATTAAGAGGAGCGCGGTAAATAGCTTTGCCGACTCCCCATTTGTTGACACTATTGCAATGGTGGAGATGCCGACCAAATTCAGCTTTCCAAACATGAGGCCTTATGATGGGACTACTGACCCTGATAATCACATAATGCAATACAAGCAGAGGATGTTCACCGTGGCCGTCCCGCGAGATTCTAGGGAAGCATACATGTTCGTGGAGCAATTCGCGAGTAGCAGGAAGTTAGAGAAACAGTCTGATGACCTCTACTTGATTGTACAAAGGAGAGGCGAGCTCCTGCGCGACTTTGTGGGGAGGTTCAACAAAGAGAAGGTAGTCATCCCCCAGTGTAACATGGCCACGGCCATCTCAGCCTTCCGCAAGGGTCTGCTTCGCGAGTCGGACTTGTATAAAGAGTTAACCAAATACCCATGCAAAACCATGGAGGATGTCCTCGCCAAGGCGTGGGCCCAGATCAAGTGGGAAGAAGATAGAGCCAACTACCGTCCCTCCTCACCGCGCTACGATAGGCGAGATCCCAGACATACTATAACATCTGATCAACATCGTAGAAGATATGAGCCTTACACTACGGATGAGCGAATGAGCAACCACTCACGAGATAGTAGACGATTACTTGAACAAGAACAAATCCACATGAGAAGAATGATGGCCCAAGGAGAAGGAGAGCATGCGACTCAATATACCACTCAACTAGGGTCACCACAATATGAGCACACCATCAACACTATCACTAGTAGATCACGGGTTAGTGGGACTGCACACTCAATAGCAAAGGTACGTACCAGTCGCGAGTTCAAGTCTGACTTTAGGCCCCAATGACTTAGGGAGTCCGAACAAGATCAAGTCATCACGTTCCCTATCCATGAAAAGACCTACTTTAATGGTCCGCACCATGATGCCCTGGTCATCGAGTTGATTGTTGCCAACCGGTTGGTCAGGCAAATACTCATCGACAATGGTAGTGCTACCAATATACTCATGCTACATACCTTGAGGGAAATGGGAATTGATGAATCCCGCATCACGAGCTCTACAACCATACTAATAGGGTTTAGCGGCGAGTGCAAGAGCACCATCGGAGAGATTATCTTTCCCGTTTATACACAAGGCGTGAACCTCTTCACTCAATTCTCGGTGGGGAGACCGTGGATCTATGATATGAAAGCTGTTCCGTCCACCTACCACCAAGTGATCAAGTTCCCTACCAAGTGGGGGATCGGTGAAATAAGAACGCAACGGGAAACCTCCCAAAGACAACCAGGCTACGATGTCATATACCAACTGGAGTAAGCTCAATTCAAGCAACTTACCGTAAGCACATCTCAATCACAGTAGTTGAGAGACCATCCGCCTCAACAAACACTACTTTTAGTATTAGCGACCGTTAGTCAGTAGCCCCTCTAGGGGGTCGTTAGTCTTAAGTTAGTCTCCTTTCCAAGGGGTTAGTAGAATCAGTCTCTGTCGGTGATACGCCCAGGAGCCAATCACTGTAATTAGTTTCTCAAAATAAAAAAGGCAACATGTTACGGCCCAATCATTGTGAAAATTATCTAGTTAAGACTTCGAGATCTGAATCTGAAGGCATGTTTGAAACAAACTAATGGAATACGAGCAAACGCACCCATCGTTTGGGCTACGCGGTATGAGCTAGTAGGCAAACACAAACTCAAATAGTATTCTAGACCTATCTTGATCAACTCGAAGAGACTCGCGAAGTCCCCAATTCACCGCCTCGGCATCTGAAGAAAGAAAAAGTACAAAATAAAGGTCCTAACTGGACTGGGCTAGCCTATGTAGTCTATTGTGACTACCTAAAAGTCCTATGAGGACTAACTTACAATGTAGTAGTCGAATACGACAACGTGAAAGTCCGCTCTAAGTGGACCAACCTACATAAAAGTCCTCAGGGGCAAACAACTACGGTAGAGGCCCACAGCAGTCGAACTGCTAATTCAGAGTCCTCATGGACATACAACTACGGTAGAGGTCCGCAGCGGCCAGACTTCTAATTCAGATCCTGAGCGGACCAAACTACAAATATGGTTCCCCGCGACCACTTAAAGTCCCACGTGGACCAACTTACGGTCTCATGCAACCATCTAAAGTCCCACGTGGACCAACCTACGGTCCCTCATGACCACATAAAGTTCTATGAGGATGAACCTACAAATACGGTCCCTCGCGACCACTTAAAGTCCCACGTGGACCAACTTACGGTCTCATGCAACCATCTAAAGTCCCACGTGGACCAACCTACGGTCCCTCATGACCACATAAAGTTCTATGAGGATGAACCTACAAATACGGTCCCTCGCGACCACTTAAAGTCCCACGTGGACTAACCTACGGTTCCACGCGACTGTTCAAAGTCCCATGTGGACTAACCTAAAACCTACGGTCCCTCATGACCACATAAAGTTCTATGAGGATGAACCTACAAATACGGTCCCTCGCGACCACTTAAAGTCCCACGTGGACTAACCTACGGTTCCACGCGACTGTTCAAAGTCCCATGTGGACTAACCTAAAACCTACGGTCTCACACGACCACATACAGTCCTATGAGGACTAACATTCGGTCCCTTGCGGCCATATAAGGTCTTGTGCAAACCAATTTACAATCATTTGCGACCATACAAAGGTCCTCATAGACTGGCTACTGAGGTAGGAGCCCATAACGGTTGAACTACCCATTCAAAGTCCTCATGGACAAACTTCTATGGTAGGAGTCCGTAGCGATCGAGCTACCTGTTGGGAGTCCTACGGGACCAAACTACTGCGGAAGAGTCCCAAGCGACCAATTTATAAGATTTAGCTCATTACGGCTAAGCGAAAATCCTATAAAGGGCATAACTTACGAAGTATAGCCCATTGCAGTCACACAAAAGTCCTATGAGGACTAACCTACGAAGTATAACCCCTTACGGCCAAATAGAGGTCATGTATGGATCAACCCACAAAATGTAGTTTCCTTGCGACCAAGTACATGTCTTGAGATGACAGTTCTACGTAGTCCCTTGCGACTACCAAAAAGTCCTAAGTGGACTAGCCGGCGTAGTCCTTCGCGACTACAAGAAAGTCCTAAGCGGACTAGCCTATGTAGTACCTTGTGACTACATACAAGCCCTATATGGACTAGCTTACGGTCCTACGCGGCCATGTTGGGTCCTACATGGACCAACCTACGGTCCTATGCGACCATCTAAAGCCTTATATGGATTAAACTACGGTCTTACGCAGCCATGTAAGGTCCTATGTGGGCCAACTTATGGTTCATTGTGACCAGACAAAGGCTCTACGTGGACCAACCTACATATAAGGTCCTACGAGACCATATAAAGTTAAATGAGCACCAACCTACGAAGTATAATCCTATGCAACCTTGCGAAAGTTCTAGAAAGACCAGCCTATGGGAGTCGTAGCCCACAGGTGTTGTAGCCTACGATGGCCAGGCTCCCTTATCTACACCCTAAGTGGACCAGTCTACCAGCACGGTAGTCTGCGAAGATAGAGCCACCAACAAGCCAAAAAACAAATGTGCAATATGCGTCATACATGCGTCCGACAGGTCAAAGTTAAGAATGACCAGTGTCTACCATATATCAAGGAGCACTAGGGGCATGCTACCTCATAGCTAAGTGGTGCCTGCATTACAAGTCATCAAAAGGTGAAGATAGACAAACTAAATAGTCGGATTCTCAGCAAGCTTGCCACAGACGCCGGATTAGTTAGCTCGTTTAAGTCGATCTAACACTCGAGTAACACCTCAGTACAACAACAAAGGTACATAGCAAAGAGAGACACTATCTAGCAGTTACTAGACTACTATCCGAAAGCACTATGGTGTGTCGGCTCTATTTCCGCAACAAGAACGAGGTCCTAAAGAGCAACATACGTAAATGAGAGAATGTGCTAAGTCGTCGACTAGCCGTTGCATTGCGACTTCAGAGCACCTAGTTGAGTCGGTTCGGGTCCAGGGGCACTAAAAAGTCACTTACCATCAAGGTTCAAAAATCGCAGCCTACGTAAAGTCTCTAAATGGTCGCCTACCATCGAGGTCTTAAAGGGTAGCCTACCTGTAGAAGGCAAAGGACTAAGTTACAAACTAGCAGCTGGATCGCGACCACGCGGGGCTTAGGAGAATCTATTCGGGTCCAGGGATGCGAAGTTGCCACCTATAATCAAGGTTCGACAATCGTAGCCTACGCAAGGATGCTACAAGTCCCGCCTACCAACAAGGTTCAAAATCGCAACCTACGTCAGGTCCATGCGACAAGCTTAAGCGAGCTCTAAAGTCTAGCCTACATGTAAAGGCATCTAAAGAGCAACCTACATAAAGAACTCCTATAAGAAGGAACTCAAAGTGGCAACCTACATAGCAAGATGTAGGTTGCGAATTACAAGTAACATGTGGGTTGTGAATTTCAAGCGACCTATGATCATGGTTATAGAGAACAAGATACTTTGCAGATTGCATGACGGTAGGATGCATCTTGCAAGCACCAAGAGTGTAGGACGCGAATTTGTGAGACAAGTTGGTAGGTTGCGAAATTGCAAGGCAATTTGGTAGGTTGCGAGTTATAAAAAGAATGTAGGATGCAAACCTTGAAGTCCGCTTGAAGCTGCACTTGGAACATGTAGGCTCCTCCCAAGCAAGCCATAGAATCGTAGGCTATGCTTAAACCTGACTTGGCCATGTAGGCTGCGAAATTGCTTGCATACCAGCCATTGTAGGCTGCGAAATTGCTAGCATACTAGCCATTGTAGGCTGTGAAATTGCTAGCATACCAGCCATTGTAGGCTGCGAAATTGCTAGCATACCAGCCATTATAGGCTGCGAAATTGCTAGCATACCAGCCATTGTAGGCTGCGAAATTGCTTGCATACCAGCCATTGTAGGCTGCAAATTGCAAGACCAAAGAATGTAGGCTGCGAAATTGCTTGCATACCAGCCATTGTAGGCTGCGAAATTGCTAGCATACTAGCCATTGTAGGCTGCGAAATTGCTAGCATACCAGCCATTGTAGGCTACGAAATTGCTATTATACCAGCCATTGTAGGCTGCGAAATTGCTAGTATACTAGCCATTGTAGGCTGCGAAATTGCTAGCATACCAGTCATTGTAGGCTGCGAAATTGCTTGCATACCAGCCATTGTAGGCTGCGAATTGCAAGACCAAAGAATGTAGGCTGCGAATTGCAAAGCAAGTGTAGGTTGCAAGTCCTGAACTCCACATAAAGTCGTACTTGAAGAATGTAGGTTGTACCCAAGCACTCTTGGTGACGTAGGCTCCTACCAAGCGAAACATGAAATTGTAGGCTACGCTAAACATATCGTGACTATGTAGGCTACGCTCGGGGACATGTTGGCCATGTAGACCCCTCCAACTCAAGCACATCGACTCGCATGTAGTCTCTTCAATAGCTTATATAAGGAATTATAATCTGCATGATCTCGCGCACAAAGATCCGAAGGTCATCCCATCAAGGCTCTTGACCTCGTGGTTCGCCCACTACGGCAACACGAGATGTAGCCCACTCTCGACTGTGAGCAAATAGTAAGTAAATAAATTTCGCCATTGAGTGTAGCCTGCATAAAATGCCTCTCTATAGAAGGACCAAGTCGGAGTTGTTTCACCAACGAGCAACTACTCCCTAACTCGAAGACTCTTCGACTTAGGGAGTGGGGGACAAACTGTTGACGCCAAAATTGGGCTTGGACCCATGGTTCAACCGCGACGGGTCATTTGGCCCCAATCAACACGTAATTCCTGGGCCAAGGCCCATACACGATACTATAAGTCGCGGCCCACTCACTAGTTAGGTCCAATAAAGCTCAAAGCTCTTGGCTAAGCCCGCATGGCGGTACCGTCCTACACGAACAACCAGGGATAAACTCTAATCCAACTCGAACTCTATCAGATATCTCCGGATAGACGATCAAGGAGACATTCCAATAGACTAGACTACTAATAACGGACGACTATCGGCAAACTCAAGATAAAGATCAACCCTATCCTACGGGATAAGAGATTACTCATTTGAAGTAGTCTACTCGAAATGCAAGTCTCAAGGGATAAACGACCTTAGACTTATCACAATTGCCCAGCCTACGAGAAACAGACGACCACCGAAGGACTTGGGATGAAGACTAGCTCTACCCTACACGATAAGAGATCACGTAGTCTACTAGGAATACAAGACCCAAGAGTCCGTGACTCTTGGCCTACCCATACCTATAAGTAGGCCACGCCTACACAAGGAGAGGGCATCAAGTACTAGTCGCATCTAGCAATACTCTCTCTCTTCCCTCTATATACTCCTGTCCTACACTCTCTATATCGACGCCGCTACCACGGTAGTCTCCTATTTTCCCTTTATATTTTCCTTGCATTCTTATCTTTTTCGATAAACTACTGACTTAAGCGTCGGAGTGTCTTCGGCCGGTACCACACCGGTGTCCCAAGACTTACGTTGTTCTATCGCCTTCTGTCCTTGTAGGTTGCTGGTGGCCTGAAATTCGTGATTGTGGATTTTTACATCTACAGTATACAAAATGTCCCATCAGAGATTTTTTCACGTACAAAATGTACATCAATGTCAATATGTTTACTTCGATTGTGAGTGATCGGATTGGAAGCCATGTAGATTGAGCTGACATTATCACATAAAATTGTAGGTGGGCTTGGTACTGAAACTCGAAGAAACTTTAGTAAATGAACGAACCAAAGTAACTCCGAAGTGAGAGATGCCAACGCACGGTACTCAGCCTCTGTGCTTGATTTGGATACTGTGGACTGTTTCTTTGAGCTCCACGCAATCAAATTGTTGCCATAAAAAATAGCAAACCCAGAGGTAGATCGTCGTGTATCATGACAGCCTGCCCAATCAACATCACTATACCCTTTGAGTTGAGCCGTCGAAGAAGGCATGAGACAAAGACCATGACTCTAGGTGTATTTGATGTATCGTAATACTCGATTGGCAGTAACAAGATGTGGTGTTCGGGAAGCATGCACATATTGACAAATGGAATTGATGGCATGAGATAAGTCAGGACGCGTAATTGTTAAATATTGTAGTGCACCTACCAATTTTCTGAATTCTGAAAGGTCACTCAACAAATCACCATCTTGAGAGTTAAGGCATGTGGTGGACATTGGGGTAGAAATTGGCTTCGCACTGTCGAGACCATACTGTTGTAGTAATTGAAGTGCATATTTCGTTTGAGTAAGCAGTAAGCCATTAGTGGTGCGATGAACTTCCATGCCCAAGAAGAAATATAAAGGACCCAAGTCCTTCATATCAAAGCTGCGAGATAGGGAGTGAATAAAATCTGAAATATGTGTCATTGAATTCCCAGTGACAATTATGTCATCAACGTAAATAAGCAAAATAAACATGTGATCAGTGGCGTGCCGAACAAATAAAGAGGCATCATGATGAGATGAAAAAAACCCACATGAAAGTAAATGTGGGCTAAATTTCTGATACCAAGCATGGGGTGCTTATTTCAAACCATAAAGAGACTTGTGGAGCTTGCACACATGAGTAGGATGGATGGGATCGACGAAGCCTTGAGGTTGTCGCATGTAGACTATTTCAGACAAATCTCCATGTAACAAGGCATTCTTGACGTCTAATTGTTGCAATGACCAACCATTAGATAAAACCAGACTTAGAATCAAGCGAATTGTGCCTGGACGAACAACAGGACTGAATGTATCACCATAGTCACGACCTGGTTGTTGTGTATAACCCTTAGCCACGAGTCTTGCCTTATAGCGTTCCAATGAGCCATCAGATTTTTGCTTAATACGGTAAACCCATTTACAATCAATAACATTCAGATGAGGAGAATGCGGAACTAAGGACCAAGTATGATTTTTGAGAAGGGAATTAAATTCTTCGTTCATGGCCAAACGCCATTGCTTGTCCTTGTTTGCTTGAGTGAAGCAGCTGGGTTCAAGAGGGAGTTGATGCGCAATAGACAATAGGCAAGATGGAATCGGATGTCGAGTGGAAAAGAGGACCTTGGGCTTCCGAGTACCATCCATAGATCTTGTGGTCATATGATCAGATTGAGCGACAGGAGCTGAAGTAGTTGACGGCAATTGTAGAGGAGCAGATCGTGACATATCAAGGCAAGAGTCTATTTGTGGATCAAAATTAGGAGAACTGATTGGTGGAGCAGATAGTGACATATCAAGGCAAGAGTCCAATTCTGGTGTAGGAGCCTCGTGATGAGAATTTTGAGGCTGATCTTGTATGTGAGCCGTGGAACTAGGACATGTTGGTGGCGGAACATGAGCAGCTGAAATATCGTCAAGTATCTGAGAAGGAAATGGCTATAAATTGAAGTTGGTGGTGTGATTATGAGATGATGAAAAATCTTGTACTGTGGAAATAGATGGAAAGGTTAATTCATCAAACACAACATGACGAGATAGCAAAATTTTGTTAGAAACTGGGTTATAACATTTATATCCCTTATGTAAGGGACTGTAACCCAAAAATATGCAATGAACACTCTTGAAATCGAGCTTATTTCGCTCAAATGTTATAAGGCATGGGAAACATAAGGCTCCAAATACTCGAAGCAGAGAAAAATCTGGCAGTTTTCCATGGAGAAGCTCATAAGGAGATTTATTCTGTAACAAAGAACTTGGCAATCGGTTAATAAGATAAGCAGCAGTTTCCAAAATTGACGAGGCAAATTACTGTGAGCCAGCATGGTAAGACCCGTCTCAACAATGTGGCGATGTTTTCTTTCTGTCACACCATTCTGTTCAGGAGTCCCAGGACAAGAAATCCGGTGCACTATACCATGTTGTTGAAAAAGAGTTTGAATAGTATGGTTTATGAATTCACTACCTCCATCGCTTTGCACATGTTTTATCTTGGTGTTACAGATATTTTCAACCATATGAATAAAGCTAGAAAAAATTGCAGCCACATCTGATTTACGACGCAAAGGATAATACCAAGTATAATGGAAAAAATCATCAATTAATATTAAATAGAATCGAAATCCTTCCAAAGATGTTGTAGGGGCAGGTCCTCATACATCAAAATGTATAATATTTAATACATTTGAAGAGCGAAGTACAGGACCATCAAAAGATAACCTATGACTTTTTCCCAGTTGACAACTTCCAAATAGAGAATCCAATTTTGAAGAAAGATGGACTGGAAGAACGTTATTCAATTTATGTAGTGTCTTAGTCGCAGGATGGCCCAGACGAGCATGCCAGATATTGGATGACACTTAGAAATGTGAATTTGTCAGGTTGATGGAGAGCATAGAGACCCCCTTTAACTTGTCCCTGGTAGAGCAATCGACCTGTCTTCATGTCCTTCATATAATAACCAAAGGGTGTAAACACAAAGAAACAATTATGCTCTTGAGTAAATTTGGCAATAGATAAGAGACGTTTAGTTGTGACGGTACAAGCAATACATTACAGTCCAAAACAGAGCCAGAGGACAAATGAACAGGAGTACTACCAGTATGGGTTATAGACAAGCCTGCACTATTCCCAACTAAGACATTGTCGACTCCTAGATAAGGATGCTTACCAGTGACAATTGTTTCATTAGGAGTCATATGATGGGTTGCACCAGTGTCAATATACCATGTCGAATCTGTAGGATCAGTAACTTGTATTGCAGTAAAAGCTTTGGTAGTATTATCAACAATATCATCCGGTGCCCAACAATTATTAGCTTTGTGATACAGGTAACCACACCTGTAACAAACAACAGAAGAAGAAGATGACCCATTATTCGTCGATGATGTATTGGAGGAACGACCACGACCACGGCCCCTGGCACGACCACGACCTCCACGCACATTTTGCGAGCCATGACCAGATTGAGGAGTAGATGGAAGATAAGGTGATGGAGCACCGTGATTGGGTGTAAATTGTATTGAACTAGCAGCCTGTTTATGTTGGATAGTATTGAAAGCCATAGTTTTGTCCGATAAGGATGTAGATGAAACAAGGCGAAGTTCAAAATCTAACAGGAGGCCACAAACTACTGCAAAGGTAGAAGAATCCGGGCACGAGTTTATGGCAGCCACAATGGGATCAAAGTTTGAGCCAAGACCCCGTAAGGTCCAGAGTACCAAGTCGTCATCCTCAACGGGTTTCCCAACACCAGCTAGAATAAGGGCAAGAGATTTAGCATGTTAAATATAGGTATGTACTGATTGAGTGCCTTTAGAAAGAGATTGCAACTCAGTCTTAATTTGCTGAATTCTTGCGCGAGAACGAGAGCCGTAAAGAAGCTCCAACGTGACCCATACATCACGTGAGGTTGTTTTGTCAACAACTTGCAAGAGCACCGAGTCGGACAAAGAAACCAAAATCCATCCAAGAACCATCTGGTCTAAGCGCATCCATTTGGAAATTTCATCAGGAGGCGAAGTCGGCTTAGCAATTGTACCATCGATGAATCCAAGAAGATCATAACATCGTAGGATAGGATAAACTTGAGTTTTCCAGAGAAGAAAATTATCATTGCTAAGTTTGAGCGATATCTCTTGATGAATGTGAGTTACCACAGGCAAAGTCGCCATGGGTTGAGAGGTGGTAGAAGTTTCTGGTGAGGAAGATGCCATGAGGAAAAATATATATATATATATATTAAAAAAAAATGAAGTATTTCCTAAGCTCGTGATACTATGAAAGGGAAGAATTTTCCTCTTTCTTCTGTGAGGTTCTTGTATTCATATTTATAACATATACAAATGAAGTTGTTTACAACAGGTAAAACTCATTATCTGATATACATGATTATCACTAATATGTTTAAACTGGAGGATAACTTATCTCTAACTAGTATTCAAAATATCGCATGGATAAGATAGCCTTCACAAGGGTGGCTTCCTACCTAAGGTAAATATTTCTTTATTAAAAAGGTGGGTTCTACTTCTACTTATCATTGATTATCTTTTGTACTTAATCTAAAATATTGGTTGTTTCTTTTACGAATATCAATTCAATATATAGAATAAAATTTAACAAAACCAAAGAACAGAGAAATATGAAGTCTAGAGTAGTTAAATTCATTTCTCCTGTTTATTAAAAAGACACAATTGAGAATGATAACAAGATTTCAATTATGGACTCAATTATACAATTTTAAAAATCTAACCAGCTAAGCTCTAGTTGATGAATACTTAAAAATCAAGCCAATTCAAATACTTATACTTGCAAGATTGCGGACTCCACCCTAACAAAGTAATAATATATTTATTTCATTTATACGCTTAATGGTCCAAATTATTTTATTATAACTATATTATTACTTTATCATCATTGATTTTCCTCATAATATTATATCATGAACAAACTTTCTGTATCGTAAGGGTAACAACCCAAAAAGAAAGAAAAAAATCACACATGAACAAACAATATTTCCATGGGTGAATAGTAACTTGTGAAGTTCTTGCCTTCAAAGCAAGCAAATCATACGACATTCTAAGTCCAGCTATCCACAGAAAACCAACACATTGACACATCAAAAGAAAAGCCGATTAGTGCCAACCATTCTATGTCCTGCTGCAGCTGCAAACAAGATGATTTAAGTTTGGCATTAGCTGTGGTAGCATGATACCTAGAAGAAAACACATCGAATGAAGTGGTGATAACCACAAGCATGACCAATTAGACCATCAGACCTATAGAGACAATTATATGATGATTATAAAAAATCTACTAAAGATATATTGGCATTTTGTGCAAACTCTTGCTAGATAAGAGAAAATCCACTAGCTTGAAAACTGTGGATGATTTTAAGTAGATATGAAGCAACAACATAAGACATCGACGATCCAGTTGAACTACATAGATATCTTTCTATTCTAAACTTGCTTGTTATCATAAGACAATTATTATTGCACGGATTTCATTTGTCCGTAGCTCATTCGTAGTCAATTGCAACGGATGGGCTACGGACTTTTAGATAAAAATGAAGTTTATCGATTTTAATTTGAATTACGGTATTTTGATTGCACCTACAACGTAGTAAATTTCACTCGAGATGCTAGTTTTCCAAATAAAAATAAACTTGGTTTGTATTTTATTAGCGTGCGTATTTTAATAGAGAAATCTCCTACAAAGTTATTAGCCGTTTAAATCGAAGATATCATATCCTCACTTAACATTGCGTTAATATTAATAAACGTTCAATTTAGTGGTCCAAAAACTCTCATATTGTGTCTAAACTTCATGAACATGAAAAATATAAAAATATAAACACGCTTTAATACGTTGTTTCTACCTATTAACAAGTTAGAATTCATTCTATTAGTGGTCCGTAGCCCATCCGTAAAATTCAACACGCTTTAATTGATATTCAAGTATGTACACCTGAGCTAACTATGTTTCACAAATCTCTTCTTATTGCTTCGCTCAAAATATATTTAATGTTCCACCAATCCATAATACAAATGCTTAAATTGAAAAACTAGATGGTAGAAGCTCTAGAAACAACACAACACCATTTTTTAATCAACTAAGGAAACCGAATTAAAATTGAAACAAACAGCAAATCCAGTCCTCACAATGACAAATCATATAATACAAAGCCAATGTAAGATGCTCAATAAAAAACACCAGAGACCGAAGAAGAGAAAACCGTGTACAATGATACGTTGACATCACATTTGTTGAGACATCAAGAATTGGACTTCAAACAGGGTTGGCAATGAAAAGTAGGATCAGCAATTGTAATCGTCATAATTTGGAGATAAGAAACAGGTTATTCACATTAGTAATTTATCATGATGTGGAAAAAGTAAAATGGGTTTTAAAACTTTCTTTTAAAGACTTTTTTTATAAAAAAAAAAAAAAAAAAGCTAGTTTGGAAAACTTTAAAAATTGAGAATGAATCTTAAAATGAAATTTTCCAATGTCACTGAGCATATATATATAGCAGAGAAAGAGCAGAAAAATGAATTTAACATCATCTACCTTCCGTTTTCTAGTTAATGGGAAGATGCAAACTCGAAAAAGGAAAAGAAGTTGTAAATGGAATAGTGAGAGAACACAAATGAATAAAAATTTGAAATAAGAAAAACAAAATAGTCATGAATATATATAGAGACAGAGGATGAATTATACTTTCAAATAGTAAATCAGTTTTCAGATTGAATGTTCTCCCCCATCGACCCAAATGTTTGGAATATGGGCAATCTTGTGCCACTCTGGACCGCTTCTTCTGGTGCATCTCTCTTTCAATTTGGGACAAAAATCGATTTGCAATTGTTGAAGATTGGTCAGTCGCTGCATCGCTTCCGCAGATGGCATATACTCCAGATTCTCACATGCATAAAGTTCTAGAGATTGAAGCGATGGGATGTTACCCAGCCACTCTGGTAGCGCTTCTAATTGGGTGAAGTGCATTAGACCTCTTTTTACTTTAGCGAAAGTGTACAACACTCCCCTATAGTTTAAAAACCTCCTGAGTTAGTCCTTGTAGTTTTTCAAAAGTGCACAACACCCCCCTACCGTTAAAAAATCCGTTAAATTTAACGAAAAGTGTACTTCACACGCGTTAAGTGAGATTTTTTTTATTTTTAATGAATTTATTCATTAAATAATTGTATGAATTGACCAAATTACCTTCTTTTTTTTTGGCCTAAACAAAAGAGAAAATGACAAAAGAGAGAAATGAAAAAAAAAATGAGGTTATTTACGTTTTTTTTACAAAATCCGTTAAATATGACGGATTTTATAACTGTAAAGGGGGTGTTGTGTACTTTTAAAAAACATAGGGACTAGTTCAAGGGGTTTTTAAACTATAGGGGAGTGTTGTGCACTTTCGCTGAAGTATAAGAGGGTCTGGTGCATTTCACCCCCTCTAATTCTTCAAACTCTATTATCATCAAGTTTTTCAAGGAAGGGAGATGCTGAATTTGCTCAGGCAGAGATTTAAGTTTTGACCACCCAAAATAATCAAGCTCCTTTGAGAATTCACCAATTGTCAAAGTTTTAAGATTGGGCAGACGCTCAAGACCATAACCATCTACTCCTTGAAGAGCAGGACAATTGTAAATCTGAATTTCCTCAAGTAATGTGCACAATTCGAACCCTCTAGGTGGTAATGCAGCCAACTTCTCACACCAACCAATACTCAATGAGCGCAAGGATGGAAGGTGTCCCAGAGGTGGGAATTGCTCACATGAATCACAATCTTCTAGCTCGAATTCCACCAAATTCTTAAGCAGCTCGTTCGTCATCCAAGATGGAAACCTCGAACCCCTAAAATTTTTAATTTTTAACCTTTTCAGATGTGGGTGGGATTTGAGACTTTCAATAATATCTTCATCGTCTTGCAAATTCAATGCCCTTCTCACATGAGTCCACCGAAGTTGTAAATGATTAAACTTGGACTTTTGTGATATATTTGCCTTTTGGGCTTCCTCCCCATTTTTCACCTTCTCAAGCCCATCAATAATGAGGCTACCTCTTAAGTTATTTAGAGGACCTAGCTCTTCAATTTTACAAACCATTTTATCACTCAAATTGAAGTAAGGCAAGGTTTGGAGATGAGACAAGTGACTTATTCCCACAAGCATGCACTTACGAGTAAAACCAAGATCAATATGTCTCAAATTGATCAGAGAACCCAAAAAAATCTCTAAATTCTCTTCCAAATTGACTCTTAGGGTTTGCAAATTGTAGAGCTTTATATAAGAAGCTGAAAGTTTTTTTATCACAGAATTCTTTATGTCAATGCATTTTAATTGTTTCAACCTACCTATTGAAGTAGGAAATTGTTTAATTTTATAGTCCTCCAAAATTAAAGTTCGAAGGTACCTAAATTTTATCAACTCATTTCCAATGACCCCACTTGATAGATAATATGTTCTAAGTTTTGGAGAAATTCCTTGAGACATATCTATCATTTCCTCTTCACTAAAAATCAATGACAAATGTACACCTTTAGTATCTTTGTCATCTTGCCCAACATTTATTGTTAAACAATAATCTTTTGACATTAGTAATGCAAAATCCTGCACAATGTCATGCATTTTGCAAGAATCAATCTTATTGTAGTCATCATATTTGGGTTCTTGCAACAAAGAATTCCATAATAAAACATTAAAGTAGTCATTACCCAAGTCCTCCATTTGTAAATGGCTGCCGTGATGAGGATTAAGAAATCCTTGTGCCATCCATAATTGTATAAGTTTTTCCCTTTTCATGATGGTATCCTTTGGAAATATTGAAAAATATGCAAAGGATTGTCTCAAAGACAATGAAGGCAAATGATTGTAACTTAATTTTATGGATGGTAGAACTCTTTCTTGACTATTAGTTGAGCTCCATATATCGCTCTTCTCTATACTCAACCATTCATGTGCATCTTTTTTTAAGTAAAGCAAACCTCCCAATGCCTTAATTGCTGACGGCACACCCCTATACCTTTTCACCATCCTTTGACCTATCTCCAGGAATTATGAAGTCTCCACCACTCTACCTTCTGCAAATACTCTTTGCTTAAATAAAGTCAAACTGTCATCATCTGACAATTGACCTAAACGGTGGATGTACGAGGCAAGCATGGTGGAAACAACTTTCTCATTCCGTGTTGTCACCATGATTTTGGTCCCTCTAGAACTGCATCAGTCTTCATCAATCGTTGTCCGCAACCGCAAGTTGGCCACAATTATTTGGGCCTCGACTAGTTCCACCTCAAATGCAAATGCAATTCAATCCTCTTCAACCATTGCCGGCAGCAATGTCTAGGCCAATCGTGCAACCAATGATTGTTCCTTCAATGATCTCTTCTTCATCCACCCATCCAAGGCAAGGGGTATCTAGATCACGTACGACTCCAAGAATTCCAACTAGTTTCCTATACAATTAGAATGTGGTATGTACTTGCTACGTTTCCTTTCAAATTTGGCTGTCTTAAGGTCATCGCAACTCCTGTTGTTATCCTGCATCTTCGCATGCTAAGCATGGACGTCATGACTTGGAATAAAATCTAAATGTCAAATGTGTTTAACAGGAGTGTAGCATGTAGGAAGATATTATTTACATCCCTATTTGAAATTTTGTTCTCTCCTTTTTCACTAGGCTACCGACTCATCTAGAAGTTTAAGGTATTAAATAGAGAATTATTTATTTATTTATTTATTGTGTTCCACATGAACCCTCACATGTAGCTTATTAAAACTTACATGTATTCGTAATTTTAGAAATTGAGTTGCAATGAGTCTTGAACCTAAGATCTTTGCACATTTAGATTCTAATATCATGTAACTGATCACCTCATCAAAAGTTTAAGTTGTTAAAGAAAAATTTGTTATATTTATTTATTATGTTCGGTATTTTTCTTCATTTTAGGACAAGAGAATGTGGAAATCAAAATATTACGATTAATAAGAGGGAGAAAAATAAATGGATACTATACCAAAATCAACCATGAGTTGAGAAATATGGATTCTATCTTAAGACCAATTACTATTAATTAGGTAGACTAGCCCAAAATCTTATATGATATTTTGGAACTCATAATTTTATAATGTAACATAGTGTTTGGAAGCAATTTATGTATGTAATTCATTTCATTTATAAATGAATTCCTCATGGAATTCATTTACAAATGAATTCTCTTGTTTGGAAATCTAAAATAATATTAAGTCAATTATGTTATTTGTAAATCCAAATTATGTTTAGAACACATGTGAAATTGGAATTAACATTTTATTTTACTTAAATAGCCTTCTTTTATTCAATTGAAATTAGGCTATCATATAAGCGCTATCTTCTCAATCCATTATTAATTTATGGTACTATCATAAAAATCCAAAAGAAAAAGTAAAAATAACAAAACAAAGAAATATTTTCAAAAAATTTAAACATTACAAAATAATCATAATAAGATTAAGTTCAACCGTAAGTTTAATATGGAAAAATAACTATACAACATTTTTTATAAGTATATCAAATGAATTAAATATCTCATCTAAATGCTTGGTTTAGTTTGATTTAGTTTATGTCAAATAAATTAAGACAAAAGATTACAAGACAATAGTACTAGAAGATACAAATTCTAAGATTGCCAAGATAGCACATATTTTAGATCTGGTAGAAGTCTACAAAGAAGTATTATGAGAAGAAAGATGATTTTGACTTAGCATAAAAATGATTGTGAAGCATATAAAACACTTGCATGACAAAGATTCAAAAGTTTTCATATTTAAAAGACGTATGTTTTTTTTTTTGACTATTCCTAGCAAAGTTAAAAATCTGAGGGTAGTTTTGTCCTCAAAATATTAGCAGCAGAATTAGAAAACGTGGATTTGCAAATTCCACTTCTTGAGTTCGGATTTGAGTAAGGCTTGTACAAATCTAAGAATTGTAAATCTTGGATTTATAATTCTTTAAAAAGGTGCAACCAAACAAAAAAACTTGGATTTACAAATGAATTCCATAAAATTTTGTGAAATTTATTTGTTCCAAACAGTCTGTAAGACTTTATTTTCTAACTATCTTGTGACTAGGATTAAAGAAGCAATTTTAAATTTCAAATAGGGAACAATGTTAAGTTACATGGACAAGACTACACCGAAACCCAACTTTAATACTATTGTTAATGAAATTCTGTTTTACAATCAATTAGTATTGAGTAGCCCAAAATCTCATATAACCTATTATTAGCTATGTTTGACAATTCTAATCTTTAACAATTATGTCCGTTATGTATCCTGTAGTTTGCTTTTTGCACTTCATAATAGTTTTTAGTCTTTTGGTATTAGTGATAAAATGGGTTGTATTTTATATTCTCGGAGACGCACAAATTACGAGAGACCTATCATGGCACTGCAAGCAATCCAGATTTTGCTATGGTTTGGGACAGCTCATAAGGTGAAGTATTGATTTATTCCAATTTCTCAGCTAAGAGAACAAAGGAAAAAATTCTTCAATCAATCTCTCTACATTTATTTAATGTGAGTTTAATTATTCGTTAGCGTAACTAATGCAATTAAATAAATTTGACAATTGCAGATAAAAAGGTGAAAAACAACAAAGACGAGCACGCACCATTCCCGAGATGTCAGCTTTGTTGATCAAATTTAAGTAATAATTGTATGAACATTGAAAAGAAAAACTTATTCGAAATAAAATATATATAATGCAGCATGGCTGAGATAAATTTTAATCCCCCTCCTATAGTACACTGAAATGTGATAGTGATGCCTCCTTGCTAACAAGGAATGTGATGCAGGTATTGCACCGTTTATCCGAGATCGTACTGACCTTTTTATAGTTGGAATGACCAGAGAAGTAGAGGCTTTGGCACTCAACTTCAACAACTTCCTAATATATATATATTTTTCTTATACGTAGAGGAATTAGACAATTTCTTTATATCTAAATATTTCTTATTTCAATTTCACTCCAACAAGTTCCCTACATCTAGTTTATATGTTATTTGTTGGGTTTTTTGCTTGAGTCCAAACCCAAAAAAATGTTGAAAACAAGTAGAAGTTCATTAGGAGAAGAAATAGGAATCAGAATCATGTTAGAGTCAGGTTTTGTGCCTATAAATAGGACTTTCTAACTTTTAATTAATTGCCACGATGACCACACCCATGGGACGATGTGGTAAGGGGCGAGTCAAGTATTGAGATTGTTTTTTATACTTTTGCTAGAAAAAGTCGATTATGGAAAAGGTTTAGACTTTAACCATAGATAAAGTCCATTAACGAGGGTTTAGACTTTTTTAGTTCATAAAGTCGTGGGTGAGGGATTTTATAGTTTTTCCTAAAAACTATGAACGTATGAGTGAGGGGAGGATTTGGATCTTTGTTTGTCCAAAAGATTTGTTGCATTGTAATGGTGTTCATTGAATAGTGAATTTTTCAGTTTCTTGGGTCGTGGATGTAGGCAGAAAGCTATCGTGCTGATTTTCACTGCGTTGTGGGCTTTGTGTGTGTGTATCATATTCCCAACATTATTTCAAATAATCTCTACTTCAGTTTCATTCAAACAACTTTTCTATTTTAGGAACTACCTAGTTTTGTTTACTCCAAAATCTCTCTTTATTTTGATTAAATATATTATTTTAATTAGAAAACTATATCAATAACTTTAAATTTTTGATTCATATATGTTAATTGTTTATGACAATTTTTTTAAAAATGCTAATATATATATATATATTGCTAATTCAGTGAGTAATTTGTATCATTAAGCAATGAAAATGTTTAAGCGTTGGTCGAAAAACCATTACAATGAAAAGCAAAAAAAATCCAAGAGAAAAGCTAGTCTAAGAGGATAAAATAATTTTAAGCATAAGGCGAGCATACAAAAAAACCAACAAAGTATGGTGACTGTTGCAACGGACTAAACTAGGCCTGCTAACGGCAACCAAAAAAGAGCAACATCCTCCTCAATGTGAGCAGCTTCAACCGAATCCAAGAGGAGATCAATGTGAGGCACCAAAAGAGAAAGTCATCAAGCGAGATCTAGGGATCGAATGCAAGCCATCTTGGGGAAGAATTTTTTATTTTGTGTAATCTATTTTTGAAGTTATGAGAATCATGTGTGGATCTAGGGGATCCATGTTTAGATTTTGGGAAAACGAAAGCAACAATGTCATGAGAGAGGAAGCCTTATAGGAGGAGTAATTTCACCTTCTTCCACTACGGGCACAATCATAGGAGAGCCCTCAGGCCTTACTTGTTCTTCAATCGTCATCTTGGTCTAAGTGAATGCATAATCCTTTAGGCTAACATTGTCATTCACATTGCCAACTTGGGCATGAGCTTCATTATCTATGCTAGAGTTCTCTAGGGGCATCAAATAAGTTCTTTAAAATGGGTACATTGGATGGGGATGTTGTGGAGGTATGATCATTGGTTGAAGCTTTCTTCTTCACTTCTTGCCATTCATTTGCCTCAAGAGATTGAGAAGGCTCATTTTTCTCTCGGGCTTGGGTGACTTGGGGAACATTAACACAATTAGCACTCAAGTGCCTAACAACCTTACAATGAGTACATCTAGAAGGCTTCCAAGAGTATTTAATTTCAATTTCTACAACGGAACCATCGGGGAGTTTCATGAATGTTGAGGTCGGGAAGTCTTTTTCTATATTTATCTCAACACATATGCAGGCATAACCAAGATGTGCTCTTGATTATGTGAGAAATCCATTTGTAGTAGAGTTCCAAGGTTGCTTTCAGTGTAACTGTGATATCCCACATCAGTGGTAGATAGTGTGTTTGTGTGATTTATAAGTGGGTGTTGTTGATATAAGGAATAACTTGGTTTAACAATTTTGGGTCAGTTGAAAAGAGCCCTAATTAATTATTGTTTATGCCTACAATACCAGTGTGATAACCTGAACCAGGCATGCATTTAATAACATTTAATTGCATTTAATTAAGTGTTATCTTAAATGTTAGCATTGAATTTTGTGTTTATTTTTAGTTAAACATTCATTTGTAACTTTATTTTCATATTTATGTTAATCGGTTTTGTTTTTCTTGCATCTTAATGCTCGGTTTTCAATTAAATGAAAAGTAGCTCCGAGCCGGAGTAAATTTTGAACTATGTTACTTTCCGAAAATTATATTTTTTTAAATTCTTTGAGATTTAATTGTTATTCTTTTATTATCACAAAGTGCATAGCATATCGAGAGCGATAGTTAGGAAATGATTTCTAGTCCTCAGCAAATAGTGAAAACTAGTATTTCGTGTTTTAATTTTAGTATCTTAGTTGTTGTTTATTAGAATTAAATTTGTGTTGGTTGTTTTAGCTTTAAAATGCAAGAAATAAGCCTAATTGACCAACTTAAGCAACCTTTGACCAAGCCTTGACTATTTGACTTGAGTTATCATCATATTTAAGCTTATAATAGCACAAAATAAAAATAAAAAAGAGTTGAAAACAGAAAGGCCATGGCCGAAAATACAAGGAGAAGAAAAAAAAAGATTTTCAAGCCAAATCTTCAAATCTTCGCGTGAGCTTGCATGGGGTGGTTTCCGAGGCATCCAACGAGGTTTTTCTAGCGTCTAGGAGCATCTAAGGTGAGGGTTTCATCGTTATTTGCGCATTTGAAATTATTGTACCTAAACTTTAATTTTTGGATTTTAGCCGTAAATTGTTATTTTGATCATTTTGATACTTGAAGAATGTTCTCTAGCAATTGTAAAACATGTATTTATAGCTTTTTAGCATTTTCTGCGGTTGAATATCGAAATTGCAATTTAAATTGATAATTGAATAGTAAATTATGAATAGTAAACTCTCGTTTCGATGAAGTTGCTCCGTTATGCGTTCTGTTGATGTGAAAAGATGCTAGATATGTTAGAATGCCTAAATGCATGATTTTTTTGGGTTGTGTAATAGAAAAACGAAGAAAAATGCCTTGGTACAAGTTGGGGTCGTTTAGGTCAAGTTTAGCGTTTCCTCATTTTGCATGATGGCATTATCTCGGGAGGCCATGGAAGTACTTTTGGTGCAGTTATGGTGTTGGTTGGGTGTTTGGTTAGGGTAGCGGTAGTTCAAACGAGCAAAGGGGGAAATCGGGGCTTTGCGAGAATTCTAGGGTAAAGTAGGGTTTCGAGGTCTTTAGATGTGCCTTATGGTGACCTAGGAGGATTGGTGAAGCTGGTTTCCAAAACTCGTGGCTCGTTTGAAAGTAGTAGTGTTTTGAAAGTTGGGGTCATTTTGTGATTTTGTGTGTTTTCATAGTGTAATGCCTATAGAATGCTTAATATTGCTTGTTATGCTTGTTAAAGTTGATTATGATTGAATTTGTATATCAATTGTTGATAATGCTTGTTAGTGTTGTTCTTGTTACTTTATTGATTGTAATTGCTTATTGTATCGCATGTTGTTACTGACTTGCACTTCAGTGTCTTGCTCGATTATCGTTATATATCTCGTATTGTATTGCATAAGTGTCAGGCGCGTGAGTGATGGGCCTCTCTGGGTAGCCTCGGGTTGCCAGTATTGGTTGCTCTAGCTCTGTGTCCTATTCCCTTTCTCGCTTGGGTTGCCGCCCAGGGAGTTTTGGGTCGTAGAATTGACAGAGTATGTCCGGAGTACTCTAACGGAAGTTATAAGGTGGGTGAGCCGGCGCGTCATCGTTAAAGTCATCGAAATCGTGATCGGTACATTGCTCGTATGAGTGAACCATAGCCTTCAGAGTGTGGTATAGCTTTGAATGGTTGTGTTAATGTTTTTATTAATTGTTTATTGTATTGATTGTTTATATTGAATGCTTACTTGTCAGTTCTATTGCTTAACTGCCTTATTTGCATTGCACGACTTTCTTTCTCTCCACCTCGATAACTGTCTCGCCCTCACTGAGTATACGTGTTGTGTATACTCACTCCTCACCACTACATTTTAGGAAATGCCATGTTAGTTGGAAAGTTCGTGATTATGTGAAAGTTCGCGCTTGAAGAGTTGTCTTGCGTGCCTATATGGCTTGAGTTGTCGAAGTTGCAAAAATGTATGCTTTCATGTATTGTATGTGTTTAATGTTAAAAGGAATGTAATTTAAATTTAACTAGGTAACTGAGGTAGAATGATAAGCTAGTTTATGTATTTAGTTAGTATAGTTTAACTTCATTGTATGTTTGTAATGTCCAAAGGAAAAGAATTAGAATGGTATGATAGTCTATTTTATGCAATAGGTTAGTATGGTTTAATTGTCAAGCTTAAATGTACTTGTCAAAGACGAGAAGAGATAGGTTAGCTTTTAAACTGGAAATGTATATATAATTGTTGTGTTTATTTGTTGAGAAACAAGGCTCGGATGGCCTTGAGGAAGTTTTGTATGGTTGGACACGGTGCTGGTCCACTTATATGTTGTCACATGATTGCATTTTGCCTAGAAACAGGGGAGACTCCGTCTGTCTTTACTTAAAATTTTTGTCCGGGTTTAGAATTGGGTTGTGATTAGATTGATTGATAGAACATTCGGTCTCGAGAGGGATCGGGGTGTTACAACCAGTCTCGCTGTAGGTCCAGGGTTCTAGGCTCGGGGCATGAGAAAATTGTATCAGAGTAGGTCACTAGCCAGTGCAGGAACTAAGTGTTATGCATGACAAAGTGTTAAACCAAGAAGATGGTGGGAACCACCTCTTGAACTCGTAGGAGCCACCTCTAGAATCTTGCACCGCCTAGTTGGTCTTGGGTGTGTATGCCCCTGACGAGGACATTAGGTCCTTAACGAGGATGTGATACCCTAAACCCGGTACGCATTTAATAATATTTAACTGCATTTAATTAAGTGTTTAATTAGTTAAATCATCCATTTCGCACTATTTTCATATTTCTTTTAAAAGTATTCAACTAATACTTTAATTAATTCTTTTAAATAAGTATTAACTATGTTATTATTTTTAATACTTGGTTTTATTTTCTTGCATTTAATCAAGTGTTATCTTAAATGCTAAGCATTAAATTAAGAATTTACTTTAAGTTAATCATTCATTTTAAACATTATTTTCGTAATTCTTCAAAAATATTCCAATGATAGTTAAATTAATTATTTAAAATGAATATGAACTATTTTTAATATTTATAGTAATCGGATTCATTTTCGAGCACTTATTTACTTTATTTTCAACTAAGTGGAAAAGTAGCTCCAAGTCCGGAGTGAATTTTAAACTATTCTACTTTTCAAAAATTATATTTTTCTATGATTATTTATAATTTTTAGAGTAATCGTTCATCACTCATTCGATCGTAGCGCATCGAAAATGAAAGTTAGAGAATTGTTTATAGTTCTTCGTAAATATTGTTCTTAGTCTAGTTTTTAGTTGATTTTCATTTAATTGCATTTCTTTAACTTGGAATAGATTAAAAGTCATCAAAATAGCCTTATTTGACCATTTTAACTTGAGTTTTGACTTTGATAAATGACCATTATGCCGTTGAGCTTTGTCATCTTTTTAAATAGCCAATAAATCAAACAAAATAATCATGAAAACAAAACCCAAAATTCCACCTATGTCCCCTCCCCTCCCCTCCCATGGCCGAAACTTCAAGGGCCAAAAAAGAAAAGATTTTGCTTCAAATTTCTTCTACAATCTTGAGTGGAATTGGACGAGGATCGTGGCTAGGGTCCTTGCGGGTCTTCCTTTTCAATCTCTGTGAGGGTTTTCACATTTTTGTGCATATTTTGTGAAATTTAATTATTAATTTAAATTTTCAGATTCGATATATATTGTGTTATAATACCTATAATTTCTTGATATAGCTTCCTTTGAGTTCGTAGAGCATTGTTTGATAGTTATTTAGGATTTTTACAGCTAAAAATGCGAATTGAAATTGGGGAAGAATAATGAATAGTGATTTTAAATAGTAAAACCCTAGATTTTCAGATTTTCAATCTGAATCGCGTTTTTTTTTATTTGGTTAGGTGCCATTAGTGTTAGAAAGATTCAATGTACAATAAAAACGAACCGGCCTTTGTTAAAATTGAGAATTAGACAATGAAACGTAAAGAGGTCGTTTGACCAAGTGTTGACCGTGCTTGAATTGAGTTGGGATTTTGGCTTGAGAGGGCATGGAAGTACTTTTGACGTTATTGTGGCGTTGATTGGATGCCCGATTAGCATAGCTGTAGTTCAATCACACTAGGTGGACTTTCGGGCTTCAGTTGAAAAAGTGAGGTTTCGTGCCATAGAAACGTTCTTTGTAGTGCCCAAGTGAGAGTAGTGAAGACGTTTTCCAAACCTATAGCTCGTTTGCTCGTAATTGCCTTTGAAAGTTAAAGATTGAATAGTGTTATTTGTCGTTTTTCTTTATTTGAACTGCCATTGCTTGTTTAGCTATTGTATAATGCTTGAAATGTGCATAGAACTTGTATTGCTGATTAGTTATTGTTAATGATTGTTATTCATTGATATATTGAATATTGATACTAATCTGCACTTTGGTACCCTCGCTCGTTTATTGGTATATATCTCGTATTGTATCGCATAGTGTCAGGCGCGTGAGTGATGAGCCTCTTTGGACAATCTCGGGCTGCCAGGGTTAGGTTGCTTTAACTCTGTGTCTTATTCCCATTCTTGTTAGGGATGCCGCCCTAAGAGATTTGGGTCGTAGATGTGTCGAGGTACTTTCGGAGTACACCCAGTGGAAGTTATAAGGTGGATGCGTGCTTACTGTCATCATTGTCAATATCAAGCTCGAGATTGATGTATTGCTCATGGAATGGTACATTGCTCGTTTGAGTGAACCGTAACCGTCAAAGTGTGGTATAGCTTTGATTGGTTATGCTAATGCTTTCCTTGATTGTTTCCTTTACTGATTGTAATGCTTGTATTGATTGTATCTCTTTATTGGTTATAATGTTTAACTGTTTATGTTTGCATTGTACAATATTCTTCTCTCTATCCACCTTGATATCTGTTCCGCCCTCACTGAGTATACATATTGTGTATACTCACTCTTCACCACCACATTTCAAGTTTTGCAGTGCTAGCGGAAATGTTCGTGTTTGTGGTGTCTGATCTTGCTTGGAAGTCAACGTGTTATGTGGCGTGGGTTGTAAAGTTGTTCTTTTGTGTTGTATGTACTCATTGAATAAAAGAAATGTAATTTAAGCTTAACTAGGTTTATTAGAATGGTATGATAACCTATTTTATGTAATAGGTTAGTATAGTTTAAATGTAAAGCATGAATGTGTTGTCTAAGGAATTAAGCTAGGTTAGTTTGGTATTGGTTTAGAAATGTATGATTTATTACGTATACTTGTTGAGAACCAAGGCTCGGATAGCCTTGAAGAGTTGTGAATATTTGGACACGGCACCGGTCCCTTTATATATGTTTGCAAGTTTTGATTTTGCCTAGAAATAGGGGAGATTCCGTCCGTTTTTCCTAAAAATTATACTCGGGTTTGGTATCGAGTTGAGATTAACTTGATTAATAGAATTTCCGGTCTCGCGAGGGGTCGGGGTGTTACAAGTGGTATCAGAGCTAGCTGAGAAAGCTCTTAGCCGGGACAGGGTCCTCAATCTGTCATGTAGTAACCCTTGAATGTGTGCTTGTTAAGTGTGTCTTGAAAGTGTGTGCCTGTATGTGAGATTGTGAGTCTTGACTTGAATGTGTGCACCTATGTGATATAGTTATGTGTTATGTGTTAAATGTGTGATAAGTGAAGTGAAGTTGTATCGAATTGACCTCGTGAATCGAATCGACCTCGTGAATTGTTGATTGCTTGAATTACTACTTGTAATGTGTGTACTTAAATGTCTTGGATTGAGCTGTGTTGTGATTGACTTGATTGTCATGCTTGAATGACTTTGATGATTAAACTGTTTTATAAACTCTTTTATAAACTTGTTTGCATAGTAGTTTAAGGCATGTATGTATAAATGTGATATCTTGGCATTCATACATGTCCCGTTGAAATGGTAAGAAAGACTTTTCCCTCCCCTTGAAGAGAAGTGATTAGTAGCAGGCCTCCAAGTTATGTGGCTTGCAGAGAATGAGCAGTAGTTGACTAGCCATTATTTGGGAGTTGGTGTTTGCCTTTGGAGCTCGTTTATTGGCATTTCTCAGAGGCCCTTCTATGTGCTTAACAGTTATAAAAGAGTAGCTTTCTTTTGGGGTTCTATTTGGTTGTTCATTGGAGCATTCTCTGGTTTTCTTATTAGGTATTCTTTGAAAATTTCTGTTGGCACTTCTCGGTGGAACTAGTATTTGGAACACTTATGAGTTTGTTATATGATATTATTCTCGAGATTTTACATGGATTTCTTCTACGTCCTTCTCCTTAGCATTCCTCTTGGGATTCTTCTCGGACTTCTATACGGTATCGTCTACTGTATTCAAGCTCAGTCTTTTATTGCGGAATTCTTATTTGGATTTCTGAACGGTATCTTCATCTGAGCCTTTATTTGGTCTTATTACTTGGAATTTCTTCTTAAGCTTCCCTATTGGTCTTCTTGTTTAGTATACTTGCTCAGCAACCGATGAAGAGTAGTCAGAGTTGGATTTCCGAAGATGCTGAGCTTTATTGGAAGAAGAATTGCGTGGACGTAATTGTTTTAAGGGGGGAATGATGTGATACCCCAAACTCAGCACGCATTTAATAGCATTTAACTGCATTTAATTAAGTGTTTAATTAGTTAAATCATCCATTTCGCACTATTTTTATGTTTCTTTTAAAAGTATTCAACTAATACCTGAATTAATTCTTTTAAATAAGTATTAACTATGTTATTATTTTTAATACTCGGTTTCATTTTCTTGCATTTAATCAAGTGTTATCTTAAATGCTAAACATTAAATTAAGTATTTACTTTAAGTTAATCATTCATTTTAAACATTATTTTTGTAATTCTTCAAAAATATTCCAATGATAGCTAAATTAATTATTTAAAATGAATATTAAATATTTTTAATATTTATAATAATCGGATTCATTTCCGAGCACTTATTTACTTTATTTTCAACTAAGTGGAAAAGTAGCCCCGAGCCTGGAGTGAATTTTAAACTATTCTACTTTTTAAAAATTATATTTTTCTATGATTATTTATAATTTTTATAGTAATCGATTATCGCTCGTTCGATCGTAGCGCATCGAAAATGAAAGTTAGAAAATTGTTTATAGTTCTTCGTAATATTGTTCTTAGTCTAGTTTTTATTTAATTGCATTGCTTTAACTTGGAATAAATTAAAAGTCATCAAAATAGCCTTATTTGACCATTTTAACTTGAGTTTTGACTTTGCTAAATGACCATTTTGCCCCTGAGCTTTGTCATCTTTTTAAATAGCCAAAAAATAAAACAAAATAATCATAAAAACAAAAACCACAATTTTACCCATGTCCCCCCATGGCCGAAATTTCAAGGGCCAAAAAAGAAAAGATTTTGCTTCAAATTTCTCCCACAATCTTGCATGGAATTGGACGAGGATAGTGGCTAGGGTCTTTGCGGGTCTTCATCTTCAATTTCTGTGAGGGTTTTCACGTTTTTGTGCATATTTTGTGAAATTTGATTATTGTTTTAAATTTTTAGATTTGATATATATTGTGTTATAATGCCTATAATTGCTCGATATATCTTCCTTTGAGTTCGTAGAGCATTGTTTGATAGTTATTTAGGGATTTTTACGGTTAGAAATGCGAATTGAAATTGAGGAAGAATAATGAATAGTGATTTTGAATAGTAAAACCCTAGATTTTCGAATTTTCGATCTGAATTCCATTTTCTTGATTTGGTTAGGTGTCATTAATGTTAGAAAGATTCAATGTACAATAAAAACGGACCGGCCTTTGTTAAAATTGAGAATTAGACAATGAAACGTAAAGGGGCCTTTGACCAAATGTTGACCGTGCTTGAATTGAGTTGGGGGTTTGGCTTGAGAGGAGATGGAAGCACTTTTGGCGCTATTGTGGCGTTGATTGGATGCCCGGTTAGCATAGCTGTAGTTCAAACGCACTAGGAGGACTTTCGGGCTTTAGTTGAAAAAGTAAGGTTTCGTGCCATAGAAACGTGCCTTGTAGTGCCCAAGTGAGAGTAGTGAAGGTGGTTTTTCAAACCTATAGCTCGTTTGCTCGTAATTGCCTTTGAAAGTTAGAGATTGAATTGTTTTATTTTTAATTTTTCCTTGTTTGAACTGCCATTGCTTGTTTAGCTATTGTATAATGCTTGAAATGTGTATAGAACTTGTATTGCTGATTAGTTATTGTTATTGATTGTTATTCATTAATATATTGAATATTGATACTAATCTGCACTTTGGTACCATCGCTCGTTTATTGGCATATATCTCATATTGCATTGCATCGTGTCAGGCGCAAGAGTGATGAGCCTCTCTGGGCAGTCGCAGGCTGCTAGGGTTGGGTTGCTTTAGCTCTGTATCCTATTCTCATTCATGTAAGGGATGCCGCCCTAAGAGATTTGGATCGTAGATGTGTCGGAGTGCTTCCGGAGTACACCCAATGGAAGTTATAAGGTGGATGCGCGCTTACTGTCATCGTTGTCAACATCAAGCTCGAGATTGATGTATTGTTTATGGAATGGTACATTACTCGTTTGAGTGAACCATAACCTTCAAAGTGTGGTATAGCTTTGATTGGCTATGTTAATGCTTTCCTTGATTGTTTCCTTTACTGATTGTAATGCTTGTATTGATCGTATCTCTTTATTGGTTATAATGTTTAACTGTTTATGTTTGCATTGCACGATCTTCTTTTTTCTCTACCTTGATATCTGTTCCGCCCTCATTGAGTATACATGTTGTGTATACTCACTCATCACCACGACATTTTAGGTTTTGCTGTACTTGCGGAAATGTTCGTGTTTGTGGTGTCTGATCTTGCTTGGAAGTCAACGTGTTAGGTGGCTTGGGTTGTAAAGTTGTTCTTTTGTGTTGTATGTACTCATTGAATAAAGGGAATGTAATTTAAGCTTAACTAGGTTTATTAGAATAGTATGATAACCTATTTTATGTAATAGTTTAGTATAGTTTAAATGTAAAGCATGAATGTGTTGTCTAAGGAATTAAGCAAGGTTAGTTTGGTGTTGGTTTAGAAATGTATGATTTGTTACGTATACTTGTTGAGAACCAAGGCTCGGATGGCCTTGAGGAGTTGTGAATGTTTGGACACGACACCGGTCCCTTTATATATGTTTGCAAGTTTTGGTTTTGCCTAGAAATAGGGGAGACTCCGTCCATTTTCACTAAAAATTATGTCCGGGTTTGGTATCGGGTTGATATTAACTTGATTAATAGAATTCCCGGTCTCGCGAGGGGTTGGGGTGTTACAAGGGGTATATGTGATATCCCACATTAGTGGGAGATAGTGTGTTAATGTGGTATATAATTGGGCATTGTGGGTATAAGGAATAACTTTGGTTAACCATTTTAGGCCAATTGAAAAGAGGCTTAAGTAGTTATTATTTATGCCTACACCACCAATCTCGCTGAGGATCCGGGGGTCTGGGCTCGAGGCCTGACAATGACTAAATCCCAATCTTGACTAAAGTCACAAGGGGAAATTCAAGAGCTTCATCCAAATAGAAACTCTATCACATTAATCTTCACAAGTTGGGTATTTGGTTTTCATTTACTACGGAGAATTGGATGATGGTTGACATGTCTTAATTGCTCAAGGTCTTTATCACGAACATCTACATTTTTCAATTGGAATAAGTATAGGCCCTTACCCAGAGATTTGGTTTCAACATTGTCAGGCTTTTTCCATTGTATGTTAATGAATATCAAGAAGAATGGTGGGGGTTTACCAGTAAATTGGACTATCAAACAACATCACTAATAGGATTCTATTTCTTCATAAATACTTCGAGGAAGGCAAACAACAATTTGTCATCAATGATTTCTCTCTCAAAATCTCTAATTCTCTCCAATTGCAAGGTTTGCTTCAAATTCCCTAAGAAAAGGTTCTTCCATCTAGAAATAGTGGGACCATTAAGGTGGGCATGAAGGTTTGCATTTCTAGGAGGAACTTTAGCTTAGGTCCTCGAATTAAAGAATTTTTGTGTGAATATAAAGGAGGGATGACAGCGAGTTGCTCAAGTTGAGTATAATGTAGAAAGGTTTCTAAAGTGTAGGGGGAGGAAGATGGTAAAGCCATGAGAGGGGGATTGAAAGTGAGGAAGGAGGGGGAAAGAAAGAGGTAGAGAATTCACTTTGTGAGGCAATAATTGGGCATTGAGTGCCAAATGTGATGAGGAAGAAGAGTGTTGAACATAAGAGAGGAGAAAGGGAATTTAGCCCTATGGCTTAATTTAAGGAGGGGTGATATAGAGAGAGTAGAACCACTTTGTGTGATGTGGTAAGTGACTTAATGCCACTTAGGATAGGGAAGATGGCGCCAATCTAGGTATGGGATAAATGAGGAGCGGAAAAATGACTAGTGTCCATTTCGAGTGTATTGCCCACTGGATATGTTTGTGTTATCAAAAGAGGATTGAAAGATGTCATATTGGGGAAGAAAGAAGATTAGGAAATAGTATTACCCTTAGGGGAAAATCTAGGGGATAAAGAAATTGAATTAGGGAGAATTTAAGAGAGATAAACATATTCATTAGTGGGTAATATCCACCCAGTTGTGAAGAAGAGTTGGCAATTAAGATGGTGGAAGCACCCATCATTGCACATGCATTTGAGGGATGAGAGGAGTGAAAATCATCATTGAAGGCGAGAGAGGAAGAATTGGGACCATAGGCATCCATAGATGGAGTGTTAAGAGTCCATATTGCAAGATGAGAAAGAGGTGTTTCTTGGCTTGAGGTTGGTAGTACTTCATCTATATCAAGAGGGGGAGTTGAAGCTTTATCAACCTATTTCTAAATGGCTTTAGCAAAGAGTCTAGCTTTAGTAGCTTTGGATTGGAGGAAGGAACTTGATCTTGGCATAATGCAGCTTGAAGATAAAGGAGACTTTTTCTTCTTCCTTCCCATGATAGTGGAACTGAGTAGGGAAGATGGAAAGGGGGCAAGGCGAGCTTCAAATGGAGGACGGGTAAGGGAAAATATATTGGTGTTCACATGAGGGAGGTGGTGGTTTACAATGGTTAAGTGGACGACCAATGGGTGTTGGAGGGGTGGTAGTGGTGATGAAGTTTAGAGAGAAGGGAAAATGCTAATATTTTTTATTATTTTAGTTTAATTTTTTAATTTTAAAACTTTTATTTTGCATGACAATATTCTATTTCTAATTACTAATATTATTTTTATTATTTTTACTAATATTATTTTTTATTAACATTATTTTTTATTTTATTTTTTTAATATTATTTTTGTCGTATTTTTAACCATTGGAGACATTCTTTTAAGGAAACAGGGTTTAGGGGATTGCTTCATCATCTTGGCTCAAAGGATTTCCTATTTTGTAAACAATTCTTAGGGAAGTTGTTGAAGACAAGTTTCACCAACAACTTTCTTACATGTAGGGAAAGGGGGAAGATAAGGAACCTATTGGATACATCTTTATATCATAAATCGCATGGAGTAGTCTCGTATCATCTTGGAAATGGATGGAAGGAAAATGGTTTTTGTGGTTATCGCTTTTCAAATTTTGTTACAAATTGGAGGATAAACAACATTATCACTGAGATTGCTAGGATTAGCTCTTCCTTACCTTTTGTTGGCTTCTAATTTGTAAATAGACGGGTAAATGTGATAGCTGGTCAACTGATCAGGTTTGTTAGTGTTGTCATTTGGGTTTTAACCTAACTTACTATTTAAAATAAATGAATTTGATAAATTTTTGCAGAATTTATTAATAAATTTAATTACTTGTGTATGAAAGCATCTTAATAAGAAAAATTGAAATTTAAGCTTTACCCAATTCTTTGCTCAATAGGTAAAATCGAAGCCAAAAAGAGAAATTGTTTAATCTGGCAAAGAATTCTACCATGGGGAAAAAAAACATTGACCTATCAAATTATCAATCTATTTAGGTTAATACCTATTTTGCTGGAAAAATAATTTAACTTTAGATGAGACAGTACTAAAGCTAAATTAGTCAAATTCTTTTTTCAGCAGAAATAATTTGACTTTAGCTTTAATGTCACATGGAGAATCTGAAAATTAATGATTAACAAACATTTGCATTTACTAATAGCAAGAATCAATAATGGATTACCCTTATATCGCAAGTCTAGTGTCCATATAATAAAGGAAGGGCATTTATGTAGAATATAGCTATTAATTCCAAGTTCAAACACAATTACTATTTATAAATGACTGAATTGACTTAATAATAATTTATAATTTTAAACAAAAAAATCTATTTGCAAATATAAATCCTCACAAAATCTAATTATATATCAAATGAATTTCACACTACAAAAATTCTTCCAAATACTTTATAAGTGAAGAGGTAAATGTTGATTTAATTTTTTAACTAGGTCCTACACTTTGTAGAGAGAAGGATCGAGTATCTCCGTTTCCATCTTTCTAAGTAGATGACCGCAATATATTTACTTGATTTAACAAACTAGAAATGAATGAGAAATTGATACTCAAAATTAAAGGGTCAATATGAAAAAAATGGAAAGTCAACTTTGGATAAGTTGATTTGTCCTATATAAGAAGATTAAAGCCACAAAAATCTACTTATGTATATCCTAGATTTGACTCTTGGTTTTAATAAGGCTACATTCACGATTGAATCTAAGGAACTAATAGTTAATGATTGTGGGACAAAAGCAGCAGCTCCAAGGGATGTAAAAATATACTATAGCATATTTTTAGGAATGTGTCCAAGGGATAAAACTCCTTTGATCACAACTAATTATTTATCTGTTTGTGTATAGACTACAGAAAAACAGTGCTCGGGCGATGAATTTGAGCAATAGACTTTTTTTTGTAGCTTATTGGCTACGGCCAGGCTATGAAATGGTTACGGACAACTAATTTCATAGCCTTTATGTGGCCAAATTAGGCCCTGTTGAAGTGGCGACACAACTTGGCCACGGATTCAGTACGGAATATAATTTTAATTATAAAAAATAAATGAAAAATAATAGTCTGTAGTCATGCGGTCACGGATTGACTAAGAACAATATGTGTTATTCAAAAAAAGTTTTAAAAATAAAAAATCGTAGCCTAGCCGTGGCAAATTTGCTACGAACTATTTAATTAAATCGGCAAAAAAAAATAACAAAGTCCGTAGTCATGCTGTACACTACAAGAAAAACTATAAAAGGTGACGGTTCGTCTCCTTTTCATCGCCAAAAAAGTGATGAAAATGAGACGGAACTTTCGTTACATAAATAGTGACCATTTTGAGACGATTTAGAGATGATTTTGGTATGTCGTCTCTAAACCGTCTCCCAATAAAGACGGAACATGAATGTCGTCTTCAATTCGTCTCTTAGCAAAGACGAAAAATAATTAATAAATAATTATTAAATTTTGAGTAACAATTTACTATAAACTTGTAAATAAATTACTAATTATCTTTACTAATTTAATTTTTTCATAAATTTTTTTAAAGTAGCTCAATATTTCATTTTTTAAAAAAATTCTCCATAAGCTAAATACTTTATTTTAATTTAAAATTTAAATTAAATTAATAATTAAAATATTATTAATATTTTACTCTAAACTTGTAATTAAATAATAAATAAATTAATACTAATTAAATAAATAAAAAATTCTAAAACTAAAAGGAGATGGACCCACTGGTCCGTCTCCAAAAAAAGGAGACGGACCCACTGGTCCGTCTCCAAAAAAAGGAGACGGACCCACTGGTCCGTCTCCAAAAAAAAAAAAGGAGATGGACCAATGGGTCCATCTCCAAAAAAAGGAGACGGACCAATGGGTCCGTCTCCGAAAAAAAAAAAAAAAGAGACGGACCAATGGGTCCATCTCCAAAAAAAAAGAGATGGACCCATTGGGTCCATCTCCATAAAATGTGGTTCAAGTGGCTGACAGCCACTTGAACCACGTTTTATAGACAGCCACTTGAATCAATTCAAAAATCTCCCCAAAAATGCCACTTGAACCATTATTCATTTCCCCCCAAAATATTTTGGGGGGAAATACAAAAAAAAAAAAAAAAAATTTGCCAAGTCCTTTAAAAGGACTTGGCACGGTTCAAGTGGCTGGATTCCACTTGAACCATTTTTTCATTTTCCCCCAAATGAATTTTGGGGGAAAATTCAAAAAAAAAAAAAATCGAGCATACACCTCCCTCCCTTCCCCCCCCCCCCCCCCCCCCCTCCCCCCTCCCTCCCTCCCTCCCTCCCTCCCTCCCTTTTCTCTTAACTCATTATATCAAGTGTGAATTCACTATTAGTTTAATTTATTTTAAGGTAATTCATTTATTTACTTTTATTTAAATTTTTGAATTTGTTTTGGTTTAGTTCATTATATATATATTTGTATATAGTGCTCTTTTATTATGATTTTAGATTTTATTTTTATACTACCACGTTTGTTTGGATTATATATGTATTATGTATATATGTCATATATATGTATGTAGAACTAATAGATTTACATAAATATATATGGTTTTGGTAGGTTTTTTCATGATTTTAAGGTTTTTTTTAAAAAATTTCAGCTTTATTTAGTTTTTTTTTCCTTTCATATATATATATGTGTGTGTGTGTGTGTGTGTGTGATAGATTTAGGTAAATATATAATTTTTTGTAGTTTTATCATGAGTTTAGGGTTTTTTTAAAAAAAAATCAGATTTATTTTTGTTTTTCTTTCATATATATATATATATATATATGTATATATATATATATAATTAGTATAATTTTTGGTAAAAAATTTCAAATTTTTATAGTAATTTTGACAAAATTCGAATTTATAACTTTTTTTTTAAAATTATTTTTTTAAAAAAAATTAAAAAATGTGACGGAAATGAGACAAAAAGTGAGGGAGACGGAACAGAGATGAAATGAGAACAGATACGCAAATGAGATGGAATTATAGGGAGACGAAAATAAGACGAAATGTAAGAGAGACGGAATGGAGACGAAATGTGAGGGAGACGGAAAGGTGACGAAATGTGAGAGAGATAAAAATGTGACGAAATGTGAGCGAGACAGAAAGGTGACGAAATATCTTTTCGTCTCCATTTGAGACGAAACGGAGACAAAATTCAAAAAAGGAGACGGGCCGAAAGGTGACGCCCAATTTTCGTCTCCTTTCCTTCTTATTTTTCAGATTGGAGACGGAACGAAGACGGAAATGTGCCGTCTCCAAACGTAAAATTTCTTATAGTGGTAGCCAAATAGCTACTGATTGACAACAGACAATATGTATTATTCAAAAAAACATTTTAAAAAATAAAGGGTCGTAGCCTAGCCGTGACAACTTTGCTAAGGCATAGCTACGAACATTTTAATTAAATCGAGAAAAAATAAAATAACAACGCTCACAAATCTGTTCTGGATGATTGATGGTCAGACAAATATCAGTATGGATAAGTTCTAGTGGTCTCGTTGCTCTTGATGTAACCTTGTTTGGAAAACTTTTCCTAGCTTGTTTTCCGAAAAACAACCCTTACAAATCTGTTTCAGCAATCCATGCACCATATTGTTTCTTGACATTAAAGAAAAAATTTCAAAATTTATGTGCCCAAATCTCAAGTGTCATAACCATAAAATTTATTTTACACAAGCTTTAAGACATTTTGCAACATTGTTTTGAATATTTAATAAAAATAATCTATTTCTTGTCATGGACACTTTTGTTATCAAAAAATTATTTTCATCTTTTATTACACAATGTTTATCTTCCAATAAAATTGTTTAATTTTTCTCAAGAAGTTGACCAATACTCAAAATATTAGTTTTTAATTTTGGCACATAATAAACCTCAGAAATAAAATGATGTCTTCTATCTTTCAAACGAATTAAAATTTTACCTTTTTCTTCAACTAAGACCATAGAGACACCTCTAAATTTAAGATTGCCCTTGACAGTTTTATCGAGTTCTGCGAATATACTTCTTTGTCCAGTCATATGATTACTTGCACCTGTATCAAGATGTCATGAACTATCTCCTCCATCTTTTTCACCATGATGAGTCATCAACAAGGTAATCTCTTCTTCCCCTTCTTGTCTTTCAGCAAAATTCATTTTTTCGTCCACAACTTTAGGACTACTTCTACATTCATTAGCATAATGACCATATTTTTTACAATTGTAACATTGAACTTGCGATTTGTCATAACTTTGTCTTGAATAATTGCCTCTTTCACCCCCAGGTTTATGCGAATTTTAATTTTTCTCTTCTTGATTAAATCATCTTCTTCCACCACGTCCTCGTCCTCATCCTCATCCTCGTCCTCGTCCTTGGTTTTGGCCTCGGCCTCTACCACGTCCATGTCCATGACCATGACCTGTTTGGCTTCCATCATTGCCAAAGTTTTCTTCTTTCTTCAAAGCTTGATTACTTTGAAGAACTTTTTCCAATTCTTTTTGTGTCTTTCTTCATGAGTTTGTAATGAGCTCATGAGTTCATCAACGGACATGTCATCTAACTCTTTTGATTCTTCAATGGCTACAACAATATATTCATATTTTGGATGCAAAGAACGAATGATCTTTCTACAATACGAATATTTTTTAAATCTTCTCCATATATTTTTAGTTGGTTAGAAACCACCCAAACTCTCGAAATATAATTTGAAATAGGTTCACCATCATTAATATGAAGAGATTCAAACTCGCCTCTTAAAGTTTGTAGACGAACCTTTTTCACCTTGTCTACCCCCTTTTGTAAGTTTTAGAGAGTTTCACATGCTTGTTTAGAAGTAGTCGCGCATGAGATTTTCTCGAACATAGTTTCATCCAAACATAGATGGATGATAGAAAGAGCTTGTTGATCCTTCTTGCGATTCTTTATCAATGCGTCCTTTTGATTTTGACTCAAAACTTCATCTTCTTTAGGTTCCACGTAGTCTTTCTTTACAATCTCCCAAGTATCTTGTGAGCCAAGGAGAGTCTTCACATGAATAGACCAATTATCATAATTGTTCTTAGTAAGGTGAGGAAATTGAAAAGGAAACATATCATTCTCCATCATCTTTACCTAGCTCTCGATACCACTTTGTTGGAATATGGAAGTGGCTATTTTATTGTAGAGAGAAATAAGAAGAAAAATAATATGAAGACTTTAAACAAAATCTTTATTGCTCTAGCATTTGGTATGACTATTATTGAAAGAACTAACCCCTATTTATAAATTCACAAAAATCCTATATCAACTAGGATATGGTTCTAGGAAACCATTATCCACTGGGAAAAGACTATCTAATCAAAAACGAATTTAAAACTAAATAGAATTAATATAGTAGAGTCCTAATCAAATTTATCTTCTAACAGCTAGTCCAATCTCCTCGGTGCACGACGGGAACCACAACCAAGCCAGATGGCGAAAGACTTTTACATATAATGACTTGTTTTTCTAGAAGTAGAAAACGCGTGTTGGATTTTTGCCTCAAGTCGAAGCCTTAGTAGAGATTAAAGAGAAGTAGAAGTCCATTCTAATGAGAGCAGACATAGGAGTACTAATCCTAGTAAATTCAGATTTTCATTCCTAGCTTGTAAGTTCTTGCCATTAGAGCCACACCCCATGAGGAGGGGGTGAGAGGGTGAGCCATGTTTGGAGAGCTTTTGGTGCTTTTTCTAGAAACAGACGATTGGGGACGGTTTAGATTTTAGCCATATATACATAAAGTCCTGTGAGCGAGGTAGGCTTTTCCGTTCATAAATCCATGTGAGTGTGAGAGAGGGTTTGGATCTTTGTTCGTGCAAAAAATTTACAGCATGTAACCGTTATTGTTAAACAATGAATTTTTCAATTTCTTGAGTTGTGAACGTAGGTAGATGGCCGAATCATGTTAAAAATATCGTGTTAATTTTCGCTTTGCTTTGTGTATGAATGTGTTCAATTCCTAACGAGTTTTAGAGAGTGCAGTAGGTGACTAAAAAGTGCCGCAGACGTGGTATTGGACTATGGTACCACGTGAATTTGAGGATGTCTCACACATAGTACTGCTAATTCACTATGTTGTATACTATTTCATTGATGACATTATATTTGGATTTGGTTCCTCTATAATTCTATTGTCTACAATTACACACAATACTTATCCCGATTAATGGCATGTGACACTAAATATCATTTACAGACTATATAATCTTGCTAAATTTGCGTTCCAAATATAGTTACAAAATATTAAATGCCAAAATCGAAACTACCATATTTAGCAAAACAAATATGGAAGTCATATGATAGTTTATGATTTTCTGGAAGAGCATCTGCAAAGGATTTTTTCTCTGCTTATTTAATTTTTCCTGTTTCTGAGAAAGTGTGATCATTAGTTTTGATCTTTTCTTTTGTTCATGCCTGCTTTATTTTTTAGGATTTTGAAATCATAGCTTATTGCAAGATGGCAGAGGCATTGGTTCTGCAAGTGTATACTAGCTTGGAGTATGTATAATTGTAAAGTCAATAGATATCATTTCATTGTCTAAACGAAACAAAGATCTTTGCAGCTTCTTGGGTTCTTCATTTGGTCCTCATTCAATTATCTTCAACAGTTTAATAGAATGTAGTCCAAGAAACGAAATGTTAGCCAAAACGATATATGAAAAGAATTAGTGAATAATTCATTTTAGTATTCTTAAGCTTTATCTTCCTTGACACTTTCACTACTATCGTTTTGAGGTAGTTTTGGCATCGTTAGCGATTGCAGGGACATTTTAATTGCGAGAGTGAATTTAAGTATCAAATCACAAGCAATAAGCATAGCCGTGACAATTGACAAGAAAAATTATGGTATTTAATTTCTATATTTGTTTTGCTAAATATGAAAGTCTAGATTTAGGTATTTAATGCTTTATAGTCATAATTGAAAGATTAGTTTAGTATCTATAAATGAATTTTGTGACATATGACATTAATCGGTATAAGTATTATGTGTAATTATAGATAATAAAATTATAAAGGAGCTTAATCCATTGTGTTTAAATGAAAAGTCCAAACTCCAAGATCTGACCTGTAAAGTTTTCGGTCTACAGTGTACATAATTGCACAAAGACCTACACTGTTATATTGAGACCTAATCTCCGGCATCAACCATGCAAGACCTCATCAACTTCAACAACAATAAAACCGAGTCCCACTGCGTGCTCTGATAATTGTGATAAGCACCATCTACAATCGGAAAAATGAAGTAGGCATGGTATTCGACCAAAAACAAATGTAGGCCTGGTAAGCGGCATGCCGCTAGAACTATATTAAGCATCTATGGACGACCACGACTGTGATACGTGTAGAGTATTGGTATATGCCATAATTGTAAAATATATATCAGTTATCTTCTAATTTTAAATATGATTAATGATTCAATATGATTCACAATTCAAAAAAATTGATATTTCGATTTACGATACAATTCATGATTTAACAACTATGACATATACCAATACTTTACACGTATCACAAATCCAGTGTCCTTAAACATGAAGTACTTCTCAGGTATCGGATAACCTTTTTTTTTTTTTGTCCGAGTCTAGGTGACCTCTTAACAGTAGAAAAGACGCTTATTTTGATGCAGGTGCTGTGGAAATTGACAATTTTGTGCTTAAATTGATATTCCAATTCGCGACACCTATTCACTTCGACTCTTCTATATCAAAGATGGTCACTGACGAACTGATCTATTTTGTCTGGTTACACCTGCGCATAAATGTATTTTATTAGTTAGGAATTTCATATAAGAATGAAATGGAACCAACGACAAAAAAAAAAAAAAAGAACTGTAACGATTTTTCTGTGTTTGTGTACCTAAAAACCAACCACGTTAGAGATACCGAGTGCAATTCCCACATAAAACATTTAAATGGATCAGGATAACCTTTGCCATTATATTAGATATTTAGAGCTTAAACTTGTAACGTAATTTGATGAATTAATGATCATTACGTTTTAAGATTGCAATAGTCCAAATCAAACAAATATCGCTAGTGTTCAAGAAATCTTATTCAAATTTAAGTTGTTTATTGGTTAGTTAGTGGCAAAAGAACGGCATGCAAAATTACCCTAAAGCTGATAATAGACTTCGTTTATTATTTTCCTCGCAAAATAGCAAGTCAAAGTATTTGACTGAATGGTGGCAAAGGCATCTTTTGTCTAATAATTTAGTGGCAGTTTCCTTCGGCTGCTTTTTTTTTGGGGTTAACGTGGAACTTAGCTACCGGAGTTCAATCACCAGTTGGGTCAGTGGAGCTCGACCACTAATTAATAAACTTACAGATGAGTCCAACACATGCTTCAAGTTAATTAAAAATATGAATCTAATAAGCAAACAACCAAAAAGGAGTTTCAAACCCAACTTGCCACATATTACTTCTCTTTATTTGCCACTAGGCTACTCGCTTAGGGGTTTCCTTTGGCTCTTGACATATAAAAAAATTCTATTCGTAATTCTTTTCCAATTTTTGGTGTTCATAAAAGAATCAAAATATTATTTAGTCTCACAAAGATACAAGAAAATTGAGAGTGCAGAAAGTATATATTCTATATATTTGATGAAGAATCTATTCAAAAGCAAAAATAGAAAGAATGATGATAAGGGTTGAAATTTTGATTCAGCCCGGGCTCGGTACGGATATGCAAAAAGAAAGTAAGGAACTGCGGGTGTTATGATCTACGATTCATCTCCAGTATGAGAGTAAGTTAGTATGTCTGAGCTTAAATAATCGTTAAAGATAGAGAGCAATTAATGAGAATTCGGTTACCTTTAATGAGAGCATTGAATGGTGTATTTATATTGGTAATTAAGACAGACGACATTAAATGTTTCACACGGTACCATACTGTTCATGTTGTCCTGAGCTCTTATCCACCGGATAAAGCCATTGCCCAGCGGTTAATACCTTTATGTCTTATCCGGTATTTAATTCGAGGTCGGGTGACAGCTTGCAGGATAGTTACGTGTCAGTTCATACCCATCTACGGTTCGGGTCGGGTTTATACCTGTATCATTTCCCCTCCCCTAAGTCCAGGGTTCATTAGGGGTTTGGAAATAGAATCCCATGAATCGAGCCGCCAAAATTCTAAGTTAACTTAAATACTTGACACATCACCTACACTTCTGACAAGATGTAACATTTGGTATTCCCAAGGATCATTCGCAGCATATAAATAGGCGTGAGTGGTCTCCAAGCATCCCTTCACTCACTTCTCTCAAGCTTTCAAAAGATTTCCTCTCTCTCTCACCAGTTAGCTATGCAAGTTCTACTCGAAAAATTTCATCTTTTTGTCAGCTCAATCTGCTAAGGTCAGGAACTAGGTACGTTCTAAAACTTAACTTTCTTAAATTCTTACTTTTCCCTTTTTTTTTTCCTCACAAATGGCGAGGTCGGAATTTGAAGATTCCCAAGTGTACTCGGCCCGGTCTTATAGCAGAGAGGAGGAGACGAGTGGTTCTGAGTTTGAACCTGTTCATCACCAAGATTCTAATGAGAGGGACAACAACGAGGTCCATGAGTGCCAACAATAATGCCCGACCAAGGATAGGGCAAGAAGGCCAAATGACTAAAAGTCCTGACACGGGACGGGCCAAGAATGTCATTAGTTGTAAGTAACTACATATTCTAACGGATAGGCTGGGAAAACCAATAAACATGGGCAACTATACTTCTCACTGAACTACTGAAAGAAGGGTTTAGGCAAACACAACTAGTAGCTCAACCAACTCTCAGCTCAATCTGTCAAGCTTGAGGGTTTTAATACCTTAAAGCCCCAAGAGCCAAAAACTAAGTCTTAATAGCTTGGTGACTGTTACACCCAAAATTCGATGGACAAATCCGAAGACTAGACCGTCGTGAACCTAAGAAGAATAACTTCCTAAGCTCGCAAGACTCTAAATCCTCAATACAATAAACTACAAATCAATTAAATAATATAAATGAATAATCAAATAAATATAATTCCTCTAATTGCATGGCAAAATTATTAAACCTCAAATTACATGCCAAAAACTCCAAAATAAATATCTAAATATTTATACCAAAATACAAGATTTATTCTTAACATTCTACTCTTTTCCATCTCTCTCGTAAAATCTAGCAAAATAAAACCCAAATAATCTGTATCATCTGCAAGATAAGAAATAGAGAAGTGAGCGACATAATGCTCAGTAAGTAAAATATATCCTAAGAAAAGGTGGGGCTCAAAGACAACAAATAATAGGATAGTGACAATATTATCAAGCTCTAACAAAAATAAATAAATTGTAGCTGCTTAGCAGCACGCACAAAATTCATAATTCATAGCACACAGTCGATAACATATGACAGCTTATTAACTCCCAACCGTCTAGGATTTGATACACAACTTGTATAGTTTGTAGAACTCGAAATATCAATGGCTCATATTTGGCTTATCAAAAGAATCGATACGAAATGAAAATTACCAAAGGATATCAGAATCATAACGAATCAAGTGATAATTGCAGATGAACAAATGAAGTATGAAGGAAAAATGGAATATTCTACTTACTTGACTTCTATAAACTCTAAATCATCCAAAAGGCAAAAAAAAAAAATTGATCAACTCAAAGTTTGTTTATACTCTGTTGCCGCAATAGTAGAAACAAAAGCTATTGAGAATGCATATAATTTTATATGCTTACAAGTCTTATACTGAATCTTATATAGTAAATAACCACCAAAGAAATTAGTTCACACTAACAGGCCCCAATTTTGTTCCTATTTTTAAGCCACTAATATACGCGCTAATAGTGCCATGATTTATTCCTACAAATTAGGCACTAAGTCATAACTAATTTTATTTCCTTGAATGCAACATCCACGTTTTCTTCTTTTCTTTTATAACTAGATATACACTAACTAGTCAATTAGTGTCTCTAATTTTTAGCCTTCGAGTTTGCCCATAATCAACAAATTAAAATTTATGATCATCCTGTAACTATAATGGTCAAAGGCTTCATATTTTAAAATAGTAAAATTCATAGCCTAAAATTGTGGGGTGCTACATCCTTCCCCCCTTAGTTAAAGTTTCGTCCTCAAAACTTAATCACTCAAATAAAAATTCTAAAATCACAAATCAAAACTCTAAAGAACATTAAGTATAAGTCTAACCATTCACATGCACAACAAAACTGTAGTTACTCAACCCACTAAGGCCTCATATGATAAAACCTGGCTCTGATACCATCTTGTCACGCCCCCAAATTCGACGGGCAAATCCGGAGACTAGACCGTCGTGAACCTAAGAAGAATAACTTCCTAAGCTCGCAAGGCTCTAAATCCTCAATACAATAAACTACGAATCAATTAAATAATATAAATGAATAATCAAATAAATATTATTCCTCTAATTGCATGGAAAAATTATTAAACCTCAAATTACATGTCAAAAACTCCAAAATAAATATCTAAATATTTACACTAAAATACAAGATTTATTCTTAACATTCTGCTCTTGTCCATCTTTCTTGTAAAATCTAGCAAAATAAAACCCAAATAATATGTATCATCTGCAAGATAAGAAATAGATGAGTGAGCGACACAATGCTCAATAAGTAAAATATACCCTAAGGAAATGTGGGGCTCAAAGACAACAAATAATAGGACATTGACAATATTATCAAACTCTAACAAACATATACAAGTTGTGGCTGCTTAGCAACACACATAAAATTCTTAATTCATAACACACAGTCAATAACATATGGCGGTTTATTAACTCCCAACTGTCTAGGATTCTATACACAACTTCCATAGTTCGCAGAACTCGAAATATCAATGACTCATATTTAGCTTATCAAAAGAATCGATACGAAATAAAAATTATGAAAGGATATCATAATCATAACGAATCAAGCGATAATTGCAGATGAACAAATGGGGTATGAAGGAAAATGGTATATTCTACTTACTTGACTTTTCTATAAACTCTAAATCATCCAAAAGGCAGAAAAAAATTGATCAAGTTAAAGTTTGTTTATTCTCTGTTGTCGCAATAGTAGAAACAAAAGCTATTGAGAATGTATATAATTTTATATGCTTACAAGTCTTATACTGAATCTTATATAGTAAATAACTAACAAAGAAATTAGTTCAAACTAACAGGCCCCGATTTTGTTCCTATTTTTAAGCCCCTAATCTACATGCTAATAGTGTCATGATTTATTCTTACTAATTAGGCACTAAGTCATAACTAGTTTTATTTCCTTGAATGCAACATCCACGTTTTCTTCTTTTCTTTTATAACTAGATATACACTGACCCAGTCAATTAGTGTCCCTAATTTTTAGGCTTCAAGTTTGCCCATAATCAACAAATTAAAATTTATGATAATCCTGTAACTATAATAGTCAAAGGCTTCTTATTTTAAAAGAGTAACATTCATAGCCTAAAATTGTAGAGTGTTATAGTGACGATTAAAAGATTCAAAAAATCAAAGATACGTGGAATCCACACGTGAGTCATAAAAGTTCGAGGCCATGATAGTCGATCTCGGGGACATCCAACCCCGAGGCCATTTGCAATTGAACAAGGGTCATCCAACCCTGAGGTCATTAAAATCGCGGATTATCCAACCCCGAGATTAAATGAAAAAGCGATCGTCTGACCTAAGCTAAATGAAGCCAAGTTCAGGCTCTTTAAAGGCCTAAGGCTATTAAAGTGGAACTCTGGGCCATTAGAGCTAAACCCCAAGTCCGGTCAAGTCGTAGAAAACCGAAGTTGAACTTTGAGTGAGCCTATATAATGGTCGAAGAAGTCACTAGAGCCCCACAAACCCTCTTGAGGCTGAAAGTAAGTTCGGATAAGTCACTATTTGGACCCCAATGAGTCCATAACCTCTAGTCAAAAAGAATTCTCCTAAGATAAGGGTGAGGCTTAAGTGGCAATCGAACCCAAACATGGGGGAAACAAGCTCGAATTCTGTCATTTAACAAGGTTTAGGATTAATCTCGGAGAATGTGACTAGACTCAAGCAGACTCGGGTTTAGCACGAGAAGAGCCGGGCACGAGCCAGTGAAAAAGACAAATTAAACTTGAAATACCAAAGTCAAGCTCGGGAGAGCTAAGACCGAGGAGCTTAGCAGAACCGAAATGAATCCCCAAACTCAGGGAAAGCTAAGGTAAAACACGAGTATGACTAAGCTCGAGCTTTGGCATAAATCCAAACCGAGCCATAGCAAAGGTTCGAACCTAAGAATAGGGATTGAACTATTAAGTAAGAGGCGAACATTATTTCCTAGAGGAGCTGCGACGAGCATTGAACAACATGAAGCCCATTTGGGCAAGGCATTAAAGCTGTCAAGCTCCTACCAGAATAGAGGAGTCCTTTGTTGAAATACAAGGTCTTGATACCTTTCCTCAGCCTTTTCCCACCACTAGTACACTTTAGCAGAATGTCTTTAACAAAATTGGCTCGAGTGTTTAGCATTTGTTTCTACGGCATCGATAACCACCTGTAAACACCGAGTCTGAGGTTGGACCTCGAAAACCTGCAATTCGAGGATTAGATCATTGGGATTCTTATTTCCCCACCTGATAGGCCTTTACGTGCCTCAAAAGATGAATAAACTGCTAAGTTGTAGTTACTTTGGTAAGCTGAGGAGATGAGATCAAACCTATTGATTGTACTCACTCCGGATATCGGCAAGCCTAAGCTGAGAATTGATATACCAGTTAAATCAGGCCAAGAGTTAGAGAGTAAAGTAGAGCCGGGTCTTTCAGCCGCCCGTAGACATGCAGTCTATGCTTTTAGAGACCAGACGGTTATTAAGAAAATGCATCAAAAGAAGCAATAACATGTTAATAAGCGATTCCCTGACCTCTTACAGAGCTCAGGAAATCATAGGGGGCTAATGATGTAGGTGAAATTAAACTCGATGTGAATAGATAAAATTAACCCTAGAATTTGAGTGGTGCGAAGCCCGGGCCTTCGACTCGAGTAAAATCGGCCTGACCTCACTTGTTGACAGGACACGTCCTGACCCAAGTTGTATTTGTCTTGAGCTGAGGATATCTTTTGAGGCCTGGACTATCATAAAATACCAACCCGGTGACATCTCAAAAGGCTTCGACCACGTCGAAACACGTGGCAGTCTGTGGACTACATGAGTTTCTATAAATATGTGACCAACTCAAAGGTAGGTAAGTCATTCAGTTCTAGAGTAGATACCCCCTAAAATGCTCCCTCTCTCTTATGGCTTTATTCTTTCTTACTTATATGCAGTCTTATGTGTATTTTGGGCCCTATGACTAACTTGAGCCTCGGAGTGGGTCCCTGAGGGTTACCCTAAGGACCTTTGTTTTGCAGGTTAAACACTTTCGGAACTAATCTCAAGCTGAATTAAGGATGTTTTCAACCCTTATCAAGTGATAAACTAGCCTTACAAAATGGATTCAAGAAAACACAGTTTGTAGCATATGAATAATTTTAAATTTTATGATTAGACTTTGAAAGTGCTATTTCGATCTTAATATCTCTTTGTCGTTACATACTTTAGGCCCATCCTAATAATTAAGTCCTTCTTGTGACTATCACTAAATAATTTGGTTAAATTTTGTTACATGGATAATATTTAAAAGGCGAGTCCTTTTATTATGCTCTAAAAGTTTATCAGTTCCTAATAGTGGTGGAGGCTGGACCCCAGGGTTAGCATGGACTCTCATGCATAATTTTTTTATATAATTTTTTTCTATAAAGTAGAAAAAAATTGATTCATAAAGAAAGAAAATACAAGAGTTTGTACAAATAAAAAAAGTTGATAGCAAACCAACCCCATTGAAGCATAACCAAAACCTCAATTGGCGACAAAGCAACCCAAATTAACCTAATCACAAGCTCAAAGCAAGACCGGCAATCAATGCCAAAGAAAGTCGATTGCCCGAAGCCATATATCATCAAGGAGCCTACTAGGGATCATCAAACAAATGAGAACAAAGAGTAAACAATCACAACTACTAAATGTTCAAGTGAACTCTATTAGCAAAATATCTATTAATGCTTGTGGTAGTAAATCATATTTCTCCTTGAGTCGTTAATAACACATCTGAATGAATTTTCTCAAGAATTTGTTCCTCAGTATGGGATTTAAGTCTGAATATACGTCCATTTCTTTTAGCGCAGATGTGATAGACACAAACATAGAACATGATCCAAAACATGTAACTTTTGATATCCCTGTTACCTGCAATAAAAAGGCCAAAAAATATAAAGAAGTCAAAGGTAGTAAAAAATAAATTCAAACTACAAGTCAAACTACCCTTCCAAATACGTTTTGTAAAGCTGCACTCAAAGAACAAATAGTCTCTAGATTCACAACAAGATGACAAGAAGTGCAATTGGCTCTGTCAATGAATTGTTTTGACGCCAATGTAAGGCTTCAAAAAATATAGAGGGATATCTTTGAAAAAAAAAAAAAAAACAGTTTCGTGCATGATATCAAAACAGCTTTGCAAAAAGCTATTTCGAAAAGTTATGATTTTGAAATTCTTACCTTTTATCTTTTTTTAGCTTTTTTTTTCACCTAAAAGCTCTTCAAAAATTTGGTTAAATACGTTAGTTTCAATTTTTAAATTCACATGAAATACTTTTAAATATTTAATAATTGTGCCAACTAAAGTGAGGACAGAAGCAGCAACAATAGTTGAGTAAAAAGAGTAAAGGCATACACTGGTGACAACCTATACACACAAAATCACAACCAAGCCCATAACAAAAAAGGCTAAAACCAACAAAAGTTTAAACAAAATATATACAAAAGTAACAAATACGAAAGAAAGAGAAAAAAAATAAGGAAAAACGAATTAAGTGTTAAGATAACTAAGATTTCATCTTAAAACCAATTGGTGTCAGATCGAGTAATTCAAGATCTTATAAAGTAGTCTTAGAGTTTTTTATTTTTCGATGTGAGAAGTTATATTCTAACACTCCCCCTCACATGTGACTAGATTTGATAGGAGTCACACGTGAAAAATTGAACACGCGTGGACCTATTTTTGAAAAGGGTCACACTTAGAATATTGAACATATGTGGTAGATTGAAGAACATGTGGACCTAATTTTTTGAGACGGGTCAAACATAGAAGATTGAATACACATGGTAGATTGAAGATGCGTGGAAAATGACACACGCGAAAGATTGAACACTAGTGGACTTGATTTAAGATGAGTCGCACGCAAATGAATATGACTGGACTAAGAGCCCAACTCTGATACCATGTTAGGCTATCCTCAATGGAGTCTCTAAAATGCAAAACTTTTCTAATTTGGGTATTTTTAGAGACCCCAGTCTCTAAAAACAACACTATTCATGACAAAAGTACGTGGGGTCCATCACTTTTGACTTAAAAGATGCCAATATAGAGACCCAATCTCTATTTTTTTCAACAAATTTGTGGAAGAAAATAGAGACTGGGTCTCTATTTTGGCATCTTTTAAGGCAAAAGTGGTAGACCCCACGTACTTTTATCATGAATAGTGTTATTTTTAGAGACTAGAGTCTCTAAAAATACCTAAATTAGGAAAGTTTTGCATTTGAAGACTCCATTGAGGATGCCCTTAAGATAACTAAAATTCTATCTTAAAACCAATTGGTGTCAAATTGAGTAGCACAAAATCTAATAAGGTGGTCTTAGAGTTTTTGATTTTTCGATGTAAAAAGTTATATTGTAACATTAAAAGAGGAAGAGGAAAGTTGGGTGCTACACACTAGAAGTACCAATTGATTTAAAATAATGACATAATTTTGGACTAGAGGGGAAGAAACCTTCGCATTAGCCGATAAATAGTGGTCCAAAATTCAACTTTAGGTTTTTTTTTATTTTGGTCGAAAACTTTAGGTTGATAGTGTGACCTGCCAAATAACTCCTTTTTCGTATTGCAAGTAGAACCAAATTCGCCGCCGTGAAATGTCAAAGAAATCAATCGTCATTTTCCTATTTTTTTCGTTTTCTAAGTCCATCTATATATATAGAGCAATAGACATGCGAATCCTGATATCTTTTGCATTTATGATCTTAGATTCTTATCAATCATTAAGATGAGCGAGCAGCAGCCAAAATGGAATTTAGGTTCAACACCTGAAATTGATCCTTATGAACAGCAATTGACATCAACTCATATAAATGTTACTTTACCTTCTTCACTAAATTTAGGTGCAACTGAAATAGCTCGTTGTCCAGACATGTCCCATGTCCTGTCTAATGCTACGCTTCAAGCCGCACGAGCAAATCAAGCCACGACTAGCATCATAACTCAGGATAAAATGAAGGTGGGAGAATCAAGTGGGAGAAAGAGAAAACGTGAGAAGTTGGAGCGTGCACAGCCTGAAAGGACGGTGAGTATTTCTAAAAAAGGGGCAAAAATCATTTTAGTCCCTAAGATTTATTCTAAAGATCAAATTAGTCCCTCAGGTTTGTAAAAAGATTAAAGAAGTCCCTCCAATTAACTTTTGTTAGCCAAATGTTAATAGTCAAAGAGTTGACTGAGTTAAAAGACCATTATATCCTTAGGCAACATATATTATAAAAGAAAATTACAATAAAAGTCTAAATCAGTCTAAAAAAATATAATGCACATCATTTGTGCAGGAAAAAAAATCAAAAACTAAAAAATATTCGTTCAAACATAAACAAATTAAAGTCAGTAATATATCGTTAAAAAATGAACAATCATTATCCACATAATTAGCAGCGAGGGTACCAGCCAGAGAAGATGATGAATCATGATTGTTCATTTTTAACGATATATTACTAATTTTAATTTGTTTATGTTTGAACTGATATTTTTTTAGTTTTTAGTTTTTTTTTCTACGCGAATTATGTGAATTATGTTTTTTTTAGACTGATTTCGAATTTTATTGTAATTTTTTTTTAATATATGTTGCTTAAGAATATAATGGTCTTTTAACTCGGTCAACCCTTTGATTGTTAACATTTGACTAAAAAAAGTTAACTGGAGGGACCTCTTTAGTCTTTTTACAAACCTGAGGGACCAATTTGGTTTTTAGAGCAAACCTGAAGGACTAAAATGGTTTTTACCCTTCTAAAAAGAAAAAACATTGCTAATATAGCACACTTTTTTTATCACCCAAATACTATTTGTTACATGGATTTTTAGTTGGCATGCTAAAATTATAAATTTTTTAATTTTTCTTTTTATTTTTACTATGCCAACTAATCATACATATAATAAGAGGGATTTCAGTGATGAAAATAAAGATAAAAATTGATCTTTTTGTGGTACGCAAATATTTTGGACAATTTCGAAATGTAAATCTATTAAATATATATAAGTGGACAGTGGTCGAAATTAAATGGAAAGAATTATTCTGCTCATGATAGTACAACCTTAGGGCCTTGGTCGTGTATATATGTGTTTTTCATTGAATCGTACAATTTCAATTTTACTTAAAACTGATGGAGACAGCACGTGGTTACACTCCTCAAGAATTTTCGGCTTAAATTGAACACCAGAACTGATGAATAATCGTGGCCGTCTTATAGTATTCATTAACCTAATAAGAAAAATAAAATTCGATTAATCATTTTTCAACTTCTAGAAAAATTATTGTATTGTGTTCACCCATCTATTCTTACGCCCTGAGTCCAAAAGAACCCCAGGTTCGCGAGCGATGCTAGTATTATAGGTATAAGAATTTCTTAGGCCGCTAATCAAATAGTCCAAAATTATAATGTTAAGTGACCACTTCATTTAAAAGTTTAAACTGTTAAAAAATAGTTTATTATATTATTTATTATCTTCAACATGCCCCTGCAAGTGCAAGTAGAGTTAGTTTGTTTTTGAGTCTTACACTTAGACAATTTCAATGTTTTAAATGGGTGGCGATGAGTTTTGAACTCATTACCTTTTAGTACCTACGCTTTGATATCAATTTAAGTGATCGCCTTATCTAAAAGTTTAAGTTGTTAGAGAGGAGTTTATTATATTATTTATTATCTTCAATATATGGTTAACCAAATTATTCTTTATACCCACAATACATATTTATAAATCACATATATAAACTATCTCCGATCGATGTGAGATATCACATCTATATTGCACCATATCAAAGCATCAACATCTCACCCTATAGAATATTATATAGAAGACAATTATTTTCAACCTAAATATGTCTTGAGAGCCGATCCTGTGGTGAAAATCAGTAATAAAAAAAGGTTTTGTTCCCTTTAAGGACCTGAAAAGTTTGGTTTCATTGAGTTTCTTTATTTTCTAAACTTTTCAGCTTAGTGTTATGCAGAATAATTAGCATGGCCATTGACTTTTCTTTTTCTTTTTTTTTTCCCTATTACGGACACTGACTTTTTTATTTACATTTTCTGTTTAGCGTGCATCTAAACAGAGACGTAGAGAACGGATTAGGGAGAAGATGAAAGCTCTCAAGGAACTTATGCCCGAATGTTATAAGGTTAGTAGTTACAATCTAAATTTGTTTACATAATCCACAGAGCCATTTATGCAAAACATGAAACACTCTAATAATAGTTTATTTGGTTGCATACGCATGCCATATCGTTTCAATGAAATTTTTTTATATTTTGCACTGGTTTGAAAATTTAAATTATTTGATGAGAATTACTAAGATGATCATGGACAAAAGCTCACTTTTCTGTATCGGGAAAAGGGTAAAGTACTCGTGTGTTGGAAACGTAAAGGGCATCATCTATCGATTGAGCAGATGACATATAATATAATATTGTAGTCTCTTGTTCTCTTCTGAATGTGCATGGGAAATGAATTACGAGGGCTAATTTTTAATGTAAAAAACTTTTTTAAAATAAAAAATATTGTAAAAGGGTAAATGCCATTTCTCCCACGACCTTAGTCATAAATCCCAAACTTCCCCTATATTTTTAATATTTCTCATATACTCCCATGACACTTATATGTACCAAACAAGACTAGTACTTAATGTTGACTGCGTCTTTCTATTTTTAGACCAAATTTTAAAAAAATAAAATACTTCCATGACTATCAAGATTTTAATTACATCCCTTATTTCCAACTCAAATGTCGTGCCTCACATGGCCAAAAATGTTAAATACGATATCATCAATAAACCTATAAAATTAAAATGCTACCAAAGCGTTTTGTTGTAAATTTTACATTAGCCTCATAAGAGGGTTAAGTATTGATAACAATCCTACACAACTTAACTCATTAGCATCTCGATAACGTTGCAAACGAGCCAGGGAAAGAAAGGAGAGAGAGTGCTTTATCATACAATATTTGCCTGGCTGGAAGGGGGCTGATGGTTGATTGCTAAAGCAAAATTTTCATTTTCGATACTAAAAGAATGAAAATTGTAAATAAAAGAATATTAAATCCCTTGAAATCTTTTTTCATCCTCATAACCATGCATGTCAAAGAATTAGCATACAATTGCACTCATGAATTATTCTTATCGATCAGTATCAATTAACAGACAAATAAAGAATCTTAACATTTTACTTTCTCTACAATAATTTACCACTTCGATATTTTTGGTAGACATGGGTGAGACAAAGTGAGAGTGGCAAGAAAGAGAGGGTGTTTGGTGGAGGGGGTAATATTTTTTTTAATTTTGTCTAAAACTAAAAAGACACAATTATCCTTTAGTATTGAGATCTGTTTGGTATCATATGGGTGTCATGGGAAAATTTGGGTAATATTTAAAATAGAGGGGAAAAGTTTGGGATTTATGACTAACCTCATGAGGGAAAATGGCATTTACTCTGATAAAATGATGGATGTTGTTGGTTTAGATTTAAGTCCAATAGTTGGATGTAAGTGAAAGTTTAATGAGGAGAGATACTGTAGAAGGTAAAAACTCTAATCATGTTAGTGTTTGTATTTGTTTCTTATAAATAGGACTTTTTAACTTAATTAGTTTTTACACACCAATGTCTAGGTGTGAGCTTGAGCAAGTTTTCATGGTCTTTTATCAATTCAAAAGGTTAAAACATGTAAGGAGGATTTAAGCTTGCTGAGTAACCATTATTCCAAATAGTAGATTGTCCAGGCGGATCATAGCCGTAGGCAAAAAAAAAAACAAATAAAATTAAAATTGTCGTGATAAGTTAAAAATATTATGTGCTTTCACTCTTTACGTGCGTACATATCCTTGTCCAAAACATGTTTTAATTAAAAGTTGATAATTGAATCTTACTGATCATTACATTAAGACCATGTATTTGTGGGCCCACATGTCCCTTTCACATACATCCCTAGTCTTTCCAACGACCGGACATTTTTAAGTTTTTTCCCTTAATCAAAGGATCTCCTTCCATGCGTAAATATAATAATTTGGGATACCAGTTTTCTGTTAACCGAATGAGATTTGTGTAAGGCCGGTTCACTAGTCACAACAATGCATCCATTGCTTGCATGCAGCATCATTTCATATAGATTCCTTCTATTTTCTAAACTTCAACTTCATTTTGTTTTCCAATTATATTTTGTCAGAGGGGTAAAGCTGATATTCTAGATGACGCCATTGAATACATTGAAGCAATGAAGCGTCAAATTCAAGTAACTTCTATCATCGTTATAGCATTTCCTTTCTTGTTTAGCATAGTACTTTCGGATAACATTTTAGAATTGTACCAGATGATATCCATGGGAGTAGGTCCTTTGCACCAGACACCCCCTGTCATTAATTTCCAGATACAAACACATGGTACGCCTTGGTCACCTGAACCTTTGGTTCCACACCCGTCGGTGAGAGTTTATCCATCGCCATCTGCAGCCGCAAGTTGCCCACGATTATATGCCTCTGGACTTGTTCCACAACCCCAAGTGCAAATTCAATTCAATCCTCTCCAACCAATGACAGCCGCAATGTCTACTGCAACTCTGCAGCCAATGTTTGTTCCCGCCGCAATTTCTTCCTCATCCACCCATTCAGTGCAAGAGGAATTTAGATCACTAACGACTCCAAGAAATCCAACTGGGTAGTCAGCCATCATAATCATGTGTTATGTTGTACTTTTTATTTTTCCTAAATAATCAAGTGACTTTATTCAATTTTAATTTTTTTTGTATAAAAAACAAAATATAGAGCTCCATCTAGTTAAGGATTCCCATGTCGAGATTCTCAGCTATACAAATTGACCTATTGTGCTCAATTTACTGAGGAAAAAAATTAATAACATCCGTATTTAAAAATTTTCCTTCTCTCCTTTTCTCCTCTTGGTGTGGCAGGGAGGGCGCGGGGTTTCCCACTACTATTGGAAATTCTACCATTTTGTCTCTTGATTTGTAGGACAAGAAAATGCCGAAATCTTTGACCCAAAAAAATAAAAGCAAACTTGGAGATCGTAGGGTTTAAATCTGAAACTGACAGATATTCGCTCGATAAAAACTCGATAATAAAAATTAATAGGTAAATCAAGAGGATTTAGTTTTTATAAATAGTAACTGGAGGGTAAACCGATATGTTTTGATTTTTTATGTTAAAAAAAAAACAGAGACCCGAAATTCGATTATTAATTTATTATATATATATATATATAAGATAATATTTAAAGTTGATAAAAATATAAAAATAATATTTATACTAATATCTGAAATTATAATTGTCTTATGATGTATGAATTTTGATTTATTTTATTTTTAAATTGTTTTAAAGTTTAAATTAATTTTTTTACATACTTTTGGACTGATTTTTTATTTAAATTATTTTTTAAGTTATCGGTTTCTGTTTCAGTTATCTGCGATTTTTTCATACTTGTCTGTTTCGGTTTTGTGTAATAATTTTTTAAAACCATCGATTTTCGATTTCGATTTTGGGCTTAAGTTATGCTAAATGGTTTCAGTTCCGATTTTTCAAATTTCGCATTAACCGAACCGTTACCATCCCTAGATCAACACTACTCCTAGTAGGATTAATGCATTGAGCGAAAGAGAAATAAAAGGATGGTTTGACGCTATGCATCATTATCTCGATTTTAGGCTCTGTTTCACCTAAATGTAAAATTTTAATTTTTGAACTGTAGAGCTTTTAGCAGTAAAACTTTACTTAGAAGTGTTGTTAAATAAAAGTCGTTGATTGTTTGACCTATGTTGGATTATATTGAGCTTTTAGAAATTTTTAGGGCATTGTTGAACTTTAAAAGATATGAAATAGTATATTTGAGAAAGAAAAAGAAAATAACTTCCCGCATTATGTAAAAATAGTTTCACAAAAGTTTTTTTGAAAAGCTCCAATTTGGAGCTTTTTTTATAACTTTTTTCAACTTCAGTTTTTACCTAAAAATACTTTTAAAATGCGGCAAATAGGTTAGCTCCATCTTCTCAACTCACATGAAACGATTTTGAGTGTCTAAAATTAGGTCAAACAGAACCTTACTCTTCTTGACAGTTTTTAGATGAATAAACGACTTAACACCCCCTGTGTTTTGTCAAAAAGTGTACAATACCCCCTTATATGTTTTATAAATAAGCTGATTATCCCTATGTGTTTTACAAACGTAGTTGAATACCCCATGTATTTTAAAAACGTAACTGAATACCTCCTATACTTTTAAAAACGTAGTCGAATACTCGCTTCCGTTAGACTAATTGTTCATTTTAAGAGGGGGTATTCAACTACAGTTTTTAAACACATAGGGTAATCAACCTATTTGTAAAACACAAGGAGGTATTCAATCATGTTTTTAAAATACAGGGGGGGAATCAACTACATTTTTAAAAATACAAAGGGTAATCAATTTATTTATAAAACACAAAGAAGTATTCAACTATATTTTAAAATATAGGGGGTAATCAACTACGTTTTTAAAATGCATAGGGTAATCAACTTATTTATAAAACACATGAGTAGTGTGTACTTTTGGTAAAATATAAGAAGGTGTTAAGTTGTTTACTCATTTTTAGATTTTTAGTATTAGTGATGTGATGGTGTATAATTATAATCCAGTGGATGCATAACATTTTCAATCGACTTTGTCACTCTTTGAATTCAAAATTTTAGATTCAAAAGTTAGACTGGGGTCATAAGGTTAAGCAATAACTACATGAGCTTTAAATTAACTAGTCAAGAATAAGTAAACCAAGTTGTTACTTAAATCAACAATAAATCACTCACTTACAACTTTGTCCACCGATGTGTAACATCAAACACATCCCTTCTTGAGGATCTCGCATCCTGGTAAAACACACAAACTTGGCAGTTTAGGATTTGAGAAGTATTTCAAGAGGTGGCTTTTACTGCCTTCTTCAGCACTTTATTCCTTATTGTACTTAGCTCTCACATTCCATTCGTGAGTGATTCTGAATACCATTCTATTGCGCCCAAACCAAAACTCCGGGTTAGGGTGCAAAACTAGTATCATAAAATTAAACAATAAATACTTAAACTTTGAATCTATTGGCCCAAAATGGTGCACTAAGGTGAAGTATTGGTTCGGTCAATTTATCAGCTAAGAGAAAAAAGAAAAAGAAAATGATCCCATTAATCTCTCCACATGTTTTTACCTAGAATTCTATTATTCGTTCTGATAACTAATGCAATTAATTACATTGACAATTGCACATGAAAAGGCGAAGAATGAATTAGACAATCGGCTGCAAAACTCTTGATCCCATCAGTATGGAATCAGATTTTTTTTTTTTTTTTTTAAAGATGAAGTAGTGAAATGGTCCACGTGCACTTTGATGGTTCAAGGACAGAATATCAAAATGTGCAAGAATCCTATATGCCTTGTTAAAAGAAGCTGATGTGTAATCCAATATGCACTCTTTCTGATGTGTCAAACGAGTCAATTGAACACTTATTTTTTATAGTCATCATCATATGTTAATCAGGAACAATCAATAATTTGATATGGACGAAACAATATTTTTACGATTGTAAAAGTATTTTGTCGGTCGAAGGTTATAGTCTCTTATATAATACATGAGAGTTGTTGGATCAAAGTTTATAATTAACTAATTTCTTAATAAAATTTACTTGTGATTGACTAGTTTGATATCAACAAAATTTACTTATTATTAAAAAAGAAATAGACGACCACCTTGGTATTGCTTTCTTCGTTCTAGGTAATTAAGATATAAAAGAAAAAGCCTCTTTGACATTCGTAGCTGCTTAGCAATAATAAATTATCAGGGAGTTAGCAATGATAATCAGGGATCATAGGGCTTATTGATCTCGACTCATAAGCTGGACAAAGATATATGCATTTCAAAATATATTTCAAAGAAATTATTTCACTTTGAGAAACTAGACGTTGTTTTGGAGAAATCATGTTCATTAGAAAGTAGACATTCATTTTGGAACAGGGGGCATACTTATTCAGAGTTCTCTTTTCTTTATTCTTCTTGGGTTATAATATCTTGAATGTTGCTTCTGTTAAACATTACTTATTGATCAAATGCTTCTGTATGCTGTGATGCTTTTATGCTTTGCTGGAACATGACAATTCACTGGTCAGAAAATTTCTATTGCTTACTTCTTTACTACTATGGCTATTATTTTTCTGAAAATTTCGATTGTCATCTCCATGATACACAACATTACCTTGACCCATGCATAGGGCAGAATTTAGGACAAAATATTGAATTCAGAGAGATATTTGATGTTGCAGTGGCCAGAGCAGTTGCAGAAATGAGAATTTTAGGTATATGCTGATACATTTCTTTTTTATGTCTTAATCTTGTTTAATTCAATTTTTAATAATCTGTTGTGTAACGCATCTGAGCTAATTTATCCGCCTTTGGATTTCAGCTGAGTACTGTTTACCTCTAGTCCAAGCTAGCCATGAGATTGTTGCTGAAGAAACTTGTCAAGCTGATGCATTGCACTGTTGGTGTTGGAGAATTTTATGGAATAATAAACCATAATTTTCAAGATTAGTATATAACATTTTGAGCCACTTTATTTAATATTAATTTATTTTTAGAAGTAAACTGAGGTGATTTAGCATAGTATCAAAGCTGGATTTTGGTGCTGTATTATCTATCCATGTTGAACCGATTCATGTTTCAGGTCTTGACTTTGCTATGTACCACGTCAAATCATTGCGCCTTCAACAATCACCATGCGTTGTTATTGATATGGAACTCTCAAATTCATTTCTTCTCTTACCACTTCATTCATAGTGGCTTCAACAATTAAATTATGGGCAAATATAAAGGGAGTGTTAGAGAATTTTATTGTCGTATATGAATAAATTAGGGATTTTAAGACAACTATATAAGACTCTGAGCTACTCCACTTAATATCAATTAATTTTAAAATAAAATTTTAAATTATTTAATAGTTGGATACTTCGCAATAACAATTTTAAGATGAAAAATCAAGTTATTTGAAAGTTGGATGCCTCCTAGCTCTTTTGTTAGCTGGATGGGGTACTCTAGCGTCATTTTTTAACTGGATACTTAGATAGCTTTTCATACACTCTTCAATTCTAACTCTTGTGGGATTGGCAGAACACTAAGGTACTGATTATACATTGAAATGAATTTAGACAGGAATTGAATGAAAATGGAAATAGAATGAACTTGGTAATGAGAATTACATGTTTGTTATGCTCTAAGAATTAAGAGTAGTAATGTGAATAACTTGTATAATATGACAGGATTGTCATTTTATTATTATAGTATTAAAAATAATAATAAATATAAATATAATCGTAAATAATATAAACATAAATAATAATAATAATAATAATAATAAATAATAATAATAATAATAATAATAATAACAACAACAACAATAAATAATAATAATAATAATAATAATAATAATAATAATAATAATAATAATAATATCATTATTTATTGGTATTATTATTATTATTATTATTATTATTATTTTTATTTTTATTATTTTTATTTTTGTCATTATTATTTTATTTATTTATTTATTATTATTTTTATAATAATTATTATTACTTTAATAATATTATTATTATTATACTTTTTTATTATTTTTATTTTTATTATTATTATTATTATTTAATCACTATTATTTTTTATTATTATTATTATTATTATTTTCATAATAATAATAATTTTTATAATAATTATTATTATATTTATTATTATTATTATTATTATTATTATTATTGTAAAACAAATTATTTATAAAATTTATATTATATAAGGGTATGGTAATCAAGTCTATTCCCAAATACATGGGAATAAACTATTCTCAGGTATTTTGTCTGAAATGACTATTCCCATGTAAAATGTTATGTTATATAGGGGTATGGTAATCAAGTCTATTTCCAAACACATGGCAATTGACTATTTTCATGTATTTTGTCTGAAATGACTATTTCCATGTATGTGGAATAAGATTTCCAAGTTCATTCCCTCATAGTAAACATGGGAATTAAAATAGAATTGAGAATCTCATTTCATTCCAAACTTATTCCCACATACCAATTACTATCTAATGTAGTTGGGAGATTGTTAGGAATACGTTTTTTTTTCTATTTATATTAGATTTGTTGGAAGCTTTTAGTTGTGGGCTACCACTGATTGAGACATTTTCTTGTTTCGAAAAACGGGTTGAAATTGACTGGTAAAGCCCAAGAGATATTTTACAGTGATCTACTCCAATTGGACTTAGGTCCGTCTCATAGATATTATTTTAGTGGTGTGTTATGCAAGTTGTAGAGCATGTTTAATTTAAGGGGGGCTCAATACAGTTTTTAAGCTAAATTATCTCTCCCATCCAAAATATTAATGTCCTATAAATAAAGCTATTAGGGTTGGCTTGCCCTATCGATAACCACCATACATAAGTTGGAGAGGGAGTGGGAGCCCCTAGTATAGACTAGGAATGGCAATGGGGCGGGGTAGGGGCGGGGGGAGCTATCCCCACGGCCCGCCCTGCCACTCAAAAAGCTCCCCTATCCCCCGCCCAATCCCCACCCCCAAATCCCCGTGGAGAATGGGATTACCCCCGGAGTTTTTATTATTCTTTTTAAACCTTAAGAATTATAATTAATTTGAATCATACAACTTCAAAATATAAATTAAAGTTATATTAATGATAAATATAAATATAGATCTTAAATAAAGTCTAATATTAATTATTCTTGCAATTAAATAGTAAAAATAATATTATAGTAATTGAGTCTCAAATATTTAAAATAAATTTTGACTTAACCATTGTGTATAAGAACTCTAATTGAAAAAGAACATTTTTTTGTGCTAGTGAGATTGCGTTGATTATTTTCCCCATTCCCTGTCCCATTCTCCATTTCTCGCCTTAATCCCGGTCCCATTTGGGGCGGAGGTGGGGCGGGTACCCGTAATCCCTGTCCCCATTGTCATTCCTAGTATAGACGTACCTATCATAACACGTCGCCCAAGATTTTTTACAGGATTATCACAAAAGTAATTTTAATTGCTTTATATAAATGTACGCTTCCAATTCAATCAATTTAATAGTATTAATTAATTGTTGCTTTATTTATTTTTTAGTATTAAATTCTGTAAAATCTAACAAGTGATATCACTGCAATAGAACCAGCATGGAAAAGTTTTTCTTTTGTGATTAATTGACTGCCTTCAAGATTTAATTATTTTCAACCACAATAAAAGTTCACGTGTTTACATTTAAAAGTGTTTTGTCTGTGGTTGTCGAGGACTTGTGGTAAGATCGAGTCATATATTGGTTGTCGACATAAAGCAAGTTTCCACTAACTGCTGGTGATTTTATGATCTTTGTTTTCTATGTTCCTAATTAAGTTTCAATGGTTATATACAGTTCTTGCACTTTATACCATTGAATGCTATATAATAAATATTGTTTCATGCTCAAGGAACTTCTTTGGTTTGGTAGTGGACATTCATATTGAAGTTTTTTGAATTGGCCTACTTGTTTACATAAATTAATATTATTGGGTACAGTGGATTCGTTTAATTTTACACATCCAGAGGAGTATTATGGGGTCAGTGGCATGGTAATAATAGATACTATTTGTGTTGTTCAAATAATTGTGCAAGTACCGAGTCAACCATGCAATATAGAAGTGTGAAGTTTCAAATTGATTAAAAGTTGTCCTAATGTTGACTCTTAAGAATGTCATTATACACAAAATTAGCTGCTTTTTTCCCCCCCTTTTTCTCTTATATAACTGTGGAAAAAAAGCCACTTGCAATGAAGCTGGAGGCAGTCAATATGTACACAAATACCTAATTATCCACCTAGAGAAAAAAAAAATGAAAAAAAGAAAAAATTTACAACGCCGAACTTGAGGCGACAGCATTTGTGAAGAAGCTGCTCTTCCTAGAGCCATCATCATCATCATCATCCTTGGAATGCCCCCCATCATCATATACATCATCAGTAGTTGTTACTTGACAAACATATCTACTAATACTACTACTACTACTACACCTGCAGCAAATGAATTTCATAGGTACAGCATCAAGGTCGGAAATCCCAGCGCACCTGGTGTGCTGCCATACACCACAAGCATCACAAGCCAACATCCGCTCCCCATCATCATCCTTAGCCCCACAAGAGCAATCCACTGTCCATCTTTCCACACCCCTCTCCATTCTAAACCTACCTAGTCCTTTCCTTCCGAGGCATCTTCCACGGATTTGAACTAATTCCGCTGTTGACCCTAGCAACAGCTTGACTTGGGTGGACTCATCCACACCACCATATCCAATTAACTCTTCAGCCACAAACCTTCTCAATATCAGATATACATCTTGAAATGCCCTCGATGCTTCAAGCTTGAGGTCACAAATGGTAGCATCACAAGGAAGGTTTAGCAACTCCGGAGGTAGATTCATGGTGCTTGCCTCACTATGTTCCATGAGGTCCACCTCACACAAAAGCTGTATAGCATGTGATTTTGCTAGTAGCAGAAATTTCTCAGGCTGGTAGTCTTTCATAAACTGCTTGCAATCTATAAGAGTTTTGGCTGAACTGATTGCTAGATCCCTTTTTGCATTTGACACGCAACACATTGTATCAGGATGAAGCATGGTCTCATACAGGTATCTCAGATCTTGGATGAGATGTTCTTTGGATGGGTAGCTCCCAGCATACGGACCATTGCTCATATTTACATTTAGGCCTGTATTTCCTGCCTCAAGTCTGCAGCAAACAGGAGCTTGTAATTCAAGCCACATGAATTTCCAAATCTCAATATGCTTGTGCGAATTGAAAAATGCTAATTTCTTGAAGGGAAGGGGAGGAAAGCAAAGATCGCAAACCTCCAAGAGAAGAGGAAATGTTATACCACATGACTTCAAAACTAGAATTCCACAAAATTTGAAGATAAGAACTGAACTTGTTCAAGGAGTGAAAAAGAACTCGCCAAGCCTCTAAGCAAAGTGGAAAGATAACTAAACATTTACAGCCGAAAAAGCAGAAGAAAAATATATGGCGCAAATTATTTGTATGTGAGCATTAAGCTGCTACACTAACCTGAACTCCATAGAACCAGAATCAGGAACACAACGAGCATTGACAATCAGCCCATCAGCTGCCTCTTTCCCCTTTAGTTCCTTCAGGCAATAATCCAGGAGCTCAGGGGGTCCCGCTTTACAAACAGCACCCTTTAACGCACGCCAGCTCACCCAGTTGGCCCCAGTAACAGCCCGCAACACTCTGAACATTGCTTCTTCCACACGAGCAATATCACAGCTAGTCCATACAGACAATATATTGGACTCGCAAGATTGCAGCTTCTTACAGGTGGCATGATCAGCCCTTTGGTTAGATTTGTTGGCCTCATGGATCAAACTCATTAAGAAAGAAAATAGGTCTTTAATATTTACAAGCTCACGGTCAGACAAGGATTGATAAAATGAAATCAGATCCTGCAAGCGTGTATGAGGTTTCCTCCCTTGTGACAAAAAAAACGTCAATGGAACAGAGGAAAGGTTCTCGACAGCCATCTTGTATGCATCATGGGTATGACCAAAGCTACCAGAACAAAAATTGTAGCCCCAGTCACCATACCAGGGATGGCCCTTAATAACAGCATGAAGCAGCCGACATTCCAGCCCATACTTCTTGGAGACATCCATTACACTGACCTTTCTGTTAATAAATAGGATGAAAAGAAATACTGTGAGATAAGAGTCGCTTCTATAACAAAAGATGTGGTCAAAAACGTGAATAGAGTTGATTTTAATCATCTTATTTTCTTCAACACTATCCTTCTCCCCTCGATTAGGGGGACAAAATCAGGATGTAGTTATCACCAATACTACAAAAGTTGCTCACCTGACTCCAAGGGCTTTACAAAGTCTATCCCAAAAGCTCATAATTTGAGCTCCATAAAGTACCCTAGAACCACCTTCTCTGCCATTGACCCTAAGAAGATGTCCAAAGCCATTAGCATGGAATACACCATGTAACAGGTGAGTTGTGTCCTCTAACTGGTGATACAGCCAGTCTTCAACATCTTCAGTCATCATTACATGATTACAAGACTTACAACTGCAGGGATACAAGGAAGAAACCAACGGGTAAACAACCCTCATAACAAGCATATGGGCCACTTTTTAAGGACCTTTGACAGCATATAATATATATTTATATATATAAAAAAAATAAAAAGGTTTTCCTATAAGCAGAATCTCACTTGTACCCCAATATGGAAAGCGATACATCAAGAGCTTGTGATCTTGGAGACAAGTGCATTTCACAAATGAATTGCTAAGAAATGCTCATTTGCAGGTGTTATCTTGATGTATAGTATGCATAAACTTACTCACTATCGATGCCAAGAAAATATGATAAATCTATGCCAAGAGAATATGATAAATCAATGCCAAGAAAATATGATAAATCGATGCCAAGAGAATATGATAAATCAATGCCAAGAAAATTGTTAAATTCACCCTTAGTTTGTTTGAATTTGATAGCATTCAAGAATGAATACCAAAGACTAGTAAACATGAGTACTCATTCTTAACAAATTACTAGATTGAGAAAAAGAAAAAAACAATAGACACGAACGAAGACGGAAAACATATATTTGTCAAAGGGAGAATAATGTGGTCTCACCTAGACTCTGACAAATGTAGAACATCACCACAGCCAGTACATGACTTGTTATAGCCCCCAATTGAATTACCATCAGCCTTGATTATAAAATGGTAACGCTTTGTACAAACTGGATTATTGCTCCAACCTAATTTAACATGCAAATAAATTAAGAAAAGAGTTATAACAATTTTTCCTAATGAAATCGAATAAAAATGTCAATCAGTAACGGTATAGCAAAAAATATTTAAAAAAGAGAAAAAGAAAAGAAGAAAAGGGAGGAAAAAGGTCAAAGGCATTAAGAAACCTGGGCATGGACACATCAACCATTTATTTTATTTTATTTATGCACTCAAATTGATATATGAGATGCGACGGGGTTTAATGCCATTAGACAATAATATTTAATATTTATTACAAAATAGAAAAGAGTTTGATGTGATCGATGGTTGGACAACGTGGCCAGCAAGTAAGGGTCAAGGTCATATATCCATCATCGGATAATAACAATATATAAGATACAGATGGATGTATCATGGATGGACGGAACGGACGGATGGATGGGCATTTTTCGCAAGTGAGTAAAATGACACATGCACTCTGTACCCCCACTGCCCTTCACTCTGGAGGGCCCCACTACTAGCCTTTTCCTTTTACTTTTCCTTTTACTTTCCCTTTTCAATAATAATAGCTCTATTCTTTTTGCCTCACTTTTATTTTATTGTAATATAAAGTTAGAGTAGTACGCTCTGTCCACGTCTACCTCATTAATTAATTAATTAATTAATTAATTAAAGCTTCCGCTTCAGCAACGAGACAGTACAGACTAGTTAAGCTAATTAAAACGACACCGTATTGTTGCCGGAGGGAACCAAACAATTATATTGTATAATATTATATTTTAAATGTCTCAACTGAGTTTACTTAGATGACTCGTAGTATGAGTTAACTCACCAACGACTCGGCACTGGTCGCAATAGATGGACCTAGATCTAGCGACATCTTCCTCCACGACGTCAAGATAGACCACGGCCGGGGAGGAATCGCCGCCATCAGTGAGTTCGCCGATGCGGAAGAGGATCTGCCACGTCAGAAGGTGAGATAACAGCGAAGAAGGCGGCGGGAGCAGAGCGTGGTTCGAGAGAAAATCTCTGACGATGGTTCTGAAAGGTCCCGTCGGCGATGCGGCGGCTGGGAACGTCAGGAAGTCATAGAGGTCTGCCGTGACTCGCCTCTTCACTCGCTTCATGGGCCGCCCATTCACAACCATGCTGGAAAAACTCAGATCTCAAGCTTCTCGTCTCAGATCTGAAGCTCTATCAGATCGGACGGCAGATATTCGATGCTTGATAAAGGAACACAAGAAAAAACAAAGGCTTGAAAGAGGTTTAGATAGAGAAAGAGAGAGAAAGAACGAGAACCCTCAATAGAGAGAGAAGAGGGAAAGATGAACGTTTGTTTCGGAATCTCAAGGGTTTGATTTTTGGGATTTTTTGGGACTTTTTAGTATATTAGTAATTTCTCTCCTATTTTTCTATTTCAATATCGAAAATAAAGCAAAAAATAAAAGGCGGAAGAGAAAGAAAGAGAGAGAAAGCTTAATCGTTAAGCGGGACTTTAGTGGGGGTAGTAGAGAAGACTTTTTATTTTAAAGTCGAAAATAGGACTATAAATATCACAAATTTACTGAAATAGGATTTGGGTGTTTGTGTGTGGAAGCTTCGAGGTTTTTTCCGAATACTTCGCATGGACGAGTGCTAAAAGTCAAGGGCAATACCGCAAATAAATGCCTGTTTCGATGCTTATTACTTGAGGCGTCGTTGAAAGACGTGCGTGTTTTTCCCTGACTCAATTACATTTCTGCCCTTCACTTGAATTGGTAAAATAAGTTGGCGTGGAAGACGCAGCGGAACCGGGGCGGGAGAACATCAAAATAAGTGCAGTTTTCCTGTTAGGGATAATTCCACTTTAATCTCCAACATTATTTTAAGTTTTCAATTTTGTCTCAATTATTTAAAGTTGTTATTTTAATCCTCATTATTCTAAAAAAGTTAGTTCACATCCTTTAAAATTCAATTAATTCAAACAATAATTGTGTGAAATATCTAAAGATCTGTTTGACTTAAATTTTAGACACTTAAAAGCACTTCTTGAAAGTTTATAAGATGAATTAACATGTTTGACTTATCTTTTAAAATGTTAAAACCAAAGAAAACTAAAAATAAGAAGCTTCAAATTAAAGATTTTCAAAGAAGCCTTTTGCAAAGTTATTTTTATATAATGCTGAAAGTTTTTTTTTTATTTCTCAAATATATTCCTCCATATTTTTTAAACCTTAGTATTACCCTCAAAATTTTTAAAAATCTAATATTATTTAATATAGGTCAAACAATCAAAAAATTTTATTCAATAACACTTGTAACCAAAACTCTGCAGCTCAAAAAATGAAATTTTATAATTAGACCAAACAAAGCCTAAGTGCACATACATAATTTAATAAAATTACCAGTATATGTTTCAATATATATATATATATATATATATATATATATATATATATATATATATATACTATTTAAGTTTATATGCACGGGTTGTACCCAATGTATATAGAGGAAATGCTATAAACAAAATTATTAAATAAGATATATACGTAATATTCAGTGCAAAATTAAGAAAACAACTAAGGCAAATTTGTTCTACATTTTATATGAAATTAACGTACTAATGTACAAGAATAAAGTACCATTACGTGCAATTGCAGGATATATACGTAATAGCAAGTACAAAATTAAGAAAACAACTAAGGCAAAATTTGTTCTACATTTTATATGAAATCTATGTACTAATGTACCAAGAATAAAGTATCATTATGTGCAATTGCAAGATAAAAAGTTGATCTATAAATTTGTAATGGCACTTACAGCTTGGATTTTATGAACAATATGTGAAAATACAAAAGAACAAACAGAGATATTGAAATTTAATGGACCAAAAAATTATCAACTTGATTTTCGAACTAAAGTTTCACTACTAAATAACATTAAAAACGATATGGTATAACAATTTAGTGATTGAAGACTTATTTTCTAAACCAATAAATTAATACGGTCAATGCGTATAGCTTGAAGTTGCTTTACAAATTAGATATTTGAAAGTCACTACATCAGCTATGCATTATTAACTACAAAATACCTATGTAGTCCTTACGTCCTTCTATTTATTGTCAGGGCTTGAACCAACATCTATGCAGAAATTTTTAGGCCAAGAGACTCCAGAAAAATACAAGTGACTTTTAACATAATTAGAGGAAAATGTTCATGAGTTGATTTCAATTTAGATTCAACATGATCACTGTAACCTTAATTACTCTAACTAAAATCTTATACTAATTTATTAAATGAAAAAACAAAACAAGGGCTGCGATAGAACTACTATTTCTTCAAACTCTACTTAGAAGAGTATGTTTTATGCATCTGAATTATGGCCTAAAAGTTCAAGTACCCAAAGGAAATCTTTACTTATCAGAATACATGAAGTATAGTATACTTCTGATAACATAATTTATATCCTCTCAAGCATGGCACTCTTGACCATTACATTCCATGCTTAAACTCTTATTGAGTTATAGCTTGAGGAAGGAACTGGTAGGGAAGGTGCATGAACCAACAACAGAAGAAGCTTTGATGAGAATTATAGATAACAATCTAAGAGAAGTTAGTACTCGTATAGGAGTTGATGAACATGTTTCCGACTTCACCAATTAGTATGTCTAGCTCGAGGAACAAGTTAATGTATAGGACGCCAATTTTCATAAGGGTTTTTAAAGATCCAGAAGGGCATGATGCTAAGCTAGATCAGACAAATTAAACAGTAGTGTTATTTTCTATTATCTTATGAAAATGAGACTATACATATAAATGTCATTTGAAGTGATTATTGCAGGTATAATAATCATACCTTCTCAGATAAGAATGTCCCTAGTAAGGAACCTCCTAGGACAGCCAGCTGCATACATAAATTTATAATCTTCTTATATGCATATACGGCAGTATCGAATATAAAAGAAATATAATAGTTAATGAATATGAAAAGTAGCTGCAGAAACTATCAAGAAATTGCGAAATCGTTAAGACTGTGAAGCAGATCATTTAAGCCATTTAGATCCCCCATTAGATGTAGATTATGGATCTGTAATTATAATTGGAAAAGCTTTCAAAAGAAAAGAAAATTATGCCACTGAAATTTGTTACTTATTCATATGAAAAAAAGTAGGTAACAAATTGTAATGTTGCAATAATGTGTTACTACACAAAATGCAAAAAAAATACACTTAAACTTCGTACTGAAACATATATACTATACAGTCATACATATATTTATACAAACTTATTTATTTCTCCCTCAACTATATATTGGAAAATTTTCAGAAGTCACAATATAATGTTGAAAAAGAAAGATGATAATAAAGATTGTTGATTCAAACAGAGAACAAATTTAACTCACTATAGTAAGGTAACACAAATTCATGTGGCTTGTCGTTTTCCTTTACTGGAAACCATAAATTGGTCCAAGGTCACCTTATTCTTTGTCAAGCAACAGAGTACTACAACACAAAACATAGTATTAGCGATTCTAGTAGCTTGGGAAGTAACATCCAACTCAAGAACCAAAGTGAGAACTGTATATTTTCTTGTCAAGGTAGTCTTTGGAGACGTTACCATCTCATATGTGAATTCCTTTTTCTTACAAGATCTGTTAAACCAACAAAAACCAAATTTACTGCAAGACGATGGGAGAATGATACTTCAAGTGATCTCAAAACATAAGAAAGGAAAAGCACAGGCAGATTAATAATTTACCTTAGCATTTGTAGAGCCACTAATGACACACAAAAGTTCTTCAACAAAGCCTCTCTAAAATACTTTCTAGAAAACCAAATAAGTAATGTATAATTGTAGTACAAACATAGTAAGGTCACAGACATTCAAATGATCAATTAAAAAGAAATTCAAGTATACTCCTATTACCAAATCACACACTGGCCTTCAAAGTCTACTTTAACATCACTAATCAGAAACATATAATCTACAAATTACAACTTTTTTTATGATGCTCCAAATTATAACTTAGCTTTGCCAATCACCAATTTTCCAACATATAATCACCTACCGTAACTAACATTCTCCTTCATGAAGATTCAAACAACTATAGGTTTTCAATACAAAAAAATTCACATAATCCTATCCTAAAAAAAAAAAAACTAATTAGCAACATAAAAAATCATATCTTTTAACAGTTCTACTCATACTAAGGTCTATTTAACCAACAATTCACTTCTTCTATAGAATATCATCACCTATATATGTGTGTGTATTTCATAGACAACATAGAGTACACTAATATAAGACAAGGATTGCAAAAGCAACAACACAAATAAAGAAAAAACATAAGCATTAAAAAGAAAAAAACCATCTTGCAATTGAAATCAAACACTACATTGCACGAGACTACAAGAAAACATACAATCATATACCTAAACCCACATGAACAAACAAGAATTAGGTTGACACTCTCTTAAAAATAGAGAATAAACTCAACTGAACCAAACTGCACATACAAAGCTTACTTGATGAAGCGTGGAAAGAAAAAAACATAGAAGAGAAAGGTGGGTTTGCTGAGTTTGTAAGTGAAAAACTTTCTTTTGTCTGATGAAAATGATTCCAGTACTTAGATTTTATTAATGGTTCAGATTTGCTTTTCGTTTATTGTGCAAGATTCTGATCGTTGGATGGAGTAGTGGGGTATCAGATTCTACTACTTTGATTTATGGTTCAGATTTAGTCGTTGGATTGTCGTGGAAATATCTTAGCCGTTGATTGAGGAAGCAGGACGTCAGATTCCACTAACATAAGTTAAGGGCATTATGGTCATCGATTAAAACCATACAAAAATAATAGCACATGGTACAAGTCCTTTAATGCATTGACGACTTACAAATATGCACATCTGGACAATTATACCTCTGCATATTCTTTTATGTATTAATAGAGATATGCACACATATAAATATATACATACCCACATACTCATATATAAAATTAATCAACTTTTTAACAGGGATGACTAAATTGATTATGTAACGCCCTCATCCCTCACGGAATCGAGTCCTCGATATAACAACCTGATTCAAACCCCAAGCCACGAAAATAAAGAAAAAACGGACAGAGTTTCTCTTGTACTTAGGTTATTCCAACACCTACACAAAAACACAAATGCCAGCAACAAGTGGACGACAACAAATTTTCAAGGTCTAATCCAGGTAACCATACTAATCTTAGCATTCTTACTTAAACCTTAGCAAGATAAATCTAACTAAGTAGTAACATGATCAAATGAACTACTAAGTACCAAGATTCTAGCTACCTAGTTTAATACAAGTTCTTTAAATACTTCAATCATATACAAGCTTACAAAACTCAAAATAGATTAAATTTACATTTCAACATGACATTAAACTTAAAACATCTTCTTGATTACAACAAGACAAAAACTACGATATATCACGTGCAAAATAGTGCTTCGGTGCAAGGTAGGCTATACAACATAAAGGCACATCATAATCCATAACTCTAGATCGTAACAAAACACCATCCAACCTTTCATGCAAGCAAGGAAAGAACTTCAAATTTTATCTTGAGGACCTACCTCGGCCTTTCCTGAAATGGTTGAGTAAACGGGGTGAGCAAACATATGCTCAATGAGGGGGAAAGAAATGTAAGGAGGTTTTGAAACTCCTTTCGTGAATGCACATATGTAAGTCATATAAAGAATAACAAGTACACAATAATAAGTACGAGAGTATAGCAAAGATATGAGATAATCATTCAAGCTTTATAAACTATATAACATATATAAAAAGGATACGATCACAGTCACAAACATGAACACGAGCACGAACACGAGCACGAGCATGAACACTATAGTGAAGCCAACAAATCCCCAAACACTCCAATAGGTGTACTCCGGATGTACCCCAAATACCTTACGATTCAACTTTCCCAGGGTAGCAAAGTCTCTAGCAAGAGAAGGAATAGAGCATGGAGGTTGAGCAACCAGCCACAGGCAAGCCCGATGCTACCCAGTGAGGCCCAACACATCCCCCCCTCTGTAAGAATATAACCAATTTCTCAGAAACGTCTTAACAACAATCAAGTAGAAAGACAACACTACTTAACACTTACAAGATAATTGTCCCACCGTGCGCTCTCTAGATTAGAGCTTCAATGGCTTCTGGACTTACAAGAAGAATACAAGAAAGAAAGACTAACTTAGGATTGTGTTTGGAGTTGTGTTGTGGATGAAAATGATGAACTAATGCATGCCTATTTATAGAATTCAGCTAGCCCGCCATAGGAGACTTTCCTATCAAACATTTCAATCTTGGTTGGCTTTACCAACCATGTTCAAAGTATTAGCCACCCATATTTATCACATGGGTGGCTACAATTGACCACATGGGTGGCTAGCATCCAAGTCAACTTCTAGGAAGTTTCCTTTGGTCAAATTGGCTAACTTTAGCATTGCATCAATCCGACGTCATCTTAGGTAATTCCAAATTCCCGAACTTCTTTCTTGTAGCCATCGCGATCTCTTTTGACCTCATCGACGTTTAAGTCGGAATCATTAATTTATGCTACCATATAATTAACGATACTTATTATGAAGAGGTGGATATTGACATATATCAACACCCCCCCTCAATGTTCACCTCATGTTGACTAAGCTATTGGGCCAACACCCAATGTTTGAAGATGCTTGCTCAATTGGACGCTCCCTAACGCTTTAGTGAAGATATCTGCACAATTATCTTCTGTAGGGCAGTACTCCATGTAGATTTCACCTTCCTCGATCAGTTCCCTCACATAGTGATACTGAATCTCTATGTGTTTTGTTCTAGCATGAAATACCGGATTCTTTGACATGGCTATACAACTATGACTGTCACATTTCAACATTGTTGCTTCCTCTATTGGAATGCTAATATCAGTCATGATGCGTCGTAGCTAAACAGCTTCACAGGATGCTACACAAGCAGCCTTGTATTCTGCCTCCGTTGATGAAAGTGCAACGGTGGGTTGCTTCTTACTAGCCCATGAGATGATTCCACCACCGAATGTGAATACGTAACCTGTAACAGATTTTCTTGAGTCAATATCACTAGCCCAGTCTGAGTCACAGTACCCAGATAAAGTATCTCCAGACTTGTATGATATCCCATACTCCAACGTGCCTTTGAGATATTTGAGGATCCGCATCCCTGCTTGCCAGTGACTTTGTTTCGGTTTATTTGAAAACCGACTGAGAACTCCCACAGCATAACTAATATCAGGTCTTGTGTTACAAAGGAATATTAAACTTCCCACCAACCTTCTGTAGAGCTTGTTATCAACTTGTTTTGAAGGATCGTCAATTGATAACTTTGTATTCACTTCCATCGGGGTGACAACTGGTTTGCACTCGGACATACCAAATGCAGTCAGGAGCTCACGAACATATCGTTGCTGTGAGATGAAGATAGTATGAGGTTTTTGCCATACCTCGATTCCCAAGCAATAATGAAGAAGACCAAGATTTGTCATTTCAAATTCTTGGCTCAACCATTCTTGCGTCTTCTGAATATTATCTTCATGGTCACCAGTGATTACAAGATCATCCACATATAGGACTACAATTACCTTCTTTCCTTGTTCACTTAGAACATACAAGTTGGCCTCTGATTTGCTTCTACAGAAACCATGTTGCAAGAAGAAAGAGTCTATACGTTTGTACCAAGCTCGTGGTGCTTGCTTTAACCCATATAAAGCCTTTTTCAATTTGCAGACTTTTTCTTCTTCACCTGGTATTTGAAAGCCAGGGGGTTGTGCAACGTAGACTTCTTCTTCAAGTTGCCCATTAAGAAAAGCTGACTTGACATCCATTTGATGTACAATCCATTCATAATGCGCGGCAGCTGCAACAACTAGCCTGATTGTTGACATTTTTGCTGTTGGAGCAAAGGTTTCATATACATCGAACCTTCGACTTGCGAAAATCCTTGTGCTATAAGGCGTGCCTTGTATTTTTCAAGACTTCCATCTGCCTTGTACTTCACTTTCCAGATCCATTTGGTGCCGATAATTTTTCTATTCGGTGGCTTTTCAACGATCTCCCAAGTATCATTTTTCATGATACTATCATACTCGGCTTGCATAGCTGCTTTCCAATTTGGATCTGACATGGCTTCCTCCACAGTTACCGGTTCTTTTACCGTCTTGATGATTTGGGTCATCAAAGCCATGTTTACTAGTTGTTGTCCTGATCTGTTCTGCTCATCTATTCTCTTTGATCGTCTTAGTCCATCAGGACGTGGACTATCATCAGTAATTCCTGGATTTCTTCCATCAAAGAGCTGTTGGAACCACTTCGGTTGTGGATTCCTTGTAGGTACAACAGGTTGGTATTCAGTCCCCTCATCATTAGAGACTTCTTCATTGTTCAACGGTCGTTGTTCAGGCACTTGGTGGATTACTTCATCGGTTGATGACGAAATGGCAGGACCGCTATCCTCCATTGAGTGTGGTCTCTCATTAAACACCACATCTCGGCTTATGATCACCTTCTTGGCCTCTACATCATAGAGTCTGTATGCTTTAGACTCTTCACTATATCCCAAGAAAATGCCCTTCTTGCTCTTGTCATCCAATTTCTTTCGATTTTCATTTGGAATGTGTACAAAACACTCACACCCAAATTTTCTTAAATGAGACACAGAAGGTTTCGTACCATAATAAGCCTCATTAGGAAGCTTATCGTTGAGTGCCCTCGTTGAGCACCGATTGAAGATGTATACCGCTGTGTTGACTGCTTCAGCCCAGAATGTGTCAGGTAGGCCAGCACCTTTCAACATGCATCGAGCCATTTCTACAATTGTTCGATTTCTTCGTTCCACAACTCCATTTTGTTGTGGTGTGTATGGAGCAGTCAATTGGCGCTTAATCCCAAGCTTGTTGCAGTAGTTGGTGAACTCTGTAGAACAGAATTCCCCCCCACGATCGGTACGAAGTTTCTTCAACTGAGTTGTGTTCTCATTTGTCATAAGTTTGTGCCACACTTTAAATTTTTCAAGAGCATCAGCCTTGTCCCGAAGGAAGTACACCCACATCTTCCTACTATAATCGTCGACTAACAGCATAAAGTAGGAAGATCCTCCCAACGCCGTTGTAGTCATTTTTCCGCAGAGGTCACCATGTACCAACTCTAGAAGAGCCTTTGATCGGTTATGACTCTCTTTGGAAAATGACTGTCTATGTTGCTTGCCCAGCATACAAGCTTCACATGGTCCTTCAATTTCTTCAATTGAAGGCAAGTCGGCCACCATCTTCTTCTTTTGCATTTCCTTTAACACAGGATAGGAAATGTGCCCGAACCTTTCATGCCAAAGTTGACTTGTTTTGGCATCCACGACAGCAGAAAGAGAGCTGATTTCGTAAAGATTATTTTTGCGAATACCTTTACTTACGATATTTTGATCCTTGTCAAGAATCAAAGCTTCCGTCTTCTTGAACCGCACTTCTAGATCATTATCTGTAATAGCAGCTACAGATAGCAAATTTCTGGTGATCTGGGGTACAAAGAGTACGTTGGACAGCTTCTTGCTTCCTCCATCTTTAGACACGAGCGAGATGGTTCCAGTGCCCTCAACGGGACACCTCGCATTATTCCCGACGATAACATTCATTGGTTCTTGTAGAGGTTTTATGGAGTCATATAACTCCTTCTTGCTGGTCATGTGTCAAGAAGCTCCACTATCTAACACCCATGCACTTGTTTGATGTACATGTGCGCTAGTACACGTTTCCTCTGATACATCTGTTACAGTAAACAGATGCACTTCCGTTTCAGCCGTATTGGCAGATTCTTTATTTCTCCAATTTGGCTTTAAAGTTCCGTTCTTCTCGTCATGGATTCGTTTCCTGCAATCTTTGATAGCATGACCTTTCTTATTGCAGTAGTAGCACGATCCAGAGAACGTCTTCTTCTTTGCTTTCTTCTTTTCTTCTTGGTTACTCCTCGCCTTGGCTGTAAAGGCAGAGTCAAGTTGATTTTCTCTGCTCCTCAGCCTCATCTCCTCCTCCATCAACATGGCAGTGAATTCTTCAAACGTCAAAGGAGGAATGCGAACTTGTGTATTGAGTGCTGTCACAAGGCCGTCAAATTTTGGAGGCAACACTCTAATGCACCTTCGAGCTAGTTCCTCGGTTGATTTGGCAATACCAACTGCAGCCATTTGATCACGTAGGTTTTTCATCCTACTGATAAATGACTCAGCTGCTTCATCTTCACTTAATCTCTCAGCAGCTAACTGATTCTTCAAGTTCTGAATGCGAGTCTGGTTCCTTGTTTCATACTGATTTTTCAGTATGTTCCAAGCTTCAGATGCCTTGGTTGTGTGTTGAATAAGAGTGAGGACAGAATCTTGAACACTTGTGACAATTGCACAAAGTGCATCAGCATTTCGTCTCCTCCATTCTTTGACAAGCTGAGGATCTGGAGGTGTGACCTTTTTTGTGTCATCTTCAGCACGGACTGCAACTGGTTCTGCATCTGTGCCTAACACTGTATCAAGGAGTTCGTAGGAGTCCAGAACTGTAGTGATTTTGAACTTCCACAAAAGATAGTTCGTGCCATCGAGCTTTCCTTTCGTGAAGGTAGAGGGACGGATACGAATTGTCGGTACTAAACCGGAACTAGAACTGGTAGAAGAAGAACTAGCACCTTGAGTAGTCATAGTTGTTGAGCTTTACTAGACAAGATTGTTGTTAAGAGCCCCTTAAGCTCTTGATACCATGTAAGAATATAACCAATTTCCCAGAAACGTCTTAACAACAATCAAGTAGAAAGACAACACTACTCGTGATAACAATTCAATATAACACTTACAAGATAATTATCCCACCGTGCGCTCTCTAGATTAGAGCTTCAATGGCTTCTGGACTTACAAGAAGAATACAAGAAAGAAAGACTAACTTAGGATTGTGTTTGGAGTTGTGTTGTGGATGAAAATGATGAACTAATGCATGCCTATTTATAGAATTCAGCTAGCCCGCCATAGGAGACTTTCCTATCAAACATTTCAATCTTGGTTGGCTTTACCAACCATGTTCAAAGTATTAGCCACCCATATTTATCACATGGGTGGCTACAATTGACCACATGGGTGGCTAGCATCCAAGTCAACTTCTAGGAAGTTTTCTTTGGTCAAATTGGCTAACTTTAGCATTGCATCAATCCGACGTCATCTTAGGTAATTCCAAATTCCCGAACTTCTTTCTTGTAGCCATCGCGATCTCTTTTGACCTCATCGACGTTTAAGTCGGAATCATTAATTTATGCTACCATATAATTAACGATACTTATTATGAAGAGGTGGATATTGACATATATCAACACCCTCCCCCCGAACGAGATGGTTGTGCAACCATTGACACGATATACACGAGATAGCATTTGACAAACCAAGAATAATCAATTCGATAAGCACATAAACGAGGGACAACAAAGTAGGTTACCCTTCAAGCAATTAGGCACGTAAAACATCTCATAACATATTCATGAATCAAGCAAGTAAAGGGATGTCATAACGTATTCATTCATAATAATACAATCAATTAGTAGAACTATTAGTTCATACATTTTCTCACTTTCAACTAGCTATTATCTTGCATATAAAGTTAACCCAACAACAACTCCAACATTTTGCTAGTTAACCACATAAGATAGAAGCAATTCAATTGAAAAGATATAACTAAAGCAAGCTAGAAATGACTGTAGTTTAAACTAGCACATAGCACAACCAACTCACAAGCTTCAACTAATCAAACATTTAACTCATGCATTTCTCCCCTTCAAATAGCCATTAGATTGCACAAGAAAGTAGCTTAACAACATTCCTATCATTTAACTAACCAACAACTCAAGGAAGGAAGATTTCAACTAATATGTTATAGTTAAGTGCAAGCCAAGTTTAATTATAGTTTAACTAGCACATGAACTATGAAGTTAACTCATGCATTTATTCTCTTTCCAAGGCTAACAACTTGTACATGAATGTAGCTCAACAACAATTTAACTTATAGCTAGCTAACAACTCAAAGATAGAGCATTTTACTTGGGAATTTAAAGCTAAGAGCAAGCTAAATATAACTATGACTTTAGCTAGCATAACAAGCATCATTATAATATAAAAGCCCATTTATTGCACAAGAGGGGGCAAGGGGTAAAGGAAAAAAGACTGGTGCCTTGGCGATCGCCAGTAGTAGCCTTAGCCGCCGGACTGTCCAGCGCCGGCAGTCAGCCCGGCGCCGGCTCTGGGCAATCAACACTACAACACACATACACACACACATCCATTCACTTGTTCAAGCCTTAGTTACAAGTGCTTAGCTCTTGTTTAGGTTGCAAGCTAACTAGTTGAACTAGAATACTTCTCTTTCAAGCACAAACAAACATTACACATACGTTACACAATCTTCTTCCAACCTTAATAACAACAACAACTATTACATGAAATCTTTCGAGTTTAGAAGGCATACAACTCAAACTCCACATATTCAACATAATAATCATGCTAGCTAACTAATTTATGCCATATATCAACTTTATTCAACTTTTATATAAATTTACCATTTTTAACTATATAAGAAAAATGCATATAGGATGCACCCTCACCTTATCTTAGCTAAAAAATGCAAGAAGAAGCTTGAGCTTGAGCTTGAGCTAGACTAGCAAGAAATCCTCTCTTCCTCCGCCCCTTCTTCTTCTTCTTCTTCTTCTTCCCTTTCTTTTCTCTTTTCCCCTCTCTCGGGTCAGCCCTTTCACTCTTTTTTTTTCTTCTGATTCGATATCTCTCCCTCTCTAATGTTATGCTTTGTTTTATTTTGTGTTGTATTTTAGTCTATTTTAAGTGGCTAGAACTACGTCAACAAGGTCAAAGGGTGTAGAATGTTCTAATAAGCTACATGTTAACTTCCTAGCTTACTAGATGGTATAATTTACGCACTAAGTGACTACTAGAATACAATTAACGATTCAAATAGCTAAAACAAATCAATTAAATGTAAATAGAATAAATACAAATAATAAAACTAATAAGATAATTATTTCATGCAAATCAATTAAATACAAATTAAATAGATGCAAATAATAAAAATAATAAAATAACTATTTCTAGGTCTGGGGCTTCACATGGTCATTTGATAGAATTTCATTATTGTCTACGATGACTAAAACACACAAATGCATGTAAAACGATTCAAGTGCATTTTAATTTATATATCGAAAAACGAGAAAATTTGATGCAAACAAATATATGCAAATTAATAAAATAAATGTATTGCTGAGCTCGGGTGTCACATTCTTCCCCCTTAAAATAATTGCGTCATCGCAATTCTTCTTTCATAAGAGAACTTCGCATCGAACTGCAGCAACTTTGGCCCAGGTAGGTATACAAGGTGGAGCATTGAATGCCAAATTATGATTAGCAAATGCCGATTGTCAAGTAAGAGCATTGTACTAGAATACCGATAAGTAACCCCAGTAAGAATACCAAAGAGAATACCAAATGAGATAACTCGAATAAAGATGTCAAATAAAGGCTTCAATTAAGAACACCAACTCAGAATTCCGAATAAGAACCCCTCTGAATACAAGTACCATATAAGAATTCCAAAAAAAATTACTGAATAGGAAGTCCAAGTAAAAATCCCGAAGAAAATACTGAATAAGAATTCCAAAGGAGAATACCCAATAGGAATACCAAATATAAACACCAACTCCTCACAAATTACAACACATACGTAAAAATAACTCCAGAGTTCCACTATTCAACATAAGCAATTATAATCACACATGCATTATTATATTCATATAAAATAATTCATCCTTGAAATCCTTACTTGCTCCTCGAAGTATCCCTTGTTGATCGATGATATAAACTATGGTCGGTCCACGTCGAGCAGGAGTCCTATCAGCAGTTCTACCCTGGGTGCCTCCGTCAACCCTCCGCTTCCATTTTGGACAGTCTTTTACTCTGTGTTGACGACTACCACAACCTGTACACTGCTCAAATTTCTTCCAGCAATTAGTGACATCATTATCTCTACGTCTGCAAAAGGTACAGTGTTAGGGCTGAAAGGGTCTCTTGCTTTGCTGGCTTAGTTCTGCCTCAACCATATTTTTCCTCTTCTCAGTTTTAGGTGACACCTTCAACGCCTCACACTGAATCTGACGTTCAAGTACCTGAGTTAACTTAGCCAAGGTATCCGCCATCTTTATTAGCACCTGTTCCCCAATTGATATCTGATCAACTGCTCCATCTCTCTACTGGTCCACATCTTTAGGAGATCCGCTACTGGCCATCTCTCTATAAGGGGAAGAGATCACTTACCATTTTAACATATAATGTATGTATACAGTTGACACCACGTAAGGTAAACCCCTCTTAATACACACATAACATATTTGGTACAATTTTCACATACTACGCAACTATCACACATGCACAATTAATACCTTAGGCTATTAGGCAACTATTAATTATGCTAGAGTTCTCTAACACCTAATTTGCTTAACAAGATATCCTAGTACAAATAACAATTTAACCCATGCAACTTAAGTACACACATTATTACCAATAACTAAGGCAATTAATTACTCATGGAATCACTTAGAGGTACACATGGCCACATAAATGCACATATCACACACTCTTCATATATTACACAAATATGACACATAAGTGCACACATTCATTCAAAGACACACAAGTCTCACATACAGGTACATACATTCATTCAAGGATATATTTCACATGCACGTAATCAAGGGTTGTTACCCAACAGACCAAGAATCCTGTCCTAGCTTATGAGCTATCTAAGCTCTGATACCATCTGTAATGTCTTGATCCCTAGCAAAATCAACTCTCGATATAGCAACCCGATCTAAACCCCAAGCCACGAAAAATGACAAAAAAACGGACGAAGTTTCCTCTGTACGTAGGTCATTCCAACACCTGCACAAAAACACAAAAGCCACCAACAACTGGACCACAACACATTTTCAAGGTCTAATCCAGGTAAGCATACCAATCTTAACATTATTACTTAAACCTTAGCAAGATAAGTCTAACTAAGTAGTAACATGATCAAGTGAACTACTAAGTACCAAGATTCTAGCTACCTAGTTTAATACAAGTTCTTTAAATACTTCAATCATATACAAGTTTAAAAAGCTCAAAATAGATTAAATTTACATTTCAACATGACATTAAACTTAAAACATCTTCTTGATTACAACAAGACAAAAACTACAATCTATCACGTGCAAAACTATGCTTCGATACAAGGTAGACTATACAACATGAAAGCACATCATAATCCATAACTCTAGATCATAACAAAACACCATCCAACCTTTCATACAAGCAAGGAAAGAACTTCAAACTTGATCTTGAGGACCCACCTCGGCCTCTCCTGAAACGGTTGAGTAAACGAGGTGAGCAAACATATGCTCAGTGAAGGGGAAAGAAATGCAGTGAGGTTTTGAAACTTCTTTCGTGAATGCACATATATAAGTCATATAAAGAATAACAAGTACACAATAATAAGTACGAGAGTATAGCAAAGATACGAGATAATAATTCAAGCTTTATAAACCATATAACATATATAAAAAGGATACGATCACCGTCACAAACACAAACACGAACACGAACACGAACACGAAAATGAGCATGAGCATGAATATGATAGTAAAATCGGCAAATCCCCATATACTCCAATGGGTATGCTTCAGATGTACCATAAATATCCTACGACCCAACTCTCCCAAGGTAGTAAAGTCCCTAGCGAGAGAGAGAATATAGCATAGAGGTTGAGCAACCAGCCACTGGCAAGCCCGATGCCGCCCAGGGAGGGTCAACATATCCGCGTCGAACGAGATGGTTGCGTAACCATTGACATGAGGTAGCATTTGATAAACCAAGAATAATCAATCTGATAAGCACATAAACTAGAGACAACAAAGTAGGTTGCCCCTCAAGCAATTAGGCACGTAAAACATCTCATAATATATTCATGAATTAGGAAAGTAAAGGCATGTCATAACATATTCATTCATAATAATACAATCAATCAGTAGAGCTACTAATTCATACATTTTTCTCACTTTCAATTAGCTATTAGCTTGCATATAAAGTTAACCTAATAATAACTCTAACATTTTGCTAGTTAACCACACAAGATAGAAGCAATTCAATTGAAAATATATAACTAATGCAAGCTAGAAATGATCGTAGTTTAAACTAGCAAATAGTACAACCAACTCATAAGCTTCAACGAATCAAGCATTTAACTCATGCATTTCTCCCCTTCAAATAGCCATTAGATTGCTCAAGAAAGTAGCTTAACAACATTCCTAGAATTTAACTAACCAATAACTCAAGGAAATAGGATTTCAACTAGTATGCTATAGTTAAGTGTAAGACAAGTTTAATTATAGTTTAACTAGCACATGAACTATGAAGTTAACTCATGCATTTCTTCTCTTTCCAAGGCTAACAACTTGTACATGAATGTAGCTCAACAACAATTTAACTTACCGCTAGCTAACAACTCAAAGATAGAAGCATTTCACTTAGGAATTTAAAGCTAAGAGCAAACTAAATATAACTATGACTTTATCTAGTATAAAAAGCATCATTATAACATAAAGGCTCATTTATTACACAAAAAGGGGAAAGAGATAAGAGAAGCAAAGATACTGCCCAGGCTACCACCTGTAGCAGCCTTACCCGCCTGACTATCCAGCGCCCGCAGTCAGCCTGACGTTGGGCAGTCAACACTACAACACACACACATATTTATTCACTTGTTCAAGCCTTAGTTGCAAGTGTTTAGCTCTTGTTTGGGTTGCAAGCTAACTAGTTGAACTAGAATACTTCTTTTTCAAGCTTTAAAACAAACACTACACTTACATTACACAATCCTTTGTCAACCTCAACAACAAGAACAACTATTACACGAAATCTTCCAAGTTCAGAAGGCATACAACTCAAACTCCACATATTCAACATAATAATCATGCTAGCTAGCTAATTTATGGCATATATCAACTTTATTCAACATTTATATAAACTTACCATTTCCAAATATACAAGAAAAATGCATATAGGATGTACCATTCACCTTATCTTAGCTAAAAAATGCAAGGAGAAGCTTGAGTTTGAGCCTGAGCTAGATTAGCAAGAAATCCCCTTTTTCTCCTCATTTTCTTCTTTTTCTTCTTCTTCTTCTTCTTATTCCCTTTCTTTTCCCTTTTCTCTCTCTCGGGTTAGCCCTCTCACTCTTTCAATTTTTTTTTAATCGATCTCTCTCCCTCTCTAATGCTATGCTTTGTTTTATTTTGTGTTGTATTTTAGTTTATTTTAAGTGGCTAGAACTAAGTCAACAAGGCCAAACGGTGTAGAATGTTCTAATAAGCCACATGCTAACTTTCTAAATCGCTAGATGGTGTAATTTACGCACTAAGTGGCTACTATAATGCAATTAACAATTCAAATAATGAAAACAAATCGATTAAATGCACATAGAATAAATAAAAATAATAAGATAATTATTTCATGAAAATCAATTAAATGCAAATAATAATAATAATAATAAATTAACTATTTTCTGGTCCGGGGCTTCACTTGGTCATTTGATAGAATTTAATTATTGCCTACAATGACTAAACACACACAAATGCACATAAAGCAATGCAAGTGCACTTTAATTCATATATCGAAAAACGAGCAAATTTAATGCAAACAAATATATGCAAATTAATAAAATAAATGTATTGCTAGGCTCAGGCGTCACAAATTAACTTTTTCTAATAATGAAGACTAAATTGGAAAACTTTGAATAATGGGGATAAAATTAAAAATGCAAGATAACATTTAGGACTAATAGTATAATTATCCCTTCATTTTAACACCAAAAGAAAAAATAAGACAGAAAAGCGTTTGGGTCAAATGTTGTTATTTATATTTTTATTTATGTATATTAAAGATGAATTGTATCCCGATAAAAAGTTTGAAAGTTTGTTAATGGGTAAATACCCTCAATGGTCCTCTAAGTATGGAAAAAATGATAATCTAACCATGAATCTTTCTCAGCGAGCATTTAGTTTTTCCATTCACTAAAATGGGACATTGTTAGTGTAATGCTCCGACCCCGACCCATCGTTAGGCTAAGGCCAGAACATGATGTATCACAATGCTTAACACATGTAAGTTCATCGATTAACAACTTAACATTCATTAATATACCATAAGAAACTTCAAAAGCTTTACCCAAATCCTTGGCAATACAAGATTTCATTAATCTGTCCTTATATACAAGACCTAGATCCATCAAACTTTACATGACAACCCAATAACATCCTCTAAGCCTCAAAAGAATATTGTAACAATTTAGTTACGTTTCTAATTATCCAAAAGAATAGTTACAATCCATTAAGTTATACAAGTCCACATCATACTCTACTACAGAAAGCATTACATCTTTAACAACAAGCATGATCATAAAAGGTAGAAATCTGAATCATCAAACAAAGCAGCTTCTCCCTCAACTTGTAGAGGTGGCTCAGGCTTAGGCTCACCTATAATGGTTAGGAAAAAGGGTGAGCTACACTTAGCTCAGTGAGGGTTAACAGGAAAGGGATTTTCGCAAGAGTTTTATCCTTTTGAAAATATTTAGAAAACTATGTCATGCACACATGATCATTTAACAAGAAATGAAATTAAACATGATACCAATAAACATACAACCTAACTCTTCGAGGGCTAGTGCCCCAGCAAGAGCGGTAACATATGAGATTAAAAGTATAAACAAGTAACAAAAATGAATTTTAATATGACAACAATCAATCAACTCTACTCTCCGAGGTCTAGGGCCAAACAAAAGTAGGAAAAAGGATACAATTGCATGAACATTTGCTGGAGACGGCCGACCTTGAATTAATTGATAGTATCATCCCCTTATTCCAAGCAGTGTGTGTAACACCCCGATCCCTCATGAGACCGGAGCCCTAATCCAAAACCCAAAGTCACAAAAATGAGGAAAAACGAACGGAGTTTCTTCTATTTCCAAGACTAATCTCATTCCTGCATGCATAAGAAATAGCCACAACAATACTACACAAGCATTCATAACCTCCACAATATTCTTTAAACATAATTCTCCAAAACTCTAAGGCCATCCGAGGCTTACTATTATCAATGTTATACAACACATAGTCTTGTGTTGAAGTGTTTCAAAAACAGTGTTTTGTCTACTCCCTCTCGAGCATAGCCCTTGTCCAGCAGAAACTTTGTGAGTCTTTTATACCAAGCACGAGGTGTTTGTTTGATGCCATATAGTGCTTTCTTCAGTTTATATACGTATGTAGGGTAATGAGAATCGATAAACCCTTTGAGTTGCTCTACATATGTTTCTTCCTGTAGGATGCCATTGAGAAAGACACTCTTCACATCGATCTAAAACAGTTTGAAGTGCAAAACATAAGCAATTGCAAGTAACAATCTTATTGACTCCATCCTAGCTATAGGTGCAAATGTTTCGTCAAAGTCAGTTCCTTCAAATTGAGTGTATCCCTGTGTAACTAATCTAGCTTTATTGCGAGTGATTAAGCCATTTTCATCGGTTTTGTTTTTGAAAATCCATTTGGTACCTATGACATTAACACCTTTTGGTTTAGGAACTAAAGTCCAGACGTCATTCCTAGCAAACTGACTAAGCTCATCTTGCATTGCATTAATCAAGTGGTCATCCTCCAGCACTTCATTTACCATCTTAGGTTCAAACTGTGAGACAAAACATGCATACTTGGTATACTGTTGGTAGTCAATCGTACTCTTATCTCGTGTCTTGATACCTTGGTCCAATGGGCCCATAACATCATTCAATGAGTGGTCCCTTTGAACTTGCCTTGATAGTCCTTTCTAATCCAGATTTGTCACAGTATTCTTCATGAATTGTTCCTGCTTATCTATCTCTGGGGACTTCATGTCAAATAAATCCTCAGTGGATAGCAATGTCGTCACTGTATCATCAGTTGCTGGCACAGTAGGTTGAGTCTCTAGATCTGCTGAAGTCTTGACCTTTCTACTGAACTGGTCATGTTGCTTGTCGTCCTTCGAGTGATTTGTATAGTTAGTTATGTTCACCTCAGAAGAGTTTGAGCTTCTTTTTTCTTTTTTTTGTATTTGGTTCCAGTTCCATCGGTATTCCCTTACCTTTATCCGCTAGAGCAGCTACTATGTGTGGTGATATCTCTTCTTCACTGTCAACATCGATCATACCTATAGTATCATTAATGACTACATTCGTAGATTCCATAACTGTTAGCGTTCGAAGATTATAAACTTGATACGCACGATTGTTCAAGGCATAACCTAAGAATAATGCTTTGTCGCTCTTGGCATTGAACTTTCCCAGATTATCTCGATCATTAAGAACATAACAAATACTGTCAAACACATGGAAGTGTTTCACAATAGGCTTCTTACCTTTCCACAGTTCGTAGGGTGTTTTATCAGTACCTGAACGTGAATATACCCTATTGATGGTGTAACACGCACTGTTGATGGCTTCTGCCCAGAATTTCCAAGGAGTGTTTCTTCTAGTCATCATAGCTCGCGCCATCTCCTACAACATCCTGTTATGTCTCTCTATAACTCCATTTTGCTGTGGTGTTTTGGGAGCAAAAAACTCGTGAGAAATGCCATGATCGACACAGTAATCAGAAAATGATTGATTCTCGAATTCCTTACCGTGATCACTTTTGATTTGAATCACCTTCTCATTACCTTTTTCAGTGGTGATCCGCAAACACAATTTTCGAAAGGCTTAAAAGGTTTCGGATTTTTCCCGTAGAAAGTCCACCCATGAATACCTGGAAAAATTGTCAACACATAAAAGATATATTTCTTACCTCCCAAGCTCTCTATTTGAATTGGACCCATGAGATCCATGTGCAACAGTTCTAAAACTTTGTTCGTGGCCAATTGTTGTGTTTTCTTATGTGGTGTTCAAATTTGTTTTCCTAATTGGCATAGACCACAAACTCCTTCATTCTTCCCTGATAATTCAGGTATTCCTTTAACAATTCATGCATTGGCAATCTTGGTTAACATTTCAAAATTTAGATGACCTAATTTCTAATGCCACAGTTTTGTGGTTTGAAGCGAACTATTAAGGCACACCATGGCCCAGTTGGACGGAACTGGTAGAGTGTAATAGTTATCAAATGAGCGTTTCCCTACAAGAACATAGTTATTATCACTGTCAATCACTTTGCACCCTTCCTTAGTAAAGTGTACATACAAATTTTGGTCACAAAGTTGACTAATGCTGATCAAGTTTGCCTTAAGACCATCAACGTGGAGTACACCCTGCAGTTTCAAAAATTCTTCAACAGCCATTATACTGCGACCAATTACCCTTCCAGATATGCCATCCCCAAAAGTAACCTTTCCTCCATAATATTCATGGTAGCCTGTGAAGATACTGCAATCATCTATCATGTGTCTCGAGCAGCCACTATCCAAATACCATGAGTTAGTAACACTGGCTTTTAAGGAAGTGTAAATAAAAAAACATTTTTGATTGTTCTTAGGTACTCATATTTTTCTCATCCTTTGTTATGCTTTTGTTTTTAGGGTACTACACCGATATGGAAAATAATAAGTAGATATACCTGTTTCCTGCATGAGACGAAAACACTGGGGTCGAATATGACCAGCATAGCCACAGTAGTGACAGATTGGTACAAACCTTCTTTCGGATTTCTTCTTGGATGTCATTGTGGGTGCCTGTGAGGGTGTTGGCTGTAGAAGTTCTGATTTTTCGAGGCTTTGACAAACACTGTGGTATAAGTGGAACTTGATCCTTGATACCCAAGACCAATGCGATTGCCACTTGGTTTCTAGCTTGAAAGTGCATGATCAAGTTTTTGTTTCCCTGAATTCATCATGCGAACACTTCGTTGTAACTGCTGTAATTCACCTTGTAGATCCAACAGTTTTAGAGTTTTTTTCTTTTAACCGTTGGATGAGGGTTTCATTTTGTTTTTCAAGATCATTAATTTTTGTACTCTGTTCTAGATTAGAAATCACAAATTCTTCATTCTTCTTATAAACCACAACCCATTCTTCAAACATCAGTTCATAAGTTTTTAGGAGTTTTTCATTACTAATGGGTTCTTCTGTCTTTGAGTCGTCATAGTCGGTGTCTTTCCCACCAATCACAATGACATTTGATTTAGACACAGTATGACCATTCTAAACAGCAATGAGTGTGATATAGTCTCATGCATCATTATCACTTGGTGCATCTTCTTCTTCTGGCTCCTCATCACTCCATGTGGCATTAAACGCTTTCTTTTTCTTTTTTAGTGTGTTTGCACATTTTGCTTGAATGTGCCCAAAGCCCTCACACTCTCTACACTGTATCCCTTTCTTTTTCTTTTCTCCAGAGATACTCTTGTTTGGCATGTTATCAGTTTCTCTGGGTGTTTCACCACTAATCCTTCTACCAGGGTTGTCACTATTGGGCCTGCTGAAATTCTGTCTACTGTTATTTCCTTGCCTAGAGAACTTTTTCTGTTTTTGCCATTTTCCAACAGCACTAGCAAAATTTTTTATCAACAGTGCCAGTGTTTTCAAACCGTCATTGCTGCCATCTAATTCATTAGATAGTTCGGCCTGAAGTGCAAGTTTTTTCTCCTTCTTTTGCTGTTTAAATTTTAGTTCATATATCTTTAAAGAACTGATAAGTGCATCAACCTACACAGTGTCAGGATCCTTTGCTTTTTCAATCGCATCTACCTTCGATGCAAATCTTGATGGCAAAGACTGTAGGATCTTTCTTACCAATTTTGCTTTAGAGTACCGTTCTCCGAGAGCAAAGGCTTCATTGTTTATGTCATATAGTCGTGCATAAAAATCTGACACTGTCTCATCCTCATGCATTTTTAGATCTTCAAACTTCGTGGTCAGATACTGTAATTTGAATCTTTTCACAGCTTCTGTACCTTCAAACGATGTTTGCAACACATCCCATGCTTCTTTTTTCCGTTTCACAGTTCGAAATTAGTTTGAACTGGTTGATGTCTATTGTATTAAATATTGCATTTAATGCTTTGGAATTACAATTCACCAAGCGCACTTCAGCATTAGTCTACTAGTCCTCAGGTTTGGGAACTGTAATGGTCCTGACCACAATAGTAGAATTATTACCAGTCCCTTCAGATGATGCTCCCTATGTGCTAGTGGCTCTATTTTGTGGTAGTGTAGTCTCAACAGTGGGCGCAGTCCACCCATTAACCATAGATCTCCAGGCACCTTTATCAATCGCTTTGATATAAGCGCATCCTACCTTTCCAATAACTGTAGTTAGAGCCATCAAATAGTTATGGCCTGTTGATTGAACCTCCATCACACATGTTGTCCATTCCTGCAAAATAGCCAGAAACCTCTCGGATCTCACTAAGTTAATGATTCAGTTTCTAGCTCTTGATACTACTTGAAAACTAGTTTCCAGCTTCGTGTTTGATTGTGCATTTAAACAATTAAACATGTTTGCAGATAGAACTCAGTAATCAATGGATCAACTACAGTGATACGCCTTATTCATACTGTGAAACAAATGAAAAGGTACTAAGTAAAGTACACAGTATTTTAACGTGGAAAACCCAACTGAGAAAAAATCACGTGACCAATCCCTGGTCAAAATTGGCAATCTACTAGATGTTTTCACGGTTACAATAGTCAATGGACTTATGTGATTGACAACTCCCTTTGTAACCTTCACCGCCTAGACCATCTAACTCACCTAAGGATTTACAACTTAGTGAGATCCTCTTGACTTAGCGTATTCTCCTGAATACTTACCTCCTTCTCCCGAAGGATGTTTAATGAGACAAATGAATAGAGTGTTCACAAACAAAATATGCTCAGTGCGCTCACAGTTCTAAAACAAACTCTTGTCACAGTGTTTACACAGACAGACTTGATAAACACATTACAACCTTTATAAGATCTAGACTTTGCTCTCCGTCATCTATCACACCTTGATTCTTGCGAGATTATTAGTATATATAGGTGTGAGTGTTACAATCTTGGGCTCCAAGCATCTGTGAGCATTATTGACCTTTGTAGGAGTTTTTACCTAAGTCAATCTCCAAAAATTTGCTCAATCATAATTTTCTTGGCCTTATCAAAATCGTCTCAACATAATCATAGTTGTAACAAATTGATCTCTTACCATATAAGATAAATCCTGCACAATCTTTTACCAAATCAAGATTTGTGTTGCCAAAAATAAAGACAATTAAGACAATGTAAATTGTCCCTAATCTCGGGCTAAATTTGGAGACGGCTAACACATTTATCCATTTTTCTCCACATTATTTACCGTATAATCAATTTTAATAATTTTGACAACCCAACCAATATCACGTTTGGAAGACAAATTGAAAAAGATGCCAGGAATATAATAGTGCAAATTGTGTCCTATATGTTAGATTTTTTTAAATTATATGAGCTGTCACTGATTGAAATATTTTTTCATTTTGAAAACAAGTTGAGGTTGATCGGTAAAGCCCAATATATATTTTATAGTGATTCACTCCAGTTGGGCCTAGGTCCATCTCATGGATATTATTTTTATTAGTGGTGGGTATGCAAGGTGTAGAGCCTATTTTATATTAGGGTAGCTTGAGAGGGGGGTCCAATATAGTTTTTAGGCTAGACCCTTTCTTCCATCTAGAATACTAATAGTTTATATATTAGGCTATTAGGGTTCACTTCCACCATACAGAAGTTGTAGAGGGAGATGAAACCCCTAGCCTAGACGTGTTTAGCATAACACGTCGCTCAAAGTTGTTCACAGGATTAACAAAGGTAATTTTAATGGCTTCATATCAAGGTACGCTTCCGATTCAATCAACTTAATAGTATTAATTAATTACTACAGTATTTTATATTATGGTATTAAATCGTGTAAAATTTAACAAATGGTATCAGAACCACCAATATCAAAATAAGACCTGTGTAAGGCATTCATCTTTTACTATAATTAATTGTTTTAAGGAATTAATGTTTTCTAATAGGCACTGTTGGTATGTTTTCTTACGTTGTGTATGTTGTTATGTTAATGGTCTCTGCCTTTAAGAATGAATCACTCGAATAAATTACACGTTGCATGATGCTTACGGATTTTTTCCGAAGCCATATTTTACTCCACGTTTGAACAACTCAAGTATGAACTAATATAGAATACAATATAGTATTTGGTTTGTTTATTCCTTATGTGGTTAGCCATCATCATGAAATGTATGGTTGGTTGGGGGTTCTATTAGATTTAGTTTTGTCTTATTTACCATACAGCGTCTACATTGTAAAAGACGATGCACAATCAAACCTAGAGGATAAGCAATAACAATTAAACATCTAACAATTAAAAACTAATTGTTGCATTCAGCAGCCTATATTGTTTCGTTGTTTTGTGCTGTTCAATTATTATAGAAGACGTAATCTTTTGCCTAGATTATCCTCAGCTTTGTATAATTACTTTATTTGGAACAAATGAATGTACATGGATTTGTATAAATTTCTAAGCCTAGTGTGATTAATTGACTATATAAATGTTGGTGGTCAGTTAGAACTAAATGGCTTTCAGAAACGAAAGAAATCTTATTGCTTGACATGAACCTTTGAAAGTTTATGTATTTGACCAATTGAATAATATTAACCTTTTTGATATTAAGACCAAGTATCATAGGATAATACAATAAAAGGACTCCATTGTTGGAGAATGATTTTTCGCGTTGTTCTTATTTAATTAGTTTATCTTCGTTCTATGATCGTTATAAGAAATAAGTGATAGTTATAACTTCACATTTTATGCTAATCAACTAATTAATCAATTATATTGATCACCAATCTAATTAGTTACTGGCATTTAAGGAATTAAGTTTTTGGGTTGTGTGGACCCCAACTACTAATTAAATAAGGAATAAGCCACTGGCCATTTGCTGTGCAGTTTTTATGAGCTAGTATTGTTTATCTTATGCTTGAGCACGTTCAACTTACTGACAGTAGCTCTATTTCATATTGTTGCATCTTCACAGGTTTACTTTGACTAATTTGATACGTAAGTTCGAATGATACTATAGTTTATTGATGTACTGCACAGTCAACTTTGTACTTAAAGTATCTTGTTAGTTTATGTTATTCAGATTCAACAAGCAATAGTTATTTGTTTGTCTAGCAAAGTGATGTTATATGTGTAATTAAAGTGTCATCAAATTTGTTTTTATAAGGGATGACACATATGAAAGCTTGTTTAATTTTCAAAAATAAAAAAATAAAAAAATAAATAAAGGGAGAAAAATATGTCATCTCTTTCCAGCTATACTTAAGTGATTATTTGAATCATCTGTATTGCAAATGTCTCTTTTATGGATATCGTTGTTGTAGGTGCTTGACTATCAAAGCATTCATTATTGCTATCATGCGATTGATTTATTATGATAATATGTTAAAGAAAAATTGTTGAAAGGGAAAAATAAAAGCTAGGTTGATTTATAATTATTGATTTTCCCTTTTCTTTCTTGCGGAAGCTTATGTGCATATTTATTATGGATAATATGACCTTCAACTTGGATTTTTAAAGTATATAGTCCATTGCTGAAAATATATGTACATTGTACAATATAAAGTTTCCTCCCAATTTTGTTTGTCTGTGGATAAAGGTAAAATTTTAAATTTGAAGGTTATTGATTATCTATTCTTGATGTATATAAAAGGTGATGTTGTCCCAGATGAATAACTTTGTGATTGATGTAGACGGTTGCACCGAATCGGACTTCTATGTTAATTATAAATTACTTGATAAGGATCCTGGGATGTTTGCTTGTTTGAATTAATATATGCAATTACCTGCCCGAAAACAGTAGTTGTGTGTATTAGTTTAGGGGAAGTGGGAATGGCAGTGAGAATCATTTTATTTAACTTTAAAAGGGTTTGTCTGTGAGACCCCGTACCGAGCCAGTATAGAGTTCAAAGTCATTTTATAGCATTTCATATATTTTTGTGTTACTTAACATGCATTTGTATCAATTAACGTGCATTTAAATTCAATAACAAGCATTTATATCATTTAATATGCCCTTATATCAACTTATGTACTTTTATATTGATTTATGAGTGTTTACATCGATTTTTGTGCATTTATCATTTAACGCACGTTTGAATATTTTATGTGTCGTAGGAAATTAATTAAACACTATTGAGGTAAGATTAGTAACTAGGTAGTTGGGAAGCAACAAGAATGGCAAACTAGTAATATACAAGCTAGTTGAAGGGCACTCTTGTCCTAAGGCAAAATAACAAAATATCATACCAACTAAACACACAAAACACCACTCACACACACCACACACACACAACTCAGAAATTCGACCAAGGAGAAGAGAAAGAAAGAGAAGAAAAGAGAGGAGAGGAAAGGAAGAAGAACAAGAGGGAAGATTTCAAGCTATTGTTAAGCATCCTTCTTGCATCTTTAAGCATTCTTCAAGGTATTTCTTGCTCCATTAGCTTCTACACTCAAGAACAAAGGTGAGGGAGTTTTCATTCAAAGTTTTAAAGCTCATCCAAGATTTTATGATATAAATATATTGGTTAATCTTGCTTATATGTTCGTATGGAGCTCATGGTGATGATTGAGGGTACTTTGTGTTGTAGATCTAAGAACTTGTTTAACTTGTGTGGAAGAGTTGGAGGAGTTGAATGAGGGGATATATGTGGTTCTTATATATGATAGGATGCATTTAGCATGTATTTGATGTTGAAATTGAAAGACAAGCCTATTGGGTTTAGTAGGTGTTCTTGGTATTCTTGATGGTTGATTTGTTTGTGATCTATTGAATGATTTAAGTGTTAGATATTCATCCAAGAGTGTTAATCTATGGTTAATGGACTCAAATATGAGGTATAAGAATGGTATTTGAGCATGCTTGATTATTGGTAGTGAATTGTGTAGTTGCATAATTGATTTGAGCAAAATTCAAGATTTTCCCGTCAAGCCATTCGGGCATTACTTTATTTATCCGGTCGATCGGATGAAGCATGTATTGCCCGGATCAATGCTCGTTTCCGGGCATTGTGGCCTCCATTTGGTCAATCGGATAAAGGCTGTAACGACCAGATGTCTAATTGACAGTTTCGTGCAATGAACTTGTTTGAATGATTTCGGGAGCTATAGATGTCAGATTGAGGCACAATCAGAAGCGTTAAAACCGTATTGAACCTTAGCTTATCATAGTATAATTACATTGAGGTTTTGTTTCATATTTTGAGTACTATATAATTGCTAACTACTATATGTTACTTAGGAGACTAAGGACATGTGATAAATGCATGATGAATAAATGTTTGCTTGGAAAGCCATTGATTAATGTTTATTACCACAAGAGGTCTACATGATTTCTTGCTATATCATTGATAATTACAAATGCCTTTGAATTGTTAAAGCATATCGGTTGCAACCATTAATGAATGCGGTAGTAACGAGACCTCCGGGCAGCAACGGGCTCGCCGATATATCCCGCCTACCTAGGTAGTAACGAGACCTCCAGTCAGAGGTAGGCTTGCTGGTATATCTCGCCTACCAAATATTTTTATCCCTTCTCTTTCAAGACCCATTAATCCTCCTACGGGTTGGGACCCAATGGTATCTTGGAAAAGTTAAGTTGTTTAATGTTATTGAATCTTGATCATATATCTTGTATTCTCGTTCGAATATTCTTGTGTGCATGACATGTTTTATCAAACTGATTAGAAAAAGATATTGTGAAAACCCTTCCTTGTTTACCTCCTCACTGAGCTATATCCGATGATCTAGCTCGCCCCTCTTTTCTACCATTACAGGTTGTCCGGGGTTGGAGTTTAGCTTAAGAGTAGTTGCTCGTTTTGGTTAATTTTTTTGTTGTAATAAAATAAACTAGGCATGTGATTTATTTGATGTAATGTATTAATCTTGTGGACATTTAACTATGTAACTAACCTAATACATTACTCTTTTGAAGCCTAATTATAGTATTTTGACCTAAATGAAGTAACTTATTGAATCCAGGTCTTGTAAATTTGTATTAGGTGGTTGTAATATTATTTATTAGTGATGAAGTTTGTATAAAAGGTGTTACTAGAATTGGTGTAATATATAGTTTGATGTTTTATTTTATGGTTAATAGTGCTCAAAAAATTGTATTGTGCCTTAACGGACTTATGCGGAGTAATCTTCTTAAGCCTGTGGCATCACGATCCCAGAACACTTGAGGATTCGTAAGCTTAAATTTTATTCTTTGTCATTATTGGGGTATCAAAGACCGTTTCAGCAATTTAGGAAAAATGGGGTCGTGACAGAGAGGGATCAGAGCTTAGCTAGTTAGCTAAGCGTAGTCTGGGTTTAGAACCCCTGGTCTGCAGGTAGAAGACCTAGGATAAGAACATGCTTAGAATTTTAGGTATGCTTACGTGAGGTTATGTGTTTGATATTCTTACATGAAGTTACGTGTTATACGTGCTTGTGTGAATTTTATGTGAATTCCATACCATAGCTGTTTCTTGCCTATATGAAATTTATATGCTAGGTTGTACTTTAATGACAATGTTGCATCACATAATAATTATGCATTATGTTGCAGTTGCTTTTCATGATATATAACTACATGTATGCATACTTGTTCTTCTTGTAACATAATTGCATATGTACATATCATATTGGTGGTGCCTTTTTTTGGTAAAGTAAGAATGGCTGGAAGAACCCTCGGGATCAAGGGAAAACTTCAGAGGAGTGGGTTTATAACTTTCAAGTAAGGGGATTTGACTGTTGCGCAATATGAAGCCTGGTTCACTCAACTGTCACATTATGCTCCGGGAATGGTACAGACTACAGAAAAGAGAATCCAAAGGTTTATTCAAGGGTTAAGACTAGAGATTCGTGACAACTTGATTGTTCTACAGTTTTCCACCTACGGTGAGGCCCTTTTTGCTACAATAATAGTGGAAAATGAAAGAAATAGGAAATGGCAGGGTCGAGTCAACCGAGTAAGGGTCAGAATCAATTACAGTCAGTTGATGAAAGAATTTGCCCAAAACGACAGAAAACACAAGGATAGACTACCGATAAAGGTATCCAGAGTCATGGCCAGAGTCAAGAAGGACCATTTGCTGCTAGACCACGACAAGAAGCCTCAACCACCCAGTCAGCTTGGGGTGCATCAGGAAGTGTAACCACCTTCCAAAGTGATATATGTATTCATTGCAACCGAAAGGGGCCCACTGAAGCCCACTGTTGGAAGAAGTTTGACAAGTGCTTAGGATGTGGGAGTGACCAACACCGAGCCAAGGAATGTCCTAGATGGCAAAGGAATTGTGTTCGGACTACAGGCAGTAGCCATGGTTGAAGGTAAACCATATTTATAAACCTATGAGCTAAAATATTAATTGACCTCGCAGTTGCCCGTACCTTTCTTATATTATCTTGAGTGCAACGTGTTGATATACAAGTAGGAAGTTGTTTTACCTAATTGAAGTCCGTAGATGCATGATGTTAAGTTGGTGATCGAGTTATATGTGAAGTTGGAACATGGGGAATTCCGGTTGGAAGTTAAGAGTCGTTGTTACCATTATTCTACTTCTGTTAAAAATGATGTAAATTATAAGGGTATGGATTGACTTGTGAAGTGTCTTGTGGTATTCATGTTCATCGGGTTATAGAATTACTATACTACTGCAAAGTTGTTGACTATTAGGATTCTTATTTGGTACTCTTATTTGGAGATCATCGTTCGGAATTCTTTTGCGGCAACTGATATCAAATATTTGAGATTCTACGCGGCCTTCTTATGTGGTATCCTTCTTTGGCAATCATAATCGGCATTCTATTTTAGAATTCTTGGTTGATCTTCTTATTGAGTATTTTTCTTGGTGTGCTTATTCGAAGCCTTTATTTGGCCGCCTTTCTCAAGATTTCTTACATGTTATTTTCATGGAATTCTTACTAGGCTTTCTTATGGGAACTCTTATTTGATAATCGGACATCGATTTTCGACACTCCTATATGGAATTCTTATTCGATATATTTATATGGTATTCGTGCTCGGGATACGTATACAGTGTTGTCTAGAGTTCTTATTTAGGGGTTTGTTGATTGGAGTTCTCCTTCAGCGGTCATTTGAATTCTTACAAGTGGTGCAGCATTTGTAGTTGGCTGGCTATTTTCACGGAACCAGATTCTTATTTGTTGCTTGGGATTCCTGGATTGTTTTCAGCATTCGAGTTGATCTGAGAAGGAAGAAAGAATTGCGAGGGCGCAATTCTGTTAAGGAGGGAAGGTTGTAAGACCCTGTACCTAGCCAGTACAGAGCTCAAAGTCATTTGGTATCATTTCATATATTTTTGTGTTACTTAACATGCATTTGTATCAATTAACGTGCATTTAAATTCAATAATGTGCATTTATATAATTTAATATGCCCTTATATCAACTTATGTACTTTTATATTGATTTATGAGTGTTTACCTCGATTTACGTACATTTATCGTTTAACGCGCGTTTGAATATTTTAGGTGTCGTAGGAAATTAATTAAACACTATTGAGCTAAGGTTAGTAACTAGGTAGTTGGGAAGCAACAAGAATGGCAAACTAGTAATATACAAGCTAGTTGAAGGGCACTCTTGTCCTAAGGCAAAATAACAAAATATCCTACCAACTAAACACACAAAACACCACTCACACACACACAACTCAGAAATGCAACCAAGGAGAAGAGAAAGAAAGAGAAGAAAAGAGAGGAGAGGAAAGGAAGAAGAACAAGAAGGAGGATTTCAAGCCATTGTTAAGCATCCTTCTTGCATCTTTAAGCATTCTTCAAGATATTTCTTGCTCCATTAGCTTCTACACTCAAGAACAAAGGTGAGGGAGTTTTCATTCAAAGTTTTAAAGCTCATCCAAGATTTTATGATATAAATATATTGATTAATCTTGCTTATATGTTCGTATGGAGCTCATGGTGATGATTGAGGGTATTTTGTGTTGTAGATCTAAGAACTTGTTTAACTTGTGTGGAAGAGTTGGAGGAGTTGAATGAGGGGATATATGTGGTTCTTATATATAATAAGAAGCATTTAGCTTGTATTTGATGTTGAAATTGAAAGACAAGCCTATTAGGTTTAGTAGGTGTTCTTGGTGGTTGATTTGTTTGTGATCTATTGAGTGATTTAAGTGTTAGATATTCATCCAAGTATGTTAATCTATGGTTAATAGACTCAAATATGAGGTACAAGAATGGTATTTGAGCATGCTTGATTGTTGGTAGTGAATTGTGTAGTTGTATAATTGATTTGAGCAAAATTCTAGATTTTCCCATCAAGCCATCCGGGCGTTACTTTCTTCATTCGGTCGACCAGATGGAGCATGTATCGCCCGGATCAATGCTCGCTGTCGGGCATTGTGGCCTCCATCCGGTCGACCAGATAGAGGCTGTAACGATCGGATGTCCAATTGACAATTTCGTCCAACAAACTTGTTTTAGTTATTTCGAGAGGTATAGATGTCGGATTGAGGCACGGTCAGAAGCATTAGAACTGTATTGAACCCTAGTTTATAATAGTATAATTAAATTGAGGTTTTGTGTCATAGTTTGGGTGCTATATAATTGCTAACTACTATATGTTGCTTAGGAGACTAAGGACATGTGATAAATGCATGATGAATAAATGTTTGCTTGGAACGCCATTGATTAATCATTTATTACCACAAGAGGTCTACATGTTTTCTTGCTATATCATTGATAATTGCAAATGCCTTTGAATTATTAAAGCGGGTCGGTTGTAACCATTAATGAATGTGGTAGTAACGAGACCTCCGGGCAACAACGGGCTCATAGTATATATCGCCTACCGAGGTAGTAACGAGACCTCCAGTCAAAAGTAGGGCTTACTGGTATATCTCACCTACCAAATGTTTCCATCCCTTCTCTTTCTAGACCCATTGATCCTCCTACTGGTCGGGACCCAATGGTATTTTGGAAAAGTTAGGTTGTTTAATGTTATTGAATCTTGATCGTATATCTTGTATTCTTGTTTGAATATCCTTGTGTGCATGACATGTTTTATCAAATTGATTACGAAAAGATAAAACCCTTACGAAAATCCTTCATTGTTTACCTTCTCACTGAGCTATATGTGAGGATCTATCTCAACCCTCTTTTCTACCATTACAGGTTGTCCAGGGCTAGAGCTTAGCTTAAGAGTAGGTTCTTGTTTTGGTTAATTTTTTTTATTGTAATAGAATGAGCTATGCATGTGATTTATTTGATGTAATGTATTAATCTTGTGGATATTTAACTATGTAACTAACCTGATACATTACTCTTTTAAAGCCTAATTGTAGTAGTTGGACCTGAATGAAGTAACTTATTGAATCCAGGTCTTGTAAATTTGTATTAGGTGGTTGTAATATTATTTATTAGTGATGAAGTTTGTATAATGGGTGTTACTAGAATTGGTGTAATATATCGTTTGATATTTTATTTTATGGTTAATAGTGCTCGGACAATTGTATTGTGCCTTAAGGGACTTAGGCGGAGTGATCTTCTTAAGCCCGTGGCATCACGATCCCAGAGCGCTTGAGGATTCGTAAGCTTAAATTTTATTCTTTGTCATTATTGGGGTATCAAAGACCGTTTCAGCAATTAAGAAAAAATGGGGTTGTGACATTGTCTGACCAAATAGGATAGATCTCTTTAGAGTTGTCTCACTGTTTCATTTGAGTGGGAGGTTCATATAGTAGTATGTTGTGTGTTCTGCCCAAAGGGGAATATTCAGTATACACTTTGAACTCTTATGCAGATGTTGCTATTGCAGTTTATCCCCTTTAATTAAGTCACTATTTCATATTTCTATTAGAGTTAGTAACATCATAATGAATAATCAAAATGTTTAATTAAGATTCTATCTGGCAATGATTATTTTTCATTTATGATGCGATATTAGTACTTTAAAGGTTGGTTTTATTATGAGGTCTCTATTAAGTTAATTTCATTTAAAAGAAAATTTGAGATCCTCGAAGCCATTAAAGTTTTCCAGATTATAAAGATATTTTAAGGTTGAGATAATATATTATAGTTGGAAGTGTCTTTTATTGACTCCTTTTGCATGTAATTATGGGATAAAATTACATGAGTATTTGATTTGTCTGTAAAGTTGTCATGTTTGGTAAAGAACTATTAGGAGACATTAAGTTTGTTCTTCCTGTAATTACTGCATATAATTATTTTCCTTCTAATTGTTGAATATATCTCTAAAGATTAAGAAAATATATTTATTAAAATTATATGAAAGTGAACTGTTGTAATTTAGGTTGTCTCATGATTGGGATATCGATATCATCAACACATTGTATTTACTTGTAGATGTTTATCAAGTTTGACTTTTGTAGTGATTAACTAAAGTTTAAAAGTAAATGAGTGCTCTCCCATATTAAAGTTGCATGCTTGACTAGTTATATTTTGGTACTCATTTTCAAGTCATTCTTAATCATGTCATCACAATTTTTAACGCTAGAAAATGTAGCACTTTATTTATTTGTCTCTTGCATAAGTTGCCTATTTTGATGACATTACGAGAGTTGCATGGTTAGAGCAATATACTTTTGGCAAGGTAAGGTTGATAACATATATATGTAAAGTCATTTCAGTTTAATCGGAGGTTTTTCATGAGCAATGTTTGAATGTGTGATTATACTTGTCCAATAATATAAGGGTTATAAATTTGTCATAGACCCTATAAATGGTTCTTATCATATCAGATTGTTCATTAAGGCTTACAAGATGTTCAACAAAGATTTTAGGACATTTAATTTTATCCCAATTGGACGTTTTCTAGATCAAATTGGATGACTTAGCCGAAGCGGGTTATCCTTTATGGTTTACGAGACATCAAGAAGGATTGTGGGATAGGTTACTTCTTGGAATGACAGTAATTGTGTACATTAGCTTTGAAGAGCATGAACAAATAGCAAGGATATTAAAGTAATTTTATCTTGGAAAATCTTTGTTGCCCAAGGTTTAGGTTTCTATGACTTTTCGCTTAGACTTGTTTGAAGGTATTTATATGACACGTCAGAGTCTCCAGAGGGGACAAGTTTATAATAAGAATGTCAAAGTTGCAAGTTTGTACTATTTGCATTATTTTATGGCCAATGGTAAATTTCAAGTGATAGTTAAAGTTACCATTATTGTACATCTTATTTGCCCATTAGGTGCTCATGTTAATTGATTGGACAAAAATTTCAAGTGATAGTTAAGGTTAAGCCTTGATTTATATAGAATTAAAGCTTCAAGTATATTGTCTCTTTGTGCAATATTTTTAAAATTAAAGGATCCATCTAAAGGATTCATAATGTGAAAATCATTTTGGAAGCATATGTGTCAATACGCCCTAGCTTAAAGGTTGTCAAGTTTTTTAAAGTTGAGTATTTGTGTTGTGTATATTTCAAGTGAATGCTTCCTTTATTTGTAAAAGAAAATAAGGCTTGAAGTTATAGTCTTTAAATTGGCTATTCAAGACGAATCGTGTTTTTCATACATTATGTCACTTTCGTTTCTATTAAATTTAAATTTTAAAGAAAGAACACCATTATAGAGTTTTCCGTCATAACAATTTTATATGCAGATAAAGTTTCCTAGTAGCATATAATTTTGCAAGTGCAAGTATTACAGAAAAGTTTCGTTGATGTTTTCATCATAAAAGTAACATATTCATAAGGTCCTGTTCTCCAATGTATCCATTTTTGTTGTAAGAAAGCTATAACGTATCATGCCTAAAAGGCAATTCATGTATGCTATAGTTTTAATATGAGCATGACGTATATATCTCATTTAAGCATTTGAGATAAACCAGTGATATAGAGGCCATTGCATTCTAAGAAAAAGTCAAGGTTGGAGATTTATAAAGTGACTTATATGTTTTAAAGACAATTTTATCGATGCAATTTGTTAAACCTTGACATGCTCATATTTTTGAAGTGTCTCTTTATTTAAAAATAAAGTTTATAGAGTTTCTCTTTCATGAGAGTTAAAAATTCAACACTTTTAAAGTTTAAAGATTACAATTATAATATGTTTTCGAGATTGTAAAGTCACTAACCAAAGTAGTTGTCATTAAGTGCATGGGTGTTCATTGATTTTGAGATATTTGGTTACTAGGAGCATGATTTGCTTATCTTCTCTACACGTAAGAGAAAAAAAATACTATCCCCAAAACACTGTTCACTTTCATAAAGTATAAAATAGTCCTTTTTATTTCGCTAAATTAGTTTCATATAATTACATTTAGTGTTTTATTATTTATTTAATTTCAATTTAATATGTTGACTTTTTTAATTACACTAATTGTCTAATATCTTTTTATTGCAATTTAATGGACTAAAAATTATTTATTATAATTATAGTTTATTTTTTTTGTTGCACTAAAATTTTGTCATTTTTATTAGTAATAGAGTATTGTTAAATTATTTCTTTATAATTGCACTATACTTATTTTTTATGTTCATATAGATGGATGTTGTGTGATTTCTAACGCAAGTGTACGTGTCGCAACAAGTAATAAAATGATGAATAAAGATCGTTCCCGCAAGGACTAAGATTATTAACTACTGAAATTTGTTTAGCTTTAAGTTTATTCAGATGACCAAAATTTGAAAATTTATAATTAAAAACTAAAAAGATAACAAACTCAATGAAAAAAACAACTAAACAATTGCGAAATTGATGAAAATTTTGATTCAATAATTGGAGAGTTTTAGGGATTACGATTTCACCAAGATTTATCCTACTCGAATCTGTTAATTAACTCCAATTGACGACTATTCCTTATGCTGCCAACAATTTCACTAAGGTTGATATTAATCTTTCTCAAGCATCAATAACCTATCCCAATAACTAAGCTACCTACATCTCTGTGATAACTGTGAACTTATGGAATGTATTAAGCCCTAGAAATTTAAACGTTGCACTAGATCTGATGTGACTGTATTTACAGCACTCAAACCTTAGTATTTGTACTATATTTGCATATTAATTTGGGAATTATTGCAATACTTTGATATTTTCGATGCAATGTAGGATGACACAAAAAAAGTGGAAAATCAGACCCAAAATGATCCAAATTACAAGTGAAGAAGTCAAGAAGGGGGAAGCACGAGAAGCGGTTGAAGAATGAAGCTCATAGAGAAGAAATTTGGCTGAAACTAGCACGAAAATGGATTCAGAGCATTGACCCAGATGATCTCAAATAGTGACCCATGTCCATTTTTGGCAAACCATATCCGTTTTTCGGGTAGAAACAACAATCTGAGCAAAACACAGGACTAGTCCTGTGCATGGCATGATTTTAGCCAAATTCTATCGTTTAGAGGGTCAAAATAGTGAAAAATGCATGAAGATGCTGCGGTCAACGAACCGGTCAAAGTCAAAGACAAACTCAAGTGTTGACCAAGAATTGAAGCCCGTAGAGGAAGAATTTGACCGAACGGAATACGGAAACGGACTCAGAACGCAGAATAAACTTCGAATAGCATTGGTCAACTTTTTGGTCAACATGTAAATAGTATCGGTCAACGCATGAATAGTTATGGTCAATGCGTGAACAGTAAAACTGCGTGCAGAATACGTAAATAGTAGTCACGTGAATAGTAGTTACGTGAATAGTAACTACGTGAATAGTAGTCGCATGAATAGTATCTGCGTAAATAGTAGCCAATACGGGTTCGTCAATACGGGGGAGCCTTTCTTGACTCTCTTTTATTTGTATAAACTCGTATTTATTATGTCTGAGTAGAATTCTTATCTAGGGCAGGATATTGTAAATAATGGTCTTTTAATATATGGTCTCGGATTCGGATAATTTAGTTTTAATGCAATATATGACATGTATTAATTAAGTATTGTCTTTCATACATAATGCTTTTAAGTAGATGATATGATTGCTTTATTTTCGTGTCATATATCTATGTTTTAATTGTGAATCAATAGCTTGACAACCTTAAAGATTCCAAGAAATTATAGGTAATGCTTTTAAGTAGACCATAGTTTCTAGACTAGTAAGGAGATGTTGATTACTTATGTTGAAACAGACCTTTTACACCAGGTTGCAAGGACAGATTCATACTATGGCTATACGCTTGTAGATGGAACGACACCTACATCAGAGTTAGTAATCGGGATTTTAATAGACTAAGTTAATTGACTAGGTTAATGCTTGTAGCTTAACCTCTTGTATAGAATTTAAGAATCCGGATACCGAGCCTACATTAATTGCCTTATTTACATATTTGATCCTTAGATATTCTTCCGTATTTAACTATTATTTAGCTTAACTTAGGCAATTTTGTTAGTTATAGTTTAGTTTACATTCTCGCACGTTACTCCAAATTCTTTGCGAACTGTCACTTAAGCGCTTTAATACTTTCACACTACTTCACTAACTAACTAACGAGCTTCCCTGTGGTACGATTCCGCACTCATAGCACACTACACTACGAAGATCCGTGCACTTGCGGGTATTTTAACTTGGTTATTTTGCGTACATTTTAACGCACAACCCAATCGCATCAAATTTTTGGCGCCGTTGCCGGGGAAGCACGGTATAGTTTAGTTTTTGATAAAAGTATTTGTGAACTTGTTTAAGTGTTTATTTTATCCCCTTTATTTAAAAAAAAAATTTAAAAATTGTTTGGGAATTTTGATTGATTGAAATATGACTCATTTTAATGGTTCATCTGATCAATGAGCTTTTAATGAAACAACCCAACCCTCTATCCCAAATAAATGTGAAGTTTGTTTTCAATTTAGGCATACTTTTGTAAATTGTCCCTATTATGCCAAGTTTTTACATAGTCGTGATTCTACTGCTCAGTGTTATTTTTCAAACAATGATTTGTACTCAAATGCATATAATCCGGAATGGCAGAATCATCAAAATCCCTTTTGGGATCAAAATAATGCATATTTTCTCCCTCAAGATTTTGAAAATTTTACATCTCAAAACCCTAATTCTTCCGAGATTTGCGAAAGCTTTCAAACTAATTCTTTCAAACAAAACTTTTGCTATCCCAACTCGATTGAATTTTTTTCTACTGAACAAAACTTCGACGACAAGTTCGGCCAACTTGTCCAGCTCGTCGAATCCAACCACCAATCCATAGATAGGTTACAAGACCAAATCGGTCAATTAGCCGAGTGTATAAATGGGTGGGAAAAAGACGAGCATCCTATTCAACCTGTTCTGAGTTCACCAAACCAATATAGTTTCGTTCATCACGAACCTATCCAAAACCAGGTTGTTGAGGAAATAGAAGTGTTTAGTGGAGATAATGTGGGTAGAGAATGTAACACTAGGAATGAGGTAGATAACATGTTTGAGGCACACATTCCAGGTTGGCAAAACCAACCATCACCTTGGAGTCAAGAAAATTTTTCTCAAAGTTTTGAAAGTCAAGACCCTGCAACTTTTCAATCTGAATCTTCTGTTGACCCTATCCTTAATCTTTTCAAACAAGATGATCAACAGGATGATTTGATTGACTCTGCTCCTCCTAAATTCAATGACAAGTATGACCAACTTTCTCAACTTGTCGAATCTAATGCTCACAGGCTTCAATCTTTAGATCAACACATTCAATCTGTTATGAACCCCTTTTATGAAATGACATGTGAACAGACTAATGATATGAGCGAGTTATTTGGGAGACATCTGGTAAGGAAAATGAATTTGAGGAAAAAGATGATACAATGCCTCGTTTAGAAAGACAGGATGACCTTAGTAATGTTATGACTCAACCCGACTCTAATTCCTCTTCAAGGAAGATGAGTGTACACACTTCCTTAGAGTCTTCACTCTTTCAGGACGAGTCTATTGAGTCTACTTTAATTCATGCATCCTTCTTGACACCTGAAGAAGAAGTTAACGAGATTGAGCAACTTTTGTATCAAATTGACCAAGAGAATGAGTCCAATGCTTCTATATCCTTTTCAACTGGTTTTAACTATGATAAAGAAGCTTCAACACCCATTCTCTCTCCTATTGAAAGTCATCTCAGTTCTTCATTTGATGCGCCTTCCTCCGTTGTGCAACTCACAACATTACCCAAGGAGGCACAATTTGGATTTGGCCCATTTATGAACAATATGTTGCATACATCTTTTAACTTATGGGTTGACCAATTAGGATACACTGATTTACAAAATACTATGCCCCATGTTGACATAGTTGAGAACATTCCCACACACATCACATTGGGATGGGATTTGTCACATTTTTAAGGTGACTTAGAAAAGTCATGTTCTGTAGGAGCAATGAACCATCATCTGTTGCATGATCCTTTTTCCTTTCAAAATATGTGCTGAAATGATTATCAGGCAATATGTGCCAAAGAGCTTCAAACATAGATGGCTCTAACATTGGCGCCAGGCTGAGGGCGTAAAACTCAACGCTACTAGGAGGCAACCTAGATTTTTAAAAAATGCTTTCTTATTCTGTGTGTTTATTTTTTGTCTGTGTGATTTTTGTAGTCTAGCTAATGACAATAAACTTAGCGCTATTAGGAGGCAACCTAGTATTCTTTTAAATGTTTTAATGTTTGTTTAAATTTACTATTGAACCCCAGAAAAGAGTATAAATGGTCTGGGTAGTTAAATTATTTGCTTAATCTATTAGTTATTTTCCGTGACCATATTTTTTTTTGGTTTCTCCCCTACATATTTGTTTTGTCTATTTAGTATAGCTAACTATTTTTATTGTGCTGATGATAATCTGTAAAATGCTTTTTCCACTAATCTTTAATTGCAGAATGATACATCTTTTGACAAAAGTTAGTAGAGAAGCTTTGACATCAACATAGAAATGCTTCACATCAGGTGATATCTTTCCTTACTACATTTCCCTTTATACCTGATCAACCTGCGCTGTAGAGTAAGAAAACCATAGGTTTGGGGATGTAGCATTTGTCATTATGTTATTACTTGCATATTATACTCTCACTCTTTTACATTGCTATTTGCTCGAGGACAAGCAAAGTTTTGGTGTGGGGGTGTGTACATTCATGAAAACCTTTTTCAAAATATGCAAGAAATACAGGATTTTTGTTTATGAGAAGAGTAGTTTGCTACCTTACCTGTTTAAAAACGATGATTTAGATGATTTGAGAACCTATTTTGTTAGCTATGTATTGTGAAAAACTCTAAGAGAACTCTGTAAGAAAAACTTTGGAGTACTGTATTCATGATTAAACCTAGTTGTTCCTCTGTTCTTCAATTGATAGGTTTGTGATTATGAAAGGACTGATATAGGATTACCGTTTGTTATGAGAACTACTTGTGATTGAAACCTGAACCCTTATGCCATGTCTGTACAGTATGTTATGTTACTCTGTCTGTATGTACACTCTGAAAAAAAGAAAAATAAAAAAAAGGAGAAAAACAAAAAACAAAAAAAAACAATGAAAAAAAAAAAAATGAAAAAGAAAAGAAAAACGAAAAAGAGTTGTACATACCTTTACTGTTGAATAAATTTTTGGTGTAAATATGTTGTAAATCTCTATGCACCACTATCTTAGACATTGTAATTTGGGATATGTGCTATAGTGTAAAGTTTCGAGCCTGGATATCTCGGGTGATTAAGGCACGTAGGGGTCCCTTTAAAACCTGGCAACCTCAGTCATAATGGCGGGGGATTGTTGGCCTTAAAGCCCGCTACATGGGATATTCAGAAAGAAAAGGAAACTGAACACTATATAGAGGTATTATTAGTTGTATTTTTATATTTCTGGCAAATGTTAAAGGGTTAAGGCATGATCAAGAGTTTGATTACAAATGTAGGTAAGAATATCAAGGTCCAATCTGTTTGCATAACTTGAAAGTTGGGAATTGAATGAACTTAATTTGCTTAGTTTACTTCTAAATATGTACTCCGAAGCAATCAATAGTCGATTTTCAATAAGAGTACCTATTTATGAAAACTATGTACAAAGTTCTCTTATCATGTTTGTCATTAATTGATGAATATCTTTAAGATAGTAGATTGCATTTCTCATGTTTCAGATTTGGAAAGTGTTTGACAAAAAGTTAGGATAGATTATTTCATCTGTTTTTTGACTTGTAAAAATTATGCAAAATCTACTTTCACATCTGTTTTAAAGACAGTCTTGCTTGAGGACAAGCAATGTTTAGGTTTGGGGATGTTGATGTGACTGTATTTACAGCACTCAAACCTTAGTATTTGTACTATATTTGCATCTTAATTTGGGAATTATTGCAATACTTTGATATTTTCGATGCAATGTAGGATGACACAAAAAAAGTGGAAAATCAGACCCAAAATGATCCAAATTACAAGTGAAGAAGTCAAGAAGGGGGAAGCACGAGAAGCGGTTGAAGAATGAAACTCATAGAGAAGAAATTTGGCTGAAACTAGCACGAAAATGGATTCAGAGCATTGACCCAGATGATCTCAAATAGTGACCCATGTCCATTTTTGGCAAACCATATCCGTTTTTCGGGTAGAAACAACAATCTGAGCAAAACACAGGACTAGTCCTGTGCATGGCATGATTTTAGCCAAATTCTATCGTTTAGAGGGTCAAAATAGTGAAAAATGCATGAAGATGCTGCGGTCAACGAACCGGTCAAAGTCAAAGACAAACTCAAGTGTTGACCAAGAATTGAAGCCCGTAGAGGAAGAATTTGACCGAACGGAATACGGAAACGGACTCAAAACACCGAATAAACTTGGAATAGCATTGGTCAACTTTTTGGTCAACGCATGAATAGTATCAGTCAATGCGTGAATAGTGATGGTCAACGTGTGAACAGTAAAACTACATGCAGAATACGTAAATAGTAGTCACGTGAATAGTAGTTACATGAATAGTAACTGCGTGAATAGTAATCACGTGAATAGTATCTGCGTAAATAGTAGCCAATACGGGTTCGTCAATACGGGGGAGCCTTTCTTGACTCTCTTTTATTTGTATAAACTCGTATTTATTATGTCTGAGTAGAATTCTTATCTAGGGCAGGATATTGTAAATAATGGTCTTTTAATATATGGTCTCGGATTCGGATAATTTAGTTTTAATGCAATATATGACATGTCTTAATTAAGTATTGTCTTTCATACATAATGCTTTTAAGTAGATGATATGATTGCTTTATTTTCGTGTCATATATCTATGTTTTAATTGTGAATCAATAGCTTGACAACCTTAAAGATTCCAAGAAATTATAGGTAATGCTTTTAAGTAGACCATAGTTTCTAGACTAGTAAGGAGATGTTGATTACTTATGTTGAAACAGACCTTTTACACCAGGTTGCAAGGACAGATTCATACTATGGCTATACGCTTGTAGATGGAACAACACCTACATCAGAGGTAGTAATCGGGATTTTAATAGACTAAGTTAATTGACTAGGTTAATGCTTGTAGCTTAACCTCTTGTATAGAATTTAAGAATCCGGATACCGAGCCTACATTAATTGCCTTATTTACATATTTGATCCTTAGATATTCTTCCGTATTTAACTATTATTTAGCTTAACTTAGGCAATTTTGTTAGTTATAGTTTAGTTTACATTCTCGCACGTTACTTCAAATTCTTTGCGAACTGTCACTTAAGCGCTTTAATACTTTCACACTACTTCACTAACTAACTAACGAGCTTCCCTGTGGTACGATTCCGCACTCATAGCACACTACACTACGAAGATCCGTGCACTTGCGGGTATTTTAACTTGGTTATTTTGCGTACATTTTAACGCACAACCCAATCGCATCAAATTTTTGGCGCCGTTGCCGGGGAAGCACGGTATAGTTTAGTTTTTGATAAAAGTATTTGTGAACTTGTTTAAGTGTTTATTTTATCCCCTTTATTTAAAAAAAAAATTTAAAAATTGTTTGGGAATTTTGATTGATTGAAATATGACTCATTTTAATGGTTCATCTGATCAATGAGCTTTTAATGAAACAACCCAACCCTCTATCCCAAATAAATGTGAAGTTTGTTTTCAATTTAGGCATACTTTTGTAAATTGTCCCTATTATGCCAAGTTTTTACATAGTCGTGATTCGACTGCTCAGTGTTATTTTTCAAACAATGATTTGTACTCAAATGCATATAATCCGGAATGGCAGAATCATCAAAATCCCTTTTGGGATCAAAATAATGCATATTTTCTCCCTCAAGATTTTGAAAATTTTACATTTCAAAACCCTAATTCTTCCGAGTTTTGCGAAAGCTTTCAAAGTAATTCATTCAAACAAAACTTTTGCTATCCCAACTCGGTTGAATTTTCTTGTCCTGAACCAAACTTCGACGACAAGTTCGGCCAACTCGTCTAGCTCGTCGAATCCAACCACCAATCCATAGATAGGCTACAAGACCAAATCGATCAATTAGCCAAGAGTATAAATGGGTGGGAAAAAGACGAGCATCCTATTCAACCTGTTCTGAGTTCACCAAACCAATATAGTTTCGTTCATCACGAACCTATCCAAAACTAGGTTGTTGAGGAAATAGAAGTGTTTAGTGGAGATAATGTGGGTAGAGAATGTAACACTAGGAATGAGGTAGATAACATGTTTGAGGCACACATTCTAGGTTGGCAAAACCAACCATCACCTTGGAGTCAAGAAAATTTTTCTCAAAGTTTTGAAAGTCAAGACCCTGCAACTTTTCAATCTGAATCTTCTGTTGACCATATCCTTAATCTTTTCAAACAAGATGATCAACATGATGATTTGATTGACTCTGCTCTTCCTAAATTCAATGACAAGTATGACCAACTTTCTCAACTTGTCGAATCTAATCCTCACAGGCTTCAATCTTTAGATCAACACATTCAGTCTGTTATGAACCCTTTTTATGAAATGACATGTGAACAGACTAATAATATGAGCGAGATTATTTGGGAGACATCTGATAGGGAAAATGAATTTGAGAAAAATGATAAAATGCCTCGTTTAGAAGGACAAGATGACCTTAGTAATGTTTTGACTCGACCCGGCTCCGATTCCTCTTCAAGGAAGATGAGTGTACACACTTCCTTAGAGTCTTCACTCTTTCAGGACGAGTCTATTGAGTCTACTTTAATTCATGCATCCTTCTTGACACCTGAAGAAGAAGTTAACGAGATTGAGCAACTTTTGTATCAAATTGACCAAGAGAATGAGTCCAATGCTTCTATATCCTTTTCAACTGGTTTTAACTATGATAAAGAAGCTTCAACACCCATTCTCTCTCCTATTGAAAGTCATCTCAGTTCTTCATTTGATGCGCCTTCCTCCGTTGTGCAACTCACAACATTACCCAAGGAGGCACAATTTGGATTTGGCCCATTTATGAACAATATGTTGCATACATCTTTTAACTTATGGGTTGACCAATTAGGATACACTGATTTACAAAATACTATGCCCCATGTTGACATAGTTGAGAACATTCCCACACACATCACATTGGGATGGGATTTGTCACATTTTTAAGGTGACTTAGAAAAGTCATGTTCTGTAGGAGCAATGAACCATCATCTGTTGCATGATCCTTTTCCTTTCAAAATCTGTGCTGAAATGATTATCAGGCAATATGTGCCAAAGAGCTTCAAACATAGATGGCTCTAACATTGGCGCCAGGCTGAGGGCGTAAAACTCAACGCTACTAGGAGGCAACCTAGATTTTTAAAAAATGCTTTCTTATTCTGTGTGTTTATTTTTTGTCTGTGTGATTTTTGTAGTCTAGCTAATGACAATAAACTTAGCGCTATTAGGAGGCAACCTAGTATTCTTTTAAATGTTTTAATGTTTGTTTAAATTTACTCTTGAACCCCAGAAAAGAGTATAAATGGTCTGGGTAGTTAAATTATTTGCTTAATATATTAGTTATTTTCCGTGACCATATTTTTTTTTTGGTTTCTCCCCTACATATTTGTTTTGTCTATTTAGTATAGCTAACTATTTTTGTTGTGTTGATGATAATCTGTAAAATGCTTTTTCCACTAATCTTTAATTGTAGAATGATACATCTTCGACAAAAGTTAGTAGAGAAGCTTTGACATCAACATAGAAATGCTTCACATCAGGTGATATATTTCCTTACTATATTTGCCTTTATACCTGATCAACCTCCACTGTAGAGTAAGAAAACCATAGGTTTGGGGATGTAGCATTTGTCATTATGTTATTACTTGCATATTATACTCTCACTCTTTTACATTGCTATTTGCTCGAGGACAAGCAAAGTTTTGGTGTGGGGGTGTGTACATTCATGAAAACCTTTTTCAAAATATGCAAGAAATACAGGATTTTTGTTTATGAGAAGAGTAGTTTGCTACCTTACCTGTTTAAAAACGATGATTTAGATGATTTGAGAACCTATTTTGTTAGCTATGTATTGTGAAAAACTCTAAGAGAACTCTGTAAGAAAAACTTTGGAGTACTGTATTCATGATTAAACCTAGTTGTTCCTCTTTTCTTCAATTGATAGGTTTGTGATTATGAAAGGACTGAGATAGGATTACCGTTTGTTATGAGAACTACTTGTGATTGAAACCTGAACCCTTATGCCATGTCTGTACAGTATGTTATGTTACTCTGTCTGTATGTACACTCTGAAAAAAAGAAAAATAAAAAAAAGGAGAAAAACAAAAAACAAAAAAAAACAATGAAAAAAAAATGAATGAAAAAAAAAGAAAAACGAAAAAGAGTTGTACATACCTTTACTGTTGAATAAATTTTTGGTGTAAATATGTTGTAAATCTCTATGCACCACTATCTTAGACATTGTAATTTGGGATATGTGCTATAGTGTAAAGTTTTGAGCCTGGATATCTCGGGTGATTAAGGCACGTAGGGGTCCCTTTAAAACCTGGTAACCTCAGTCATAATGGCGGGGGATTGTTGGCCTTAAAGCCCGCTACATGGGATATTCAGAAAGCAAAGGAAACTGAACATTATATAGAGGTATTATTAGTTGTATTTTTATATTTCTGGCAAATGTTAAAGGGTTAAGGCATGATCAAGAGTTTGATTACAAATGTAGGTAAGAATATCAAGGTCCAATCTGTTTGCATAACTTGAAAGTTGGGAATTGAATGAACTTAATTTGCTTAGTTTACTTCTAAATATGTACTCCGAAGCAATCAATAGTCGATTTCCAATAAGAGTACCTATTTATGAAAACTATGTACAAAGTTCTCTTATCATGTTTGTCATTAATTGATGAATATCTTTAAGATAGTAGATTGCATTTCTCATATTTCAGATTTGGAAAGTGTTTGACAAAAAGTTAGGATAGATTATTTCATCTGTTTTTTGACTTGTAAAAATTATGCAAAATCTACTTTCACATCTGTTTTAAAGACAGTCTTGCTTGAGGACAAGCAAGGTTTAGGTTTGGGGATGTTGATGTGACTGTATTTACAGTACTCAAACCTTAGTATTTGTACTATATTTGCATCTTAATTTGGGAATTATTGCAATACTTTGATATTTTCGATGCAATGTAGGATGACACAAAAAAAGTGGAAAATCAGACCCAAAATGATCCAAATTACAAGTGAAGAAGTCAAGAAGGGGGAAGCACGAGAAGCGGTTGAAGAATGAAACTCATAGAGAAGAAATTTGGGTGAAACTAGCACGAAAATGGATTCAGAGCATTGACCCAGATGATCTCAAATAGTGACCCATGTCCGTTTTTGGCAAACCATATCCGTTTTTCGGGTAGAAACAACAATCTGAGCAAAACACAGGACTAGTCCTGTGCATGGCATGATTTTAGCCAAATTCTATCGTTTAGAGGGTCAAAATAGTGAAAAATGCATGAAGATGCTGCGGTCAACGAACCGGTCAAAGTCAAAGACAAACTCAAGTGTTGACCAAGAATTAAAGCCCGTAGAGGAAGAATTTGACCGAACGGAATACGGAAACGGACTCAAAACGCCGAATAAACTTGGAATAGCATTGGTCAACTTTTTGGTCAAGGCGTGAATAGTATCGGTCAATGCGTGAATAGTGATGGTCAACGTGTGAACAGTAAAACTACATGCAGAATACGTAAATAGTAGTCACGTGAATAGTAGTTACGTGAATAGTAACTGCGTGAATAGTAATCACGTGAATAGTATCTGCGTAAATAGTAGCCAATACGGGTTCGTCAATACGGGGGAGCCTTTCTTGACTCTCTTTTATTTGTATAAACTCGTATTTATTATGTCTGAGTAGAATTCTTATCTAGGGCAGGATATTGTAAATAATGGTCTTTTAATATATGGTCTCGGATTCGGATAATTTAGTTTTAATGCAATATATGACATGTATTAATTAAGTATTGTCTTTCATACATAATGCTTTTAAGTAGATGATATGATTGCTTTATTTTCGTGTCATATATCTATGTTTTAATTGTGAATCAATAGCTTGACAACCTTAAAGATTCCAAGAAATTATAGGTAATGCTTTTAAGTAGACCATAGTTTCTAGACTAGTAAGGAGATGTTGATTACTTATGTTGAAACAGACCTTTTACACCAGGTTGCAAGGACAGATTCATACTATGGCTATACGCTCGTAGATGGAACGACACCTACATCAGAGTTAGTAATCGGGATTTTAATAGACTAAGTTAATTGACTAGGTTAATGCTTGTAGCTTAACCTCTTGTATAGAATTTAAGAATCCGGATACCGAGCCTACATTAATTGCCTTATTTACATATTTGATCCTTAGATATTCTTCCGTATTTAACTATTATTTAGCTTAACTTAGGCAATTTTGTTAGTTATAGTTTAGTTTACATTCTCGCACGTTACTTCAAATTCTTTGCGAACTGTCACTTAAGCGCTTTAATACTTTCACACTACTTCACTAACTAACTAACGAGCTTCCCTGTGGTACGATTCCGCACTCATAGCACACTACACTACGAAGATCCGTGCACTTGCGGGTATTTTAACTTGGTTATTTTGCGTACATTTTAACGCACAACCCAATCGCATCAAATTTTTGGCGCCGTTGCCGGGGAAGCACGGTATAGTTTAGTTTTTGATAAAAGTATTTGTGAACTTGTTTAAGTGTTTATTTTATCCCCTTTATTTAAAAAAAAAATTTAAAAATTGTTTGGGAATTTTGATTGATTGAAATATGACTCATTTTAATGGTTCATCTGATCAATGAGCTTTTAATGAAACAACCCAACCCTCTATCCCAAATAAATGTGAAGTTTGTTTTCAATTTAGGCATACTTTTGTAAATTGTCCCTATTATGCCAAGTTTTTACATAGTCGTGATTCTACTGCTCAGTGTTATTTTTCAAACAATGATTTGTACTCAAATGCATATAATCCGGAATGGCAGAATCATCAAAATCCCTTTTGGGATCAAAATAATGCATATTTTCTCCCTCAAGATTTTGAAAATTTTACATTTCAAAACCCTAATTCTTCCGAGTTTTGCGAAAGCTTTCAAAGTAATTCATTCAAACAAAACTTTTGCTATCCCAACTCGGTTGAATTTTCTTGTCCTGAACCAAACTTCGACAACAAGTTCGGCCAACTTGTCCAACTCGCCGAATCCAACCACCAATCCATAGATAGGCTACAAGACCAAATCGGTCAATTAGCCGAGAGTATAAATGGGTGGGAAAAAGACGAGCATCCTATTCAACCTGTTCTGAGTTCACCAAACCAATATAGTTTCGTTCATCACGAACCTATCCAAAACCAGGTTGTTGAGGAAATAGAAGTGTTTAGTGGAGATAATGTCGGTAGACAATGTAACACTAGGAATGAGGTAGATAACATGTTTGAGGCACACATTCTAGGTTGGCAAAACCAACCATCACCTTGGAGTCAAGAAAATTTTTCTCAAAGTTTTGAAAGTCAAGACCCTGCAACTTTTCAATCTGAATCTTCTGTTGACCCTATCCTTAATCTTTTCAAACAAGATGATCAACAGGATGATTTGATTAACTCTGCTCCTCCTAAATTTAATGACAAGTATGACCAAATTTCTCAACTTGTCGAATCTAATGCTCACAGGCTTCAATCTTTAGATCAACACATTCATTCTGTTATGAACCCCTTTTATGAAATGACATGTGAACAGACTAATAATATGAGCGAGATTATTTGGGAGACATCTGATAGGGAAAATGAATTTGAGAAAAATGATAAAATGCCTCGTTTAGAAGGACAAGATGACCTTAGTAATGTTTTGACTCAACCCGACTCTGATTCCTCTTCAAGGAAGATGAGTGTACACACTTCCTTAGAGTCTTCACTCTTTCAGGACGAGTCTATTGAGTCTACTTTAATTCATGCATCCTTCTTGACACCTGAAGAAGAAGTTAACGAGATTGAGCAACTTTTGTATCAAATTGACCAAGAGAATGAGTCCAATGCTTCTATATCCTTTTCAACTGGTTTTAACTATGATAAAGAAGCTTCAACACCCATTCTCTCTCCTATTGAAAGTCATCTCAGTTCTTCATTTGATGCGCCTTCCTCCGTTGTGCAACTCACAACATTACCCAAGGAGGCACAATTTGGATTTGGCCCATTTATGAACAATATGTTGCATACATCTTTTAACTTATGGGTTGACCAATTAGGATACACTGATTTACAAAATACTATGCCCCATGTTGACATAGTTGAGAACATTCCCACACACATCACATTGGGATGGGATTTGTCACATTTTTAAGGTGACTTAGAAAAGTCATGTTCTGTAGGAGCAATGAACCATCATCTGTTGCATGATCCTTTTTCCTTTCAAAATATGTGCTGAAATGATTATCAGGCAATATGTGCCAAAGAGCTTCAAACATAGATGGCTCTAACATTGGCGCCAGGCTGAGGGCGTAAAACTCAACGCTACTAGGAGGCAACCTAGATTTTTAAAAAATGCTTTCTTATTCTGTGTGTTTATTTTTTGTTTGTGTGATTTTTGTAGTCTAGCTAATGACAATAAACTTAGCGCTATTAGGAGGCAACCTAGTGTTCTTTTAAATGTTTTAATGTTTGTTTAAATTTACTCTTGAACCCCAGAAAAGAGTATAAATGGTCTGGGTAGTTAAATTATTTGCTTAATATATTAGTTATTTTCCGTGACCATATTTTTTTTTTGGTTTCTCCCCTACATATTTGTTTTGTCTTTTTAGTATAGCTAACTATTTTTGTTGTGTTGATGATAATCTGTAAAATGCTTTTTCTACTAATCTTTAATTGCAGAATGATACGTCTTTTGGCAAAAGTTAATAGAAAGCTTTGACATCAACATAGAAATGCTTCACATCAGGCGATATATTTCCTTACTACATTTCCCTTTATACCTGATCAACCTGCGCTGTAGAGTAAGCAAACCATAGATTTGGGGATGTAGCATTTGTCAATATGTTATTACTTGCATATTACACTTTCACTGTTTTACATTGCTATTTGCTCGAGGACAAGCAAAGTTTTGGTGTGGGGGTGTGTACATTCATGAAAACCTTTTTCAAAATATGCAAGAAATACAGGATTTTTGTTTATGAGAAGAGTAGTTTGCTACCTTACCTGTTTAAAAACGATGATTTAGATGATTTGAGAACCTATTTTGTTAGCTATGTATTGTGAAAAACTCTAAGGGAACTCTGTAAGAAAAACTTTGGAGTACTGTATTCATGATTAAACCTAGCTGTTCCTCTGTTTTTCAATTGATAGGTTTGTGATTATGAAAGGACTGGGATAGGATTACCGTTTGTTATGAGAACTACTTGTGATTGAAACCTGAACCCTTATGCCATGTCTGTACAGTATGTTATGTTACTCTGTCTGTATGTACACTCTGAAAAAAAGAAAAATAAAAAAAAGGAGAAAAAGAAAAAACAAAAAAAAAAACAATGAAAAAAAATAAAAAAATGAAAAAGAAATAGAAAAATGAAAAAGAGTTGTACATACCTTTACTGTTGAATAAATTTTTGGTGTAAATATGTTGTAAATCTCTAAGCACCACTATCCTAGACATTGTAATTTGTGATATGTGCTATAGTGTAAAGTTTCGAGCCTGGATATCTCGGGTGATTAAGGCACGTAGGGGTCCCTTTAAAACCTGGCAACTTCAGTCATAATGGCGGGGGATTGTTGGCCTTAAAGCCCGCTTCATGGGATATTCAGAAAGCAAAGGAAACTGAATACTATATAGAGGTATTATTAGTTGTTCTTTTATATTTCTGGAAAATGTTAAAGAGTTAAGGTATGATCAAGAGTTTGATTACAAATGTAGATAAGAATATCAAGGTCCAATATGTTTGCATAACTTGAAAGTTGAGAATTGAATGAACTTAATTTGCTTAGTTTACTTCTAAATATGTATTCCGAAACAATCAATAGTCGATTTCCAATAAGAGTACCTATTTGTGAAAACTATGTACAAAGTTCTCTTATCATGTTTGTCATTAATTGTTGAATATGTTTAAAATAGTAGATTGCATTTCTCATGCAAAATCTACTTTCACATCTGTTTTAAAGACAGTCTTGCTTGAGGACAAGCAAGGTTTAGGTTTGGGGATGTTGATGTGACTGTATTTACAGTACTCAAACCTTAGTATTTGTACTATATTTGCATCTTAATTTGGGAATTATTGCAATACTTTGATATTTTCGATGCAATGTAGGATGACACAAAAAAAGTGGAAAATCAGACCCAAAATGATCCAAATTACAAGTGAAGAAGTCAAGAAGGGGGAAGCACGAGAAGCGGTTGAAGAATGAAACTCATAGAGAAGAAATTTGGCTGAAACTAGCACGAAAATGGATTCAGAGCATTGACCCAGATGATCTCAAAAAGTGACCCATGTCCGTTTTTGGCAAACCATATCCGTTTTTCGGGTAGAAACAGCAATCTGAACAAAACACAGGACTTTAGTCCTGTGCATGGCATGATTTTAGCCAAATTCCATCGTTTGGAGGGTCAAAATAGTGAAAATGCATGAAGATGCTGCGGTCAACGAACCAGTCAAAGTCAAAGACAAACTCAAGTGTTGACCAAGAATTGAAGCCCGTAGAGGAAGAATTTGACCAAACAGAATACGGAAACGGACTCAGAACGCCGAATAAACTTGGAATAGCATTGGTCAACTTTTTGGTCAACGCGTGAATAGTATCGGTCAATGCGTGAATAGTGATGGTCAACATGTGAACAGTAAAACTGCATGCAGAATACGTGAATAGTAGTCACGTGAATAGTAGTTGCGTGAATAGTAATTGCATGAATAGTACCTACGTGAATAGTACCTGCGTGAATAGTAGCCAAGTTTCCTATAAATAGACATCACCCCTCTTCATAATTTTTTACAATTTTTGAGAGCTTTGGAATATTTTTCCAATATTTTCAATTTTTGTCAAGTTAATTTTATAGTTCTTATTTAGGATTTTGCCAAAATAGCTATATACGGAGGAAGTCCTGCCTAGTGGCTCTTATTAAGGGGCATTCTGCCTGAATAGCTATTGTACAACGGACATCCTAACGTTCATTTTTTAGCCTTTGCTCAAAAATAGCTCTTATTCGGGGGGAAGCTCTGCCCGAATAGCTATAGAATTTCTGTTCAGACCTAGAGTTCAGAAATACGCGTTCGTCAATACGGGGGAGCCTTTCTTGACTCTCTTTTATTTGTATAAACTCGTATTTATTATGTCTGAGTAGAATTCTTATCTAGGGTAGGATATTGTAAATAATGGTCTTTTAATATATGGTCTCGGATTCGGATAATTTAGTTTTAATGCAATATATGACATGTATTAATTAAGTATTGTCTTTCATACATAATGCTTTTAAGTGGATGATATGATTGCTTTATTTTCGTGTCATATATCCATGTTTTAATTGTGAATCAATAGCTTAACAACCTTAAAGATTCCAAGAAATTATAGGTAATGCTTTTAAGTAGACCATAGTTTCTAGACTAGTAAGGAGATGTTGATTACTTATGTTGAAACAGACATTTTACACTAGGTTGCAAGGACAGATTCATACTATGGCTATATGCTCGTAGATGCAACGGCACCTACATCAGAGTTAGTAATCGGGATTTTAATAGACTAAATTAATTGACTAGGTTAATGCTTGTAGCTTAACCTCTTGTATAGAATTTAAGAATCCGGATATCGAGCCTACATTAATTGCCTTATTTACATATTTGATCCCTAGATATTCTTTCGTATTTAGCTTAACTTAGGCAATTTTGTTAGTTAATGTAGGCACGTTACTTCAAATTCTTTGCGAACTAACAATTTTGTTAGTGAAGTAGTGTGAAAGTATTAAAGCGCTTAAGTGATAGTTCGCAAAGAATTTGAAGTAACGTGCCTACATTAACTAACAATAACTAACAAAATTGCCTAGTCAATTAATTTAGTCTATTGGTTGAGAACTATTGAGATTGTTTATCACCAAAGTGATTGAACCATAATAATTCAAAATGACTATATTGTCGCTAAACTTTCTTTAACGATGAAAAAAATCTCCAGATTAATATATACAATTATACATGTGTGTTATTTTGGGGTGGATGAAGACTGGTTGTGTAGATCTATAGTCAAAGAAATTTATCTACCTAAAGGAGATTTATTTATGAGATTGTGCATGCTTTACTAGTTTGAGATAATGCTCATATCTAAAGGGGTTTGTCTGTCCAAAGGTGATAAACTTTTTAAACATTGTATATTTTTCTTGTTCACCCTTATGATTGAAATACTTACATTATGTTGTACCATTTACCCAAAGAGGAGGTTATGATGATATGCTTGGGTCCAAAAAACACATTATTTTTATTGTGAGCTATTGTGATTACTCATATTCTAATCTAGTTGCCTTTATGGATAAACAATCATGCATTTGACAAGAAAAAAAGGGAGACATTGTTATTAAGAATAAAATATAGACTTGTACTTGCTTATCATCTAATTGGAGATTTAAGACTATAGTGTTTAAATAGATGGGTATAATAAAGTCCATGATACAGGCTCCGTTTGCTTGTCGTAAAATATTTTCCTAATTTTTCATTATTTGGTAATACCGAAAAATTGGTCAACTGAAAAATATTTTTCAATCAATAATTGCGGCTGCTTTTGCTTAATTTTTAGTGGTTGATAACACTGGAAAATTGGTCAACTAAAAAATATTTTTCGGTCAACAATTACGGTTAGTACAAAATTTGAAAAAATATTTTCATGTCCTTTAGAAGAAGAAAATATTTTACGGAACTCACTGTACATCCAAACACCAAAAAATATTTTTCAGTATTCTATTCTGCAGAAAAATATTTTTTCCCAACAAGTTATTTTATGGCAAACAAATGGAGTCCAGAAAAATATTTTATTTTCCAATGAAATATTTTTCACTGAAAATATTTTACACAAGTAAGTTATTTTACGACAAACAAATAGAGCCTAGGAAAATATTTTATTTTCTAAGAAAATATTTTTCACTGATAATATTTTACACAAATAAGTTATTTTACGGCAAACAAACAGAGCCATAGATAAGTTTATGAAAGATGTGCCTTTTGCTAGTGTTGTTAGGAGTTTGATAATGCTCAACTATGCACTAGGCCCAACATTGCTTTTGCTATGGCTATTCTACTGTCTTTCGATACTATTGACTAATGGGAGCATTTTCATGCATTATTGAATATTCTCATTATTATGTGTTATTGTTTCGCACTTTTGTACACTCATGCAATAACATATTGTTCTATATTTTACAACATAATTGATTATTTTGTGAACACTCGTATGTATATTGAGGATCCTAAGTTTGTTGTCCATTTTGATAAGACCATCTACTGAGTTTGAATATCTCTATAAGGACACCATTTGGTTAGAGATATACATTATTTCCTCTAGCTTGTTGACTACTATTTTGGGAGGATATGGATGGTGGATTTTGTTGGCATTTTGAATGCCAATTTGGAGAAATCATATTGATGACTGACAAAAAAAAAAGCACATTTGATCAAATATTGGTGCGGCTTTCTTACTACACTGCTGTCTATTTATCCATGTCAACAAGGTTGTTGACATTTGTAATTATAGAAGGTCCTGTGTCGATATAGAACACTATGATTGCCATGATTCGATATTTACCAATCTTATTGGACATGATTGTGTTCAAAGTGTTGTTCTGTGAATCAGAATATTTTGAAAATTGTGACCACATGATGTTTTCTTATTCAACCTAATAACTGCTTTCAATTTATTTTTTAAAAAATAAATAGAATAATTAATGTTGCCCAAGTGGAAATTTGTCAGAATATTTCTCCATTATGTGGGTAACGATATAACTTACTTTGTTTTATCATGGCTTAAACAGGTATATGATTCCGAGACACCTCATATTTGTATCACATTTTGCAAAATCATGTATACCAAAATATATATATACTAATAATATGAGCTTACACCTTTATCCATATATAACATAGCGCTTTATCTATTTATTTATTTTTCTCGAAGTGAGATCAACAACAATTCTCACCTACTCTCAGTGATTCGAACTCAAGACCTTAAGACAACACTTGTAATACAATAAAATTTAGGCTTTTGATATATGCTTTCATATTACTCTCATGCCAAGTTCATACTAAATTGAGCATCCACAAAAAGAAAACGAAAGATACTAAATTGAGCAGGAGAGAAAATTGAGCGAAGTAATATGTTTTAATTGTATTCAATTGCCTCCAATTTATTACAACATAATAGGTCCAATATGATAAAGATTGTATTCAATACACATGCCACAACTTCCACATTCTTCTCTTTATTTTTGCTAGTTTCAAGTCAAAATATAATAAGGATGTGATTATTCTCCATGACTTCCATAAAAGTATAGTTTATTAGCATACAAATATGATGTGAACCAAGGAGTATAGATCATACATTCACAGGATCGACAAGCCCTAGATAGATGATTTTCTTAAAATTTTCCCTGGAATCAGTATACACATCACCATCATTATAGAATAGATTCATTACTTGAGCTATATTCACAATTCGCATGAGGAATGGCATTGGTACAGCAACAGGGTCGAGGCATTCTTTGTTCATATCTTTCCATGCATTTGTAACTTGTTTGCGGAGCTCTATGAGAGCATCTTTCTCTGAGGTACCATACTCGTTCATATAACTTTCAACTGCAGATGCCACATGCCCTCTTGCTTGCTCAAACTGCATATTAAATCCGATCGGTATGTGATGATAGCCAGTGGTAAAAGGGTAAAATTAATTCGTGAAACTTATTGGTAATCCCTTATTGTTTGAAAAATCAAGAACTAAGTCCTTGTGTTTCTTAAACCATCTTAACTATCCTTCCTTTAGTTTTCGTTGAAGAGTGTAGTAAGCTTGTACAAATAGAGCCCAGAGGCATTATTGGGATTTAAAGTTTACTTCTTTCTTCTTGGTTAAGGAATGGAGGCCATGACCTTGTTATTTTTAAATGTAGGTTAAGGGGTGCAGCATGTGGTGAAATCAGTAATTGGGGCCGGGGGTACTCATTTATGCAATTTTTTTTATTTATATAAATTACAAAAAAAAAATGCTATTGCTTTCATGCCTAAGATTATGATTTTAATGATAAGATATCACAATATTTAGAATAAAAATTTTGAAGATATTCGAATGTGAACTATTTAATTAAAACACAAAATAATAAATTAAAAATAAAAAATAATCTAAAAATCATTTAAAAAATTAAAAATTATAATAAATATACAATTAAACTAGAAAATTTTAACTTAAGTGCTAAAACATTATAAAAATAAATGAATCGAAATTCATACATAATAATAAATATAAATAGTCCACAAAATATAGAAATAAGTTGAAAACCTATTTAAGAATAACAAAACAGAAGTAAAAACTAAAGAGAGAAAAGCAGGAGAAAAGAGAAAAAAATAAAAATAAAAATAAGAGAGTATAAAAAAATTAAAAAATTAAAAGGTTATTTTTTCCAAATTTCAAGGGGTGCACATCATTTGGCTCTGCCAATGTGTAGGTTTTAAATCACATAAGAGAAAAATCAAACTGTGGCGGAGTTTAATTTTTCTCTTATGTGATTTAAAACCTACACATTGGCAGAGCCAAATGATGTGCACCCCCTGAAATTTGGAAAAAATAACCTTTTAATTGTTTAATTTTTTTAGCCACTAAGACTTTGGTTTAGTGGTAATGTTACTTGTCGTTATGTAAGAGGTTACAAACAACATATATTACTAGGAAAGATTTCAGATGTTCCATTTAGTATATTGATATCGACAATTATATATATATATATATATATATATATATACACTTTTGTTTTACCTCGTGCCCTGCCATGTCGTTCATTAATCTGCAAATTTCTGCTGAAACTCTAATAATTAGAGGTTCATTAGATACCCATTTTAAGACCTCTTCTGTTAATATGTCTCCCATGCCAGCAAATGAAATTGTTGCATACAGCAAGCAACCCCCTGATACAATTGCAACCTTCATATACTCGTTGAACTTCGGAATATAACTCTCATGATACCATTTAGCCTGTTGAAGATATGCTCCAATAAATTCCTTCATCTGAAAATTACAACAAATGGGATCAAATACAGTTCATTGCTAATTTATGTATGCAGAAGGTTAATTACAAAGATGCTTGATACAATCCTGACCACTTCTTTCGCATAGTTTATGGCGTGTGATTTGCCAAACTCAGCCAACTCTGCCTCTATTTCAGTATAAACATCAAGCAGCGCAAGATAACAGTGTCTCATGTATGGTGGCAGTTGCTGTGAGGCAGAAATATCCCACCTGCAAATCAAGCATTGATTTCTATTACTTGTATATGTATTATAATGATGAAGGGTAACGACTTAACATCCCCTGTATTTTAAAATGCATAATACCCAAAGTGTTTTAAAATGTAACTGATTACTTCTTGTGTTTTATAAAAAGTAGTTGAATACTCTTATGTATTTTAAAATGTAGCTGATTATCCTTTATGTTTTAAAAACGTAGCTGAATATTCTTGTGTTTATGAATTGAAAATAGTTGATAAACTTTGGTCAATTATTCTCTTACTGAAATAAAAATTTTAAAAAATGACTGATATATAATGGATTTAAATTTTACCTCTTGATCACGTCTGTGAAAATCTCAAGCTCATCAAAAGTTCCGTACACGTCATAGATGTCATCCATGATGGTCGTGAAAGCACTTATTTTGGTTAATATCCTCCTAGAAACGCAATATTTGGGCTCAAAATGAACTCCTATTGCCCAGTAAAAGCATTCTACTATTCTATCTCTTGCGAAAGGGAAATTCTTGGGAACATCCAAATCTTTCCACCACCTAAATTTTATAAAGAAATATAAAATTTATATACAAGTAAAATATTTTGTTCAACTCAAAATTTATCACTGGACAAGAAATTTACCTTGTAATACCATTCAACTCTTTTTGGTGCATCTTCTGCACTATGTTGAAGTCCAATTTGGCAAACTTTAGTAATACGTCGTTATGGAGTTCATCTTCTTGGTATATTGATATGTATTCTCTCGCTTCAAGTCTTGGCATCGTCAATCTAATTGGAGCCTTAAGAGCTTTAATGACTTGTGCTGCAAGAAAATTGCTCAAATTGGACACCATGGACTCAAGGTGAGTGGTGGTGAATTTTAGTGCTTCGTCTAGAATATCTTCCCCATGCACTCTAAGATAAGCTGCCTCATACAAGCTTAAAATTCCTCGAACATTGCTTGACTGAGCTTCGTCGAATTTTCCCTTCGTATTCTTGAATTTATTGAACACGTCTGATTTAAAGCCAAAAACTTGTTTTGAGATATGCAAGGGGCCATGCATGAAAAATATTTAAGCAAGGGGGCGGAGTAATTCTATCTCCATAATTTTGGTTACGCACGGATAGAGTCAGGACCCTACGGTTAAGGTGTGTACTCATCATATAGCAGAGGAATGAGGAGGTGGACTCATACATTAAAAAATTCGTTATTCTTGCACTGATATACTTGTAAAGGTAATTAATTCTTTATCTCATCTCTTGATCCCGAGTTTGTATAGTAAAGGTTAGGTATTTAATTCAAATTGTTCACATATACAGTAAAAGCCGTGTTATATAAGGGGCCAGACACGTGAAATAATGATACATCTTAATGCTACACTAGTAAAAAATTAAGCCTTCAAAGCTGTCAAGTGTCAAATGCTTACCACAAGTGATAGGATGGCCTTGTTGCCTAAGTAATCGGAATCGAAGCGCGATAGCATAAATGTCATTACCATCTTCTTCAAACCATTCATGATAGAAATCATAAATGTATTTTAAGGAGGCATCAATCTCGCTTTCAAAATGGTAAGACACCCCTAGGCGTTGAATTGCATCAATCAACTCTAACTTTTGCAAGGCTTTGCGTGGAGCTGCTATTAGCATTTTCCTCACTTCTTCTTTCAGTAGTTCATGCTCACTTTCTTCATGAGAACCAATTTCCTATATCCGCAAACTTGACATATTTAATAGGGAAAATTGCGTTACATGCTACTAAATTTTGCACAAAGTTCCAAGAACTTTTTCTTTTTTTTTCAGCAAAGTAAGCAAAACTGTGTATTTTAGAAATGAAAGAAAAAAAATTCCAAGAACTTGATGAGAATGAACACGAGAAATAATATTCTTTACCGTGCGGCTAGAATCATATGAAAGGAAAAAATCTCCCCAGATGGATGGATGGAAATTTGCTGAACGTCGAGGAACCTCATGACCCGAATTTTGATTGGACAGAGGAACAGCTGAGGCAGAAAATTGAGGCTTCATGTTTTGGTTGGCAGTTGAATACAATGAAAGTAAGTTACTTAGGATATTCTACACATTTTGCTTGAGGCCATTGCGGTATTTATACTACGATTCTGTATGCTTCGTAACCTGATAAAACATACACGTGAAATTGATGGTTTTCTTCTTGGATTGGCACGTGAAATTGTGAAGTAGCATGAAGTGTAAAGGAAAAGAAAGATTAAAAATGTCAATCTCCAAAGCTTCTTCTTTTGGCTAATTAATTTAGGTTTCTCTCTTTCTCACTTTTTTTTTTTTTGGGAAAGTAAAGTGTTCCATTAAGATCAACAAAAACTGTACAAAAGCGATGCTAAGCAATCATCGCTTTAGCAAAGGATGTTTTCAAGGTTCCACTTTCTACGCAAAAACCTATTTTGAGAACTATTTGAAAATTTCTTTTTATAGGATAGAATTTTTAGTCTAAGAGACTGAAATAAGCCAACAACTATACTGTCTTCCGAGGCATAAGTGTCGCATCTTTTTCTTTTCTTCTTTTAACCTCTCTTTTCACCACAAACACTCTTACCTTATAAAATTCATGCCACTTAATCATTTTATGTTAGGAAATATTGGATAATGGATATTCACGACTCATACAAAAGATGGATAATCATACACAAACAAACTATTGGCAGATGAATAGTACTACATAAATAATACCACCGACGCATCGGCAATTACTGTACAAATAGTATCATGTGAATAGTGCTACGTAAATAGTACTGTGTGAATAGTGCCACCGACAGTTACTGTTCAAATAGTGCTTATTTTTAGGTAATGTACAAATAGTAACGTGTGAATAGTTATTGCATAGTAACAATGTTTTTCTTATAAATAGGCTTCATTGTAATTCAGAATTTACAGTGAAATTAATAGAACTCTCTCTAGTTTCTCTTAGTTCTTTTTTATATTATTGTCTTTATAGCAATTATTTTATAACATTTTAGACATTATAAAAGTCAGGATTATTTTATACACAATTACTAAAAGTGACTAAATAATTCACTCAAATAAGCAGAAACACCTTCTAAAATTACATATAATTAACCCCAAACACGCAAACGCATTAGTAATCAATAATTTGTCATTTTATTTGTTGGCGCTAGATAGTAGAGTTGATGGGACCAACGGTACATTTATTGCCTAGCAAAAAAAAAAAAGATTATGTGATTTAGTGTCAAAGGGCTATTGGGGCATGCACTTGATCCAGTCCACACACGGCACATAACAGGGAGCTTTAAGTTATTTTTACATCAATTAATATTTTATAAATTAAATTAAATTAAAATTTGAAACTTTCTCGCATTTAAAGTGAGAAATGAGAATCATACCACTAAATTAAATAATCAATGGTTGAAACTTTAATCGTTAAAAATAAATTACAGAATGATAAATCTAAAGACCCTGAATTTTTTTTTTGAAAACACAAAGACCTAATTGAGAGAGATTCGCGTGGTATGTGCCGTGTGTGGACTGGATCAAATGCATGCCCCAATAGCCTTTCGACACTAAATCACATAATCCATCAACTGCAGCCAATACCAAGTAAACAGTAGTATAATATTCTCCACGTGGTGTCCCAATTTCTCATCAATAAAATGTGCGCTGTGCCCCGTGCAACTTGGGCTCCATTTGTTTGCCGTAAAATAACTTACTTATAATTTTTTTTTAAAATAAAATATTTTATTAGGCTTCGTTTATTTGCTGTAAAATAATTTGTTAGGAAAAAATATTTTCCTGAAAAATAGAATAATAAAAAATATTTTATAGTATTTGAGTTTCGAAAAATATTTTCTTCTTCCAAAAGACATGAAAATATTTTTCTAAACTTTGTACTAACCGTAATATTTGATCAAAAAATATTTTCTAGTTGATGGTGAAGATGATAATGACTCAACTTCAGAGAATACGTCTATGCGGTCCAACCCTTATGCGGTTTTAGCTGGTGAATCACAGAACCCAAATGTTTTGGCGGAAGATGTATGGGACAGTCTCAAGGATGTCCTTATCGAAAAAGCTCTCCTAACAAAACAAAAAGGGAAAGCTCCTGCCCAAGAGTAATAATTCAGTTCTTGGACAAATTTATGAAAAGATAGAGATAAAGTCTAAAGATGCTCATAGGATTTTTGGATGAATGCAGCAAAGTCAATATTCGCGGAATAATGGCAAAGTGGAATCTCGCTTTCAGTTGGTGATATGTCCTTTTCAGCAGACAAAGTCTCCTGTTTACTTTATGTAAAGTGAAAGCAATAATTTGCTTTTTTGATACGCGTGAATATATAGTGACCCCGGACTCCAAAACTTTGGAATCCGGATTGAGTTCTTTTTAATTTTGTTTTCAAGTCCGCAAAATCTTGTATAAGTAGGCGGTATTCGCTTAGGATTAGGCAGAGCTCTAGAGAACAACTTTTTTCTTTCAGTTTTTATATTTTCCACTTGTAAATCTTTTGGCTTTGGCAATCGAAGAAAATTTTCTTCAGGTATATTCTTTTATTTTTGTCTTTACTTTTATTAGCCTAATGCTAGGCTAGTTTGTTTGTTGTTTAGTAACCACAATTCTAATATAGGAAATGCTCAAATATAATTTTTGACCCAAGGCATAATAATTCATAACAAAGCATTAATTACATAAGTATAGCTTATTTACTCCTTGTCCTGAAATATTGGATAATGGATATTCACGACTCATACAAAAGATGGATACTCATACACAAAGAAACTATTGGCAGATGAATAGTACTACATAAATAATACCACCGAGGCATCGGCAGTTACTGTACAAATAGTATCATGTGAATAGTATCACGTGAATAGTACTATGTGAATAGTGCCACCAACAGTTACTGTTCAAATAGTGCTGATTTTCGGGTACTGTACAAATAGTGACGTGTGAATAGTTATTGTATAGTAACAATATTTTTTCTATAAATAGCCTTCATTGTCATTCAAAATTTACAGTAAAATTAATAGAATTATTTTTAGTTCCTCTCAATTCTTTCTTATATTATTGTCTTTATAACAATTATTTTATAACATTTTAGACATTATAAAAGTTAGGATTATTTTATACACAATTACTAAAAGTGACTAAATAATTCACTCAAATAAGCAGAAACACCTTCTAAAATTACATATAATTAACCCCAAACACGCAAACGCATTAGTAATCAATAATTTGTCATTTTATTTGTTGGCGCTAGATAGTAGAGCTGATGGGACCAACGGTACATTTATTGCCTAGCAAAAAAAAAGATTATGTGATTTAGTGTCAAAGGGCTATTGGGGTATGCACTTGATCCAGTCCACACACGGCACATAACAGGGAGCTTTAAGTTATTTTTACATCAATTAAGATTTTATAAATTAAATTAAATTAAAATTTGAAACTTTCTCGCATTTAAAGTGAGAAATGAGAATCATACCACTAAATTAAATAATCAATGGTTGAAACTACTAGATCAAATGCATGCCCCAATAGCCTTTCGACACTAAATCACATAATCCATCAACTGCAGCCAATACCAAGTAAACAGTAGTATAATATTCTCCACGTGGTGTCCCAATTTCTCATCAATAAAACGTGCGTTGTGCCCCGTGCAACTTGGGCTCCATTTGTTTGCCGTAAAATAACTTACTTATAATTTTTTTTAAATAACATATTTTATTAGGCTTCGTTTATTTGCTGTAAAATAATTTGTTAGGAAAAAATATTTTCCTGAAAAATAGAATATTAGAAAATATTTTATGGTATTTGAGTTTCAAAAAATATTTTCTTCTTCCAAAAGACATGAAAATATTTTTCTAAACTTTGTACTAACTGTAATATTTGATCGAAAAATATTTTCTAGTTGATGGTGAAGATGATAATGACTCAACTTCAGAGAATACGTCTATGCGGTCCAACCCTTATGCGGTTTTAGCTGGTGAATCACAGAACCCAAATGTTCTGGCGGAAGATGTATAGGACAGTCTGAAGGATGTCCTTATCGAAAAAGCTCTCCTAACAAAACAAAAAGGGAAAGCTCCTGCCCAAGAGTAATAATTCAGTTCTTGGACAAATTTATGAAAAGATAGAGATAAAGTCTAAAGATGCTCATAGGATTTTTGGATGAATGCAGCAAAGTCAATATTCACGGAATAATGGCAAAGTGGAATCTCGCTTTCAGTTGGTGATATGTCCTTTTCAGCAGACAAAGTCTCCTGTTTACTTTATGTAAAGTGAAAGCAATAATTTGCTTTTTTGATACGCGTGAATATATAGTGACCCCGGACTCCAAAACTTTGGAATCCGGATTGAGTTCTTTTTAATTTTGTTTTCAAGTCTGCAAAATCTTGTATAAGTAGGTGGTATTCGCTTAGGATTAGGCAGAGCTCTAGAGAACAACTTTTTTCTTTCAGTTTTTATATTTTCCACTTGTAAATCTTTTGGCTTTGGCAATCGAAGAAAATTTTCTTCAGGTATATTCTTTTATTTTTGTCTTTACTTTTATTAGCCTAATGCTAGGCTAGTTTGTTTGTTGTTTGGTAACCACAATTCTAATATAGGAAATGCTCAAATATAATTTTTGACCCAAGGCATAATAATTCATAACAAAGCATTAATTACATAAGTATAGTTTATTTACTCCTTGTCCTGAAATATTGGATAATGGATATTCATGACTCATACAAAAGATGGATATTCATACACAAACAAACTATTGGCAGATGAATAGTACTACATAAATAATACCACCGAGGCATCGGCAGTTACTGTACAAATAGTATCATGTGAATAGTACCACGTGAATAGTACTGTGTGAATAGTGCCACCGACAGTTACTGTTCAAATAGTGCTGATTTTCGGGTACTGTACAAATAGTGACGTGTGAATAGTTATTGTATAGTAACAATATTTTTTTCTATAAATAGCCTTCATTGTGATTCAGAATTTACAGTAAAATTAATAGAATTATCTTTAGTTTCTCTCAATTCTTTCTTATATTATTGTCTTTATAACAACTATTTTATAACATTTTAGACATTATAAAAGTCAGGATTATTTTATACGCAATTACTAAAAGTGACTAAATAATTCACTCAAATAAGCAGAAACACCTTCTAAAATTACATATAATTAACCCCAAACACGCAAACGCATTAGTAATCAATAATTTGTCATTTTATTTGTTGGCGCTAGATAGTAGAGCTGATGGGACCAACGGTACATTTATTGCCTAGCAAAAAAAAAGATTATGTGATTTAGTGTCAAAGGGCTATTGGGGCATGCACTTGATCCAGTCCACACACGGCACATAACAGGGAGCTTTAAGTTATTTTTACATCAATTAAGATTTTATAAATTAAATTAAATTAAAATTTGAAACTTTCTCGCATTTAAAGTGAGAAATGAGAATCATACCACTAAATTAAATAATCAATGGTTGAAACTTTAATTGTTAAAAATAAATTACAGAATGATAAATCTAAAGACCCCGAAATTTTTTTTTGAAAACACAAAGACCTAATTGAGAGAGATTCGCGTGGTATGTGCCGTGTGTGGACTGGATCAAATGCATGCCCCAATAGCCTTTCGACACTAAATCACGTAATCCATCAACTGCAGCCAATACCAAGTAAACAGTAGTATAATATTCTCCACGTGGTGTCCCAATTTCTCATCAATAAAACGTGCGTTGTGCCCCGTGCAACTTGGGCTCCATTTGTTTGCCGTAAAATAACTTACTTATAATTTTTTTTTTTACATAAAATATTTTGTTAGGCTTCGTTTATTTGCTGTAAAATAATTTGTTAGGAAAAAATATTTTCCTGAAAAATAGAATATTAGAAAATATTTTATGGTATTTGAGTTTCGAAAAATATTTTCTTCTTCCAAAAGACATGAAAATATTTTTCTAAACTTTGTACTAACCGTAATATTTGATCGAAAAATATTTTCTAGTTGATGGTGAAGATGATAATGACTCAACTTCAGAGAATACGTCTATCCAGTCCAACCCTTATGCGGTTTTAGCTGGTGAATCACAGAATCCAAATGTTCTGGCGGAAGATGTATGGGACAGTATCAAGGATGTCCTTATCGAAAAAGCTCTCCTAACAAAACAAAAAGGGAAAGCTCCTGCCCAAGAGTAATAATTCAGTTCTTGGACAAATTTATGAAAAGATAGAGATAAAGTCTAAAGATGCTCATAGGATTTTTGGATGAATGCAGCAAAGTCAATATTCGCGGAATAATGGCAAAGTGGAATCTCGCTTTCAGTTGGTGATATGTCCTTTTCAGCAGACAAATTCTCCTGTTTACTTTATATAAAGTGAAAGCAATAATTTGCTTTTTTGATACGCGTGAATATATAGTGACCCCGGACTCCAAAACTTTGGAATCCGGATTGAGTTCTTTTTAATTTTGTTTTCAAGTCCGCAAAATCTTGTATAAGTAGGTGGTATTCGCTTAGGATTAGGCAGAGCTCTAGAGAACAACTTTTTTCTTTCAGTTTTTATATTTTCCACTTGTAAATCTTTTGGCTTTGGCAATCGAAGAAAATTTTCTTCAGGTATATTCTTTTATTTTTGTCTTTACTTTTATTAGCCTAATGCTAGGCTAGTTTGTTTGTTGTTTGGTAACCACAATTCTAATTTAGGAAATGCTCAAATATAATTTTTGACCCAAGGCATAATAATTCATAACAAAGAATTAATTACATAAGTATAGTTTATTTACTCCTTGTCAAGGTCTTGATATAACATTCCTCGAGTTGCGCCCGTATGCCCTTCCCATGTGGTGTGATGGCATTTTGTGGGCGGTAAGTCGTTGACTGTGGCTCTGTCATTTTACTGTTTAAAGGTTCCATTGACACTGTTGAGTAAGTATTTTATACCTCTGTAATGCATGACCTTGCTGCGAGCTTTTATCCCCCTGGGCCTTGACAAGGAGTAAATAAACTTTACTTATGTAATTAATGCTTTGTCATGAATTATTATGCCTTGGGTCAAAAATTATATTTGAGCATTTCCTATATTAGAATAGTGGTTACCAAACAACAAACAAATTAGCCTAGCATTAGGCTAATGAAAGTAAAGACAAAAATAAAAGAATATACCTGAAGAAAATTTTCTTCGATTGCCAAAGCCAAAAGATTTACAAGTGGAAAATATAAAATTTGAAAGAAGAAAGTTGCTCTCTAGAGCTCTACCTAATCCTAAGCGAATGCCGCCTACTTATACAAGATTTTGCGGACTTGAAAACAAAATTAAAAAGAACTTAATCCGGATTCGAAAGTTTTGGAGTCCGGGGACACTATAGATTCACGAGTATCAAAAAAGCAAATTATTGCTTTCACTTTACATAAAGTAAACAGGAGACTTTGTCTACTGAAAAGGACATATCAGCAACTGAAAGCGAGATTCCACTTTGCCATTATTCCGCGAATATTGGCTTTGCTGCATCTGTCCAAAAATCTTATGAGCATCTTCAGACTTTATCTCTATCTTTTTATAAATTTGTTCAAGAACAGAATTATTGCTCTTAGGCAGGTGCTTTCCCTTTTTGTTTTGTTAGGAGAGCTTTTTCGATAAGGACATCCTTGAGACTGTCCCATACATCTTCTGCCAGAACATTTGGGTTTTGTGATTCACCAGCTAAAACCGCATAAGGGTTGGACCGCATAGACGTTTTCTCTGAAGTTGAGTCATTATCATCTTCACCATCAATTTCTTTACCGAAAGTTTTCATAAAATCTCGCTTGATTGCATCAAGATAGGAATCCATAATGTCTTTTTTTTAACTAACTTGTTGTCGTATCTAAATCTTGCGCAGAAATTGAGAAAAGGGAGACTCGTCTTCTAGAGTTGATTCCTCCACTTTGTCCTTGTAGATTTGAACAGTCTGAGTGATTTCATCCACCATATTTTGCCCATAAGGGGTTTTTGTCTCTAGGTCGATCTTGAGTAATTTGGGCCAAAATTTTGAAAGAAATTTTCTTTTTAACAAAATATTTTTTGCTTATTCATTTCTGCAATAGGTACCCATTTTCAAATCCATGGGACACCAAATTCCATAAAGAAAAATAAAGAACTTCATCCTTAAATATAAAGATCATGGTTATTTCCAATATGAGGGCATGAAGCAAGCTATTCAGTAAAAAGACCTTTGTATGGTTCAGGTAAACTTTTTACAGGAGGGCCATAATTAGTCCACCAAGCAAGAAGGAACTTTCCTTTGTGCAAAAATTTGGGGGTTAAATTTAAAAAACCAAGAATGTTTTTTCGTGGGATTTTCATATAAGAAAACTTTTGGAAATGCTTCAACATAAACCTAATAATTAAATTTGTAAACATTTCTGTTAGCATGATGAAAAGTAAATTGCCTTTCTGTCATGGTACTAATTCCCCATTCAGAAGGTGAAAGAATTTTCTTAATAAAAACTTTACTATAAGTATAAACCGGAATAGAATTATTCCTCTTGAAATTCTCAAAGTCACAACTATCAGTTGCTTGCAAGATAGACTCATAAAAGACTCTTGACTTATGATGATGCATCAGGAAAAATAAATTATTAAGATAACGGTCCATAAGATACCATGGATCACTAATCCATTGCTTATCCGAAATTTCAAGGATAAGGATAGTCTCATCATGATTATGTGACTCATAAGTGTCAACTTCATCATCTTGTTCCACAATATTGGCATAGGATGATGCCTGTGGTACAGAAGTATCTGCATCAAGTAATTTTTTGATCTTCTCATAATTTGGATGAGATGGGTGGATCGCAACACCTCCACTAGTCATATTGACTAGTTTCTTGCCTCCATTGATTCTATTAAAATCATTTCGTCCACGTCTTCTTCCCCTATTAAGGTTAGAGTAATTGCCCCTACATGGGAGCATCCTGCAAAAATTCACATGTAAGAAAGTCGTGTAGGGAATTATTATCCCCTTTAATATAATCAATATTAAAATCAAAAGGAGCAAGATGTGCCTGCCATCTAGCAAACATTTGTTTAGAAACATCATGTTTGAAATCTTTTTGAAACATGAATTTTGCAACACTACAATCAGTTCGAATAAGAAATTTTTGATTATATAAATCATCTTGAAATTTTAAAACACATTTAACAATTGCAAGTATTTCTTTTGCAACAGTAGCATAATTTTTCTGACTATTTCCCCATTTGCTAGAATGAAATAGAACATGATACTCTTGTTTATCTTGTGGGTTAATCTGTTTCAAGATTCTACCAAAACCAATATCAGAAGCGTTTGTTTCAATTATTTTATCCCGATTTGGGTTAGCTAAAGAAAGACATGATAATCTAGCAACTTTAGTCTTAATTTTTCTAACAACATCAGTATGCTTTGTTATCCATGGGGATGAAGTTTTCTTAAGTCTATCATATAAGATAGCACTATCAAAAGCAAGATTTTGATAATATGGCAATATATAATTTAAACTACTAAGAAATCTTTGTAATTGAGTTTTATCCAAAATTTCATCAGGAAATTTAGAAGCAAATTCAATATTTCTATTAATAGGAATTATTTTTCCTTGTTCAATATTATGACCCAAAAATCTAATTTTTGTCTGACATAAAACCATTTTTGGTCTAGAAATAACTAAACCACTCTGCATAATTATACTTTTAAAAATGTGCAGATGTTTAAAATGTTGTTCAATATTTTTGGAAAATACCAAAAGATCATCAATATAAACAATGATAAATTCACTATAAGGAATAAAAATATCATTCATAATATGCTGAAATTCTAAATGAGCATTCTGCAGACCAAAAGACATAACATTTCATTCATAATGTCCTATAGGGACTGTGAAAGCAGTTTTATATCTATCAGATTCTTGAATTTGAATTTGCCAGTATCTAAATTTTAGATCAAAATTTGAAAATATTAGTGCATCATGCAATCTATCCAATAAATCCCTTTTATTAGGGATAGGATATCTAATCCATTTCAAAACCTTATTTAAAGGTTTTTAATTAATAACAAGTCTAGGAACTCCTCTTTCTTGTTCCGCGTGTTTATTAACATAAAAAGCAGTACAACTCCATGAGGAATGAGAAACACGTATTAAATTTTTATCAATTAAAGAGGAAATCTCTTTTTTACATAATTCCAAATATTCATAATTCATTTGACAAGGTCTGGCCTTAGCCGAAATATTTTTTTCTATAAAATCTTCTTCATAAGGAAGAGAAATAATATGTTTTTTCTTACTTCAAAAAGCATTTCGATGATCATTACAAATATCAAGAGAAAACTGATTTTGAATCATTTTTATTTTTTCTTGAACTTTTGAATGTTGTAGTCTATCATCAATGTTATAAAAAGAAATTTCTTTTTGAAGAAAATTTAATTGAAATTTTTTTACAATTAGCAAATCCTGTATCTGATTTAAAATTTTTATTTTTGGATCAGTTATAAACTGAAAAGTAAGATTAAGACCTTTGAAAGAAGCTTTTATGCCTTTAGCATCAATATGGGTGAGAGGCATAATCTCTTGAAGAAAAGGGGTACCAAGTATAACTTGATTAGTTAAATGTTTCACTAATAAAAAAGTTGCAGGAACACAAACTTTTTCTTGGCATATGTATACATCTGGTAATTTATACTGAACATGTAAATTCTGCCCATTAGCTGCAGAAACAGAATGAGTAGTTTTTTCAAAATACTTTGTAGAAATTATTTCTTCCTAAATACAATTAATATCTGTTCCAGAATCAATTAAAGCAATGAGATCTTTTTTGATAAAATTATGGTCTATCAAAATATTTATTTTAACATTCTATTTTTGCGAAGTAACTAACTTATAATTAGCTAGCAAATCATCATGATTACTAATTTGTAAACTAGATGAAGGAATTTATTCTCTAACTTTTCCTTTTTCTAATATAGAAAGTCTAGAACAAATTATAGAAAGTTACTTCGTCATGAACTTAGCAAATTTCGTTATTTGGATTCATTTAAAAGTTATGTAACCTTTGGAGTTATCCCTTATTTATATTGAAGACTTAGTACGACTACATTTGTATATATATTTTTTGGATAGATGCTCCAAAGGCTTGTCGTTTTACTTATGGATTTTAGTTACTTTGTTTAGTGCCTTGCGGGCTTAGAAAGTTGATCTTCTTAGGTTCGCGGCGATCTCGTCCTCAGATTTTTTTGTTAAATTTGGGGGCATGACACTTTGCGTGGAGCTGCTATTAGCATTTTCCTCACTTCTTCTTTCAGTAGTTCATGCTCACTTTCTTCATGAGAACCAATTTCCTATATCAGCAAACTTGACATATTTAATAGGGTAATTTGCGTTACATGCTACTAAATTTTGCACAAAGTTCCAAGAACTTTTTTTTTTCTAGCAAAGTAAGCAAAACTGTGTATTTTAGAAAGGGTAAATAGCACCACAACCCCCTATACTTTAGCAAAAGTACATAGGATCCCCCTGTGGTTTCAAAAGTGCACCGGAATCCCCCGTGGTTTTAAAAATATAGCACCACAGCCCCCTCCGTTAAAAAAACCGTTACTTTTAACGGAGAGTGCGTTACACGCGCGTTTGGTGCGATTTTTCATTTTTTTAGGCTTAAATTATTACTTAATTGGACAAAAATTCCCTTATATATAGTTTTTTTTTCTTTTCTTTTTCTCCCAATGCAATTTTCACAAAAATAAAATAAAATAAAAAATAAAAACCTATCTTCTTCCTCAACCCACCGCACCCCCAACCCTCACCATCCCCACCCCCACCGTAACCCCCCACCCCCACCCCACCATCACACCCACCCCGTCACCCCACCGTTACCCCTCCCCCCCCCCCAAAAACCTGCAAATCCTTTTTTATATATATATATAAACATGTATATGTACACATGTGTGTGTGTGTGTGTGTCGTAAACAAAAAAGAAAAGAAAAGAGAAAAAAAAAAAAAAATTGAAGGACATTTAAGTCTTTTTATATAATTCAGTTAAATTTGTTGACGAAAAATTAAGGAGGGGGTGCGTGTGCACGGTTTTAAAACCACGGGGGGTTCAAGTGCACTTTTGAAACCATAGGGGGGTTCTATGCATTTTTTGCTAAAGCATAGGGAGTTGTGGTGCTATTTACCCTTTTAGAAATGAAAGAAAAAAAGTTTCAAGAACTTGTTGAGAATGAACACGATAAATAATATTCTTTACCGTGCGGCTAGAATCATATGAAAGGAAAAAATCTCCCCAGATGGATGAATGAAAATTTGCTGAACGTCGAGGAACCTCATCACCCGAATTTTGATTGGAGAGAGGAACAGCTGAGGCAGAAAATTGAGACTTCATGTTTTGGTTGGCAGTTGAATACAATGAAAGTAAGTTACTTAGGATATTCTACACATTTTGCTTGAGGCCATTGCGGTATTTATACTACGATTCTGTATGCTTCGTAACCTGATAAAACATACACATGAAATTGATGGATTCTCTTTGCTAAGCGTGAAATTGATGGTTTTCTTCTTGGATTGGCACGTGAAATTGTGAAGTAGCATGAAGTGTAAAGTTAAAGAAACATTAAAAATGTCAATCTCCAAAGCTTCTTCTTTGGCTAATTAATTTAGGTTTCTCTCTTTCTCACATTTTTTTTTTTTTTGGAGAAAGTAAATTGTTCTATTAAGATGAACAAAAACTATACAAAAATGATGCTAAGCAATCATTGCTTTAGCAAATGATGTTTTCAAGGTTTCACTTTCTACGCAAAAACCTATTTTGAGAACTATTTGAAAATTTCTTTTTATATGATAGAATTGTTAGTCTAAGAGACTGAAATAAGCCAACAACTATACTGTCTTCCGAGACACAAGTGTCGCATCTTTTTCTTCTCTTCTTTTGATCTCTCTTTTCACCACAAACACCCCTACCTTATAAAATTCATGCCACTTAATCATTTTATGTTAAGAAATATTGGATAATGGATATTCACGAATCATACAAAAGATGGATACTCATACACGAACAAATTATTGGTAGATGAATAGTACTATGTAATAGTACCACCAAAAATTACTGTGCAAAAAATACCACCGACAATTACTGTACAAATAGTGTCATGTGAATAGTACCACCAACAGTTACTGTTCAAATAGTGCTAATTTTCGGGTACTGTACAAATAGTGACGTGTGAATAGTTATTACATAGTAACAATATTTTTCCTATAAATAGCCTTCATTGTCATTCATAATTTACAGTAAAATTAATAGAATTATCTTTAGTTTATCTCAATTCTTTCTAATATTATTGCCTTTATAGCAATTATTTTATAACATTTTAGACATTATAAAAGTCAGGATTATTTTATACACAATTACTAAAAGTGACTAAATAACTCACTCAAGACAGAAAAAAAATAAAAAGACTAAATAATTCACTCAAATAAGCAGAAACACCTTCTAAAATTACATATAATTAACCGCAAACACGCAAACGCATTAGTAATCCAATAATTTGTTATTTGTTGGCGCTAGTTAGTAGAGCTGATGGGACCAACGGTACATTCATTGCCTAGCAAAAAAAATTAAAGGGAGCTCTAAGTTATTTTTACATCAATAAAGATTTTATAAATTAAATAAAAATAAATTTTGAAACTTCTCACATTTAAAATGAGAATCATACTACTAAATTAAATGATCAGTGGTTGAAACTTTAATCGTTAAAAATAAATTACAGAATGATAAATCTAAAGACCCCCAATTTTTATTTTTTTTTGAAAACACAAAGACCTAATTAATATAAAGCATATGGAGAGGCAAGCTCCACTCGCCACCGACCTACGGCGAGAGATTCGCGTGGTATGTGCCGTGTGTGGACTGGATCAAATCCATGCCCCAATAGCCTTTGGACACTAAATCATATAATCAATACAGAGATGACATTTGGGCTGGCCCCATACTAAGTAAACAGAAGTAGGTGGTCCCAATTGTCCCAATTCCTCATCAATAAAACGTGCGTCACTCCCCCATGCAACTTTCTGAATTGGAATTGATAAGATGTAAATTTGGCTCCGCCACTTTCTGAAGAGCAACGATCATTCATTTACATGCCATAATTGTTTGAGAACAAAATTATGAGACTTTTTATTATCAAGTCAGAATATAAATAGACCATTATCTGTCGTTTGAATCTCAACTTCTCAAAATCTTTTCATTGTGAATTCACCATATTATTGATGAGAAAGAAGGTAGGGTGTTCCAATAAATTGACCTACCAAATATCATTTGAAAGTCAGAAACCTTTATCATAGGCATCCGAAGTGAGAGGGCCTCGAGGGAGAAGGGCGAGATTCATGTGTGCTTGTCGTATGATCCTTTTTTCATTTTTCGGATGTCAATCAATAGGGTGGCTAGGCTTGGTTCTTTTCTGGCTAGATTGTCTCTATAGCGTGTGACTGATTTGGATTAGAAGGACATGCTAAGGCAATGTGACCAAGTAACTTGTATAAATTGTATTTAGATGGCTTCCAAGCATATTTAATCTCAAGTTTTGCAATACAACCATTTGGGAGGTTGACATATATCACAGTTGGCAAGTGCTGTTCAAGATTAATTGCCACACAAACTCTAGCGTACCCCATATGAGATTGTGAGACAATTTTTGAATCCATTTGGAACGAGAAACTAATGGTACTAGAAAACTAATTAATTGAGCCCAATTGGAGTCCAGGGGACGAGGGGAATGTTCCCAAGCTTGAGCCTGATTGGTAGTCTTTCACTTGAGAAATTGATAAGTTGTAAATTTGGTCTCACTTTTTAAAAAGCAACGACTTTTCATTATCAAGACAGAATAAAAAGAGACAATTATCCGTCGATTGAATCTTGACTTCCTGAAGTCTTTCCATTGTGAATCCACCATATTCTTGATGGGAAAGAAGGTAGAGGGTTTACCAATAAATTGACCTACCAAATAACATTTCAAAGTCGGGAACCTTTATCATAGACATTTAAAGCGAGGGAGGCAACTTTCTTACCCTCAATGATCTCGGCTTAGAAATAAATAAGGTTAAGGTTGGTGCTCGATTTAGGCATGAAGGAAGCTTTCCAATTTGAAGCCATAGGCCTTGGACCCAAATTGATGGAGGTACATTGAAGAAGCAGGAAATGATCTTCAACAATCAAAATTGTTGAAGATGGCTCAACTCACAATTTGGCAAAGGAATGGTGGCAGAATCAGAATGTGATGGTGGCGAAGCAAAGTAGGAGAATAGGGAAAAACATTAGAGGTAGGGTTCCAGCAAGAAGTTGGTGAACCGACTGTAGGGCCACAATTAGAGAATAATAATTAGAGCACTAAGGTCAGGTTGGAAAAGTGTTTCTTGGCTAGACTACTAGAGTGTCTTTGTGCAGCCACTTACAAATTCAAGAACTTCTCATTCCAAATACTAAATACAGGTCACAACATACATTTCCCTGTTTATTTTATTCTGGTTTCAAGTAGAAATCTCAAATTTAACGTACAAAAAATTACATTTTATTGGCATAAATATGATAATGAACCAAGAAGGACAATAAATCAAACATTCCTGCACACGGTTGACAAGCACTAAGTAAATGATATCAAAGAGTAATTTTTAACCCTCATGCCAAGTGCATACTAACTGCGAGATAGAAAAACTGAGATAAGTAATATGTTAAAATTTTATTCTATTTTCTTGAGCTTATTAAAATACAGAGGTACACATTTTTATTTGGAATACTTAAAATACATTTTCACAACGTACCCAACATTATGCTTTATTGGCATACAAAAATGATAATGAACCAAGGAGGAGTATAAATCAAACATTCACACGGTTGACAAGCACTAAGTTAATGACTTTTTCAAGCTTGACCTTGGAATGAGTATACCCATCGTCATCATCCTTGTATATGATATTTAATACTCGAGTCACATTGTCAATTCGCGTGAGGAATGGCATTGGTACAACAATGGGGTCAAGGCATTCTCTGTTTATATCTTTCCATGCATTCGTAACTCGTTTGCGAAACTCTACGAGAGCATCTTCCTTTGAGGTACAATGCTCGTTCTTATAACTTTCAACTGCTGATGCCACATGTCCTCTTTCTTGCTCAAACTATTAGATGATCAGTATGTGACAATCAGTGGCAAAATGGTAAAATTAACTAGTGAAACTTTAGTGGTAATCTCTTCATGTTTGGAAAGATAATCAAGAGCTAAGCCCTCGTGTTAAATAGAATTCTTATTAAAATCTTTCATGTTCAACTTTTACATTTATGTGGCCTAACTTGAAATCTTTCAGGTTCAACTTTTACATTTATGTGACCGAACTTATAATTGTTATCATTTATTATTCTTCAGTAAACCTATAATTTCTTTGTCATGCAGTAAGGAAATATAACTTGTACCAAGATAAATTAATTTAGGATTCACTAAAATTGGATGATAATAATGACAAAGAATAAGCAGGAATAATTTCAAATTAAGCGATAGAAAATGATTGTGGTGGACATGCATAATTAAGTATTTACTAAAATCTTTTTGGACTATAAGTGAAATTTTCCTCCAATAAGCTACTTAACTTTCATTTTCATTTGCATGCCAATGGAAACAACATATATTACAGAAAAACATTTAAAATCTTCCATGAGGGTTGGTCTGTTTTACCTCGTGGCTTGCCATGTCACTCCTTAATCTGCCAATTACTGATGAAGCTCGAATAATTAGAGTTTCACTTGTTACCCATTTGTGTTAGTAAATCCCCCATTCCAAGAAATGAAGTTGTTGCAAACATCATGTAACCCGCTGATACAAGTGCAACCTTCATATACTCCTCGAATTTCGGAATATAGTTCGTGTGGTACCATTTAGCCTCTTCAAGATATGCTCTAATTAATTTCTTCATCTGAAAATTAATTGAAATAATGCGAATCAAATATAGTTCATTGCTATAATTTATGGAAGAGGCTAATATATATAAAAAAGGATGCAATATTATAATCCTGACCTCTTCTATTGCATAGTATGTGGCGTATGATTTGCCTTGTTTGGCCAATTCTTGGTCTATGTCGGTGTTAACATCCAATAGCGCAAGATAACAATGTCTCATGTATGACGGCAGTTGATGTGAGGCAGAAATATTCCAGCTGTAAAACAAGTTGAAAATGATAAGGGATGTGAATTAAGCTCAACTGATAAAGATTCTGGAGGTGTACCCATACATTGTCAATTCGAGTCCTTTCATTGGAGGTTCACCGGTCGTTAACTTAAGGATCTTATGAGATTAGTCAAGTAAAGCTCAGATATTCACGAATTGAAGGAAATAAAAAAAAAAAAGGATTTGAATTAATCTCTCAATCGCATCTGTAAAAAGTTGAAGCTCGTCAAATGTTCCGTGCACATCGCAAATGTCATCAATAATGGAAGTTATACCAATGACTTTGGTTAATATTCTCCTACCAACGCGATATTGAGGCTCAAAATAAATTTCTATTACCCAATAGTATAACTCTACCAAACTGTCTCTTGCGAAAGGGAAACTTTTGGGGACATCAAAATCTTTCCACCACCTAAAAAATATAAAAGTGTTATAGAATATACAACTAAAATAGTTTATTCAACTCAAAGTTTATCATTGGTCAAGAAATTTAATTACCTTGTAATAGCACTTAGCTCGTTTTGCTGCATCTTCTGCAATATGTTGAAGTCCAATTGGGCAAACTTAAGTAATACGTCGTTATGTAGTTCATCTTCTTGGTATATTGATATGTATTCTCTCGCTCCAAGTCTCGGCATCGTCAATCTAATTGGAGACTTAAGAGCTTTAATGACTTGTGCTGCAAGAAAATTGCTCAAGTTGGACACCATGGACTCGAGGTGAGTGGTGGTGAATGTTAGTACTTCGTCTAGAATATCTTCCCCATGCACTCTAAGATGAGCTGCCTCGTACAAGCTTAAAATTCCTCGAACATTGCTTGATAGAGCTTCGTCAAATTTTCCCTTTGTATCCTTGAATTTGTTGAACACGTCTGATTCAAAAAAGGAAACTTGATTTGGGATATGAAAGGGGCCATGCATGAAAAATATTTAAGCAAGGGAACAAAGTAATTTACCACCATAATTTCGTTTACGCACAAGTAGAGTCAAAACCCTAAACAGCGTGTGCACTCATGTAGTGTGAATGATCGGGGAATTCACTCATAAAGTAAGAGAGATTCATTATATAATGATTTTTCATTTAAAAAAGAAAACTCACCTGATGAATTAACCTCAATATATTCTTATCCATAACCTTTTAAGCATAAGATAAATAGATTCATATAAATTCAGGTTCATTCACTCTCTCTTCTTTTCTAGATTCAACTTTTTTTTTTTTTTTTGATGATTCATGTCTTGAATCATGAGAAGATAAATCCAGCTTTTCTATGGACAAGGACCTAAGTGATTGCTTCGCACGGATATACTTGTAATGATAATGTTTTACGTCGGCTCATCACCTCTTGTTTGTATATATGATAAGGCGTTATATATTTGTTTCAAATCGTTCACATATATGGTACTTAAAAGCTGTGTTATAAAAGGGACGCGTGAAATATTGATATACAGTAGTGGTATACTAGTAAATAATTAAGCTGTCAAATGCTTACCACAAGTGATAGAATGGCCTTGTTGCCTAAGTAATTGAAATCGAAGCGCGATAGCATAAATGTCACTGCCATCTTCTTCAAAGCATTCATGATAGAAGTCATAAATGTATTTTAATGAGGCATCAATCTCGCTTTCGAAATGGTAAGACACCCCTAGGCGTTGAATTGCATCAATCAACTCTAACTTTTGCAAGGCTTTGCGTGGAGCTGCTGTTAGCATTTTCCTCACTTCTTCTTTCAGTAGTTCATGCTCACTTTCTTCATGAGAACCAATTTCCTATATCAGCAAACTTGACATATTTAATAGGGTAAATTGCGTTACATGCTACTAAATTTTGCAGAAAGTTCCAAGAACATTTTTTTTCCTTTTCAGCAAAGTAAGCAAAACTGTGTATTTTAGAAATGAAAGAAAAAAAGTTCCAAGAACTTGATGAGAATGAACACGAGAAATAATATTCTTTACCGTGCGGCTAGAATCATATGAAAGGAAAAAATCTCCCCAGATGGATGGATGAAAATTTGCTGAATGTCGAGGAACCTCATCACCCGAATTTTGATTGGAGAGAGGAACAGCTGAGGCAGAAAATTGAGGCTTCGTGTTTTGGTTGGCAGTTGAATACAATGAAAGTAAGTTACTTAGGATATTCTACACATTTTGCTTGAGGCCATTGCGGTATTTATACTACGATTCTGTATGCTTCGTAACACATGAAATTGATGGTTTCTTTTTGCTAAGCGTGAAATTGATGGTTTTCTTCTTGGATTTGCACGTGAAATTGTGGAGTGGCATGAAGTGTAAAGTTAAAGAAAGATTAAAAATGTCAATCTCCAAAGCTTCTTCTTTTGGCTAATTAATTTAGGTTTCTCTCTTTCTCACATTTTTTTTTTGGAAAAGTAAAGTGTTCTATTAAGATCAATAAAAATTGTATAAAAATGATGCTAAGCAATCATTGCTTTAGCAAAGGATGTTTTCAAGGTTTCACTTTCTATGCAAAAACCTATTTTGAGAACTATTTGAAAATTTCTTTTTATAGGATAGAATTTTTAGTCTAAGAGACTGAAATAAGTCATACTGTCTTCCGAGACATAAGTGTCTCATCTTTTTCTTCTCTTCTTTTAATCTCTCTTTTCACCACAAACACTCATACCTTATAAAATTCATGCCACGTAATCATTTTATGTTATGAAATATTGGATAATGAAAATTCACAACTCATATAAAAGATGGATACTCATGCATGAACAAACTATTGGAAGATGAATAGTACTATATAAATAGTACCACCGACAGTTACTGTACAAAAAAGTGCTGCCGACAATTACTGTACAAATAGTGTCATGTGAATAGTACTATGTGAATAGTACCACCAATAGTTACTATTCAAATAGTACAGTTGACAGTTACTGTTCAAATAGTGCTAATTTTCGAGTACTGTACAAATACTGACGTGTGATTAGTTATTACATAGTAATAATATATTTCCTATAAATAGCCTTTAATGTCATTCAGAATTTATAGTTAAATTAATAGAATTATCTTTAGTTTCTCTCAATTCTTTCTTATATTATTGGTTTTATAGTAATTATTTTATAACATTTTAGACATTATAAAAGTCAGGATTATTTTATCCACAATTACTAAAAGTGACTAAATAATTCACTCAAGACAGAAAAAAAATAAAACTGACTAAATAATTCACTCAAATAAGTAGAAACACCTTCTAAAATTACATATAATTAACCCCAAACACGCAAACGGATTAGTAATCCAATAATTTGTCATTTTATTTGTTGGCGCTAGTTAGTAGAGCTGATGGGACCAACGGTACATTTATTGCCTTGCAAAAAAAAAAAAATTGAAGGGAGCTCTAAGTTAGATTTAATAAATTAAATGAAAATAAATTTTAAAATTTTTTATATTTAAAATAAGAATCATATCACTAAATTATATGATTCGATTTTTTTTTTTTGAAAACACAAAGACCTAATTAAGATAAAGCATATGGAGAGGCAAGCTCGACTCGCCACCGACCTATGGCAAGAGATTCACGTGGTATGTGCCGTGTGTGGACTGGAGCAAATGCATGCCCCAATAGCTTTTGGACACTGAATCACATAATCAATACAGAGTTGACATTTGGGCTTGGCCCATACTAAGTCAATAGAAGTATAATATTCTCCACAGGTGGTCCCAATTGTCCCAATTCCTCATCCATGCAACTTGGACTCATTTATTAAGGGTAAGGCGAGAAGCGGGAGGGGAAAGACATAACTAAAGGCTAGGCTAGGCTTGAGAGAAGTAAAAGATGTGTTTCGGCCTCAATCTGACTCTAACTCTTTCTAAGCTTTGAGAGAAAGAAAGATGTATTTCAATCCAAATCTGACTCTGCCCCTTTAGTCAGGGGTTTTTCATTATTTATAGGCAAACCATTACAAAGCGAATAATTACATGCGGAATATTCACTATTCCTGACAACGACTAAAGCAGCTTCCTCTGCTAAGGGAAAAGCTGTCACGACATACAATAATTTATAATAAGACAAACTTGACGCGACTAAAGCGGCTTCCTTTAATAAAGGAAGCTTCACTTATTACAAACAGACAAACGAGAAATGACAAAAAGATTCTTGTCATCCTATTATTACAAGACAACAAACTTATTAACATGACACGGGAAGCTTCTTCATGGGGTCCACCCGGGATTCTTGGATCTTGTCTGCAATGAGTCACCATCTGTCATTATTGAGATCCATATCATCCCACCACTCCTGACTGTTTTGGCTACTAAAATCATCTCCCCCCCACAGGTCATAGTCAGACCCGAGGTCTGTAGTAGAATAGGCATCTGGATGAGAGAAATTCTGGAAGGCGATGAGGTGCTCATGAAAAGTAGGGCTATCAGGGAAGCGGACATGCCAAAACTCTCGTGGATCAGAAACATCTACACCATGGGCTCTAGCAGTAGCTCTTTTGACTGTAAGGCACTGTTCCCAAGAAATAAAATATTCCCATGGTTCCTGCTGGAGGTGGAAATGGTTGATTGGAATGATGGTTGGCGGAATGACGCGATTCCAAACATCTGTGAGGCGTATGATGAAAACTTGCTGGTGCTGGATAATTTGACCGGTGATGAGTGTTAGAGGGTCAAATGACTGAAACACCTGTGAGAATAGCTTGACGAAGCGGGATTCTGGGAACACACGAACATGTCTCTGAATAAGCTCTGGATCAAAAAGAATTGCCATAGGATAATAATTAAGCCAATACCAAAGATACAAGAATTGCATCTTGGAGAAGTCATAATTATTAAAATCAAGAACTGTATCCCATGGTTCTTCATGCTGGGGATTGTAACGAACAACGTTGCGCACATAATAAACAGAGGATAACAGATCAATAATTCGTCTGAGCCTGATCTCAACGAATTCCTCAAAAAAATCAGTGATTCGGCTTCTAGTGAATGATCGGAGTATCTTGATCTTGATCTCCTCAGGTAGGGCTTCAAGAAATTGAGCCTGCTGGTCTGAACTTAACTCATAAAATGTCTGGGACTGGCCATCAGTGGGATCTGGATTTGAACTGGAACTGCCTGGAATAAGACCTGGAACAAGGGAAGCTGGAAGCTTGCGTCCATCTGGGTTCACCATGCATACAGCTTTTTCGGATGGTGGTGTGCGAGAGAGAAAATCAGCAAGGATATTTTCTTTGCCTGGGATATGTCGCATTGTCCAATTGAATTGGGAAATCCATTCTGTCCATCGGATGAGTTGTGGATCTGGAATATCATTCTGCTTTCTTCTGAGAACGCCCTGAAATCCTTTAAAATCTGTTTCAATAATAAATGGATTCTGAGCAAGATAAAACTTGAATTTTTTAATTCCCTGAATAACTGCAAGAACTTCTCTTTTGAAAGAGGGATAATTGCGTTGTGCTGGCGTGAAAGATCCTGACTTGTAACCACAGACTTGTCTGTGTCCATTGTCTTCTTCAATGAGAACTGCTGTCCAAAAATCAAGGGAAGCATCAGTCTGCAAAATGAGTTCTCCTGGACCTGGGATCTTGAGAGGAGGAAGTGCCTTGCATAACTCCTTTAGCTTCTGAACTGCAACTGTGGCTTCTGGAGACCAGTTTCCAATGTTGGATTTTCGGAGGTACTTGGAAATCTGACTGGTGTAATTGGCCAATGATGGGACATGCGATGAGGCATAATTGATGAGGCCAAGGAATTGTTGGATCTGTGTAATAGTTCTGAGTTCATCAGGAAAATCGAGGACTTTGCTTGATATGTGGTCCTGTAAGAGAATGTGTCCTTCTCTGATCTGCAATCCAAGAAAATCAATAGCATTTAGACCAATTTTCATCTTGGATTCAGCAAGAACTAATCCATGCTGGTAGGTTAGTTCCTGGAACTGTCGGAGATGCTGATGGTGTTCTTCAGCTGTGTTACTGAATATCAAAACATCATCAATGTAGACAATACAGTGCTGCGCGAGTGGCCTATAAACATCATCCATTCTATGTTGGAACTCGGACGGTGCATTCTTGAGACCGAATGGCATGACATTCCATTCATAATGACCCTGTGGAACAACAAAAGCAGTTTTGAATCTGTCAGCTTCAGTAATACCAATCTGCCAAAATCCAGATTTCATATCAAATTTTGAGAAGAATTTAGCTTTGGACAGCTTCTGAAGGAGTTGTTCTTTTCTCGGAAGAGGGTATCTGATATCCTGCAATTGATCATTGAGTTGGCGATAATCTATCACCAATCTCTTCTTTCCTCGAACTTGTTCAGATCTTTTGTTGACATAAAAGGCATGACTTGCCCACAGAGATCTGGATGGTCGGATGAGACGTTGCTCTAGTAGTGCTTGAATTTCAGCTTGACAAAGATCTTCATCTTTTGGCATTCCTGGATGAGAGGCGGTTTGGTGTGGCATCTGCCAATTCTCTTTGTAAGGTAGAGAGACAAAGTGTTTCTCTCTTTCCCAAAACTTGTTTGGAAGATCACCGCAACAGGAAAGGAGGAGGCTTCTTTCTTCAGCAAATTCATCATCTTGAATGGCTGAAACTTGTGAGGGTAACTTCTGTAAGGATACCCAAGGGGTATACTGATTATGCAGGAATTGGAAGCCATCTGTTTGAAATGAGAATGGAGCAAGTAAGGTGAGAAAATCCATTCCTAAGAGAACGTCTTCACAGCATTGATCATACTGATAAAAGCTGTGTCGTATTGAGACATCTGGGGATAAGTGTATGGGAATGGTCATGGAGTGTGCTTCACTTGCAAATCCACTACCAGAAGCAGTGGTAAAGGTTGCTCTGGAGGAAATCCAAAATTCAGGAGGAAGACACTTGGATTTCATGAAAGAAATACATGATCCTGTGTCAAGAAGTGCGGTAACAGTGATAGGAACATATCCTGGAGGGTTTACAACAAGCTTTATGTATGGCTTATAGATTTGTCCTGGGGTAAAGGTAGCTTTGGAAGTGGTAAGGATTTGTTGTTCAGAGGTTTTGTGTATTTTGGCTATGGAGAGGTTTGGTTCTGAATCAGAGGATTCGGATTCGGAGGTGAGATCTGAGGATGAGGCTGTATCAAGGTTAAGGACGGCTTGATCTGGTTCAGAAGTCCATGTGTATAGCTGGTCATCAAAGTTTTGATTTGAGATGAACAAGCTTGGCTGGGAGCTTCTTGGTCTTTTTGAGATAACAATCCTTTGCAAAATGTCCTTTCTTTCCACAAAGAAAACACTTAGTGGAAGAAGAGGGTTTTGATCTTTTCTTCACAAATTTGAACTTCTTGAAAGGTTTTCTGGACTTGTGAAACCTTTTCTGATGTTTGGGCCTCTTGGATTTGTGACACGAGCATGGAGAGTAGCTATGAGTATAACAGCCAAACTTTTGAAAGTCTTTTCTGCAAAAGGTATCCATTGTTTTCTGCTCGTTGCTTTTGAGAAGTTTGCCAAGTCGCTTAGACTCGCACTGGTCTTGAATGAGCTTTCTGGCCATCTGGTACAAGTGAGCAAGACTCACTTGTCTTAGATCTGCAAGATTGGCTCGTCTGAACTCTGTTTCGAGCAGTTCAGGTAGTGGTTGTGGCATGTTGAAGACAAACGCCTTCTTGATGGTTTTTGTATTTTTTCCAAAGATAAAATACAGAGCTTCTTGTCTGAGATAGTAATCTCCAAGTTTTGCAACATCACAGCATTTGTTGAGTAAGAACTCCTTTTCTGCCTTTTCAATCTCTTGGGCTGTTTGTCCTATGAAAACGTTTCGTAGACATGCTAGGAATATCTGAATAGGATCTGCACCTGTGAGGATGATCTGTCTTTCTTCTTCTGTCAGCATCCTTGTCCACCAACTGCGGAGTGATCCTGTAAAAGCAGCAACAAGACGGTCAATGATATCTCTTATCTCAGGAGTAGGATTTCGCAGAGATTCTCCATTTATCCATACATCTATTTTCTCAAGATATTTGAGTCTGTCATCAGGATGAATTGCATCAATGTTCCATAATTGCTTCTGATCTAGAGCATATGGAATAGAAACTTTTCCTTCAATGTTTTGTTATCTTTAAGGTTGCTGTTGTGGAGCCTGTGGGACTTATGCTCGTGGCGGCTGTTGGTTCTAATTTTTTTCTGCTTGGGAAGTTTCGCCTGGGTCACTGGTTGTTTCTGAATCATCAGGATTGGTTTGAACAGGGTTGTGTGTACGTGTCCTTGTGGTGTTCGTGTAGAACGGTGTCACAAGGGTTTGCATAAGAACTGGTCCTTTGTATAGTGGAATCATCTGAGATGATGAATCCTTTTCAAACGGATCAAATGAATCAAAGGACAAAATGACTGAAGAAATTTCACTAGGACCTTCTTTATCGTCTTCATCACCCTACCCGGTTGGGATAATTTTCTCTTTGGAGAGATAATGAGGAGGTGGTGTGAGATCAACCCAATAAGTTTTTTCACAATTTCCACTTGGTATCCAAACTGCATGATCTGGCTTTGGATTATGCTTCCAAGGATGAGAGGACTGCCTCTTCGACTTAGTTGGCTGTTTAATCTTTTGAGCGAGTCGTTCTCTTTTTCTCTTGAACTCGTCTGAATCAAGATAATGCTTCTCTGAAGAAGATTTCTCCAAATTGATCATGTTGACGCTGTTCCAAGAACGAACTTGTCCAGAAGGGTTTCGAATTGGAGCGGCCTTCTGAAGCTTTTTCCAGTTAATAGGATTCTGCTGGTGATATCTGTGATTTCTGTGGAAAGCCTTGTGAAGGTCATTATATTGGTCATAACAACCTTGTCTGAGATGCTCATGGGCTTCTTTTGTCCATGCAACATGTTCCCTGAGATCTGACCATATCTTCTCAATGGCAGCATTCTGGGCTTTTGCATTCATGTTGCCCCAATTGATTGCTGACTCGATTGGTCCAACATCTTGTGGTCTGGTTTTGGTAACTTGCCATTTACCAACATATGCATTGTCGGCTTCTCCAGTACAGTAGATGTCTTCAGGAAAATTCACAGAGCAGACATATCTCAAGGATCTAGATCTGGAAGCAAAGGGTTTTCTGACACAGTGTGGACAGGACTGAGGATGTCCAGCAAGTTGACATTTTTCACATGGTTCAGCTGGTTGGGATTCTGTTGGAAATGATATGGCGACACGACCTGGTTCTAGAGGATGTCTAGAGATTTTTGGTGAATCATGGATGATTGGTCGGTTATGGCTTCTTTCATAATCATTTTTCCAACGAGGAGGGAAAGTGAGTTCATGTTTGGTGTAGATTTTTGGTTGGGTAACATTACTATCACCTAACACGTGGACTCGAGGCTTACAGTTGTGGTCCATGGAAAAGAGATGGGTTTGGACTTTATAGGTCATAGAATGATGGAGTGCTACAACGGTTTCATTTGGGTTCATATCAGCTCCATAAAGTTGGATAAGGACCTGTATGGTTTGAGAAAGGGTAGGACGGGAAAGATCAAGGGTGAAGTTTGGTTCAACCTGGATGAGAACATGGCCATTATGAAGACCTGCTTCAACGGCACAGATGAGTGCATCATCAAACTTACGCCACTTGGTATCTAGTAAAGAGACTAAACATGAAACATTTTTTCCGGCATGAAAACTTGGCTGTAAGGCTAGACGAATGGATCCAAGGTGTAAACCTTTGTAACCTTTCTGTCTATATCTACGGAGATCAAGTTCAGAAAGTATAGGAAGATAGGTTTCTGAGCGGGAAGAAGATACGGTTTGGACAGAGACCGTAGAGGATTTATACACGGCTGTAAGGGTTGCTGGCTTGGTAGGTAATAGAGATTTGAACTTTTGTGTGAGTTGGGAGGTTTGGTAATATGAGTATGGGTTTAACGGAGAGAGTTTGAAGAGTTCACCTGGTTTGGTAGATGGAGGTGTTTGGGTTATGTCTACCTCATAGTGAGATGCGGAAGGATCAAAGGAAATGACTTCAGAGTTGTTAGCAACAACTTCTTGTTCTGGCAGGCGAAGATCAGACATGGTGGATACACTGGTCACGACTGGACTTACTGCGGGACTTACTGCGCCTTTCTTCACTCTTTAATGGCTATTGCCCTATTGCCAAAGACTCTAGTGTTCAACACACAAGTATTGTTTAAGACCTTCAATACCAGAATAGGGAAGTGCTACAGTTAACTAGGCTCTGAGACCACTAAGGGTAAGGCGGGAAGCGGGAGGCAGAAGACATAACTAAAGGCTAGGCTAGGCTTGAGAGAAGTAAAAGATGTGTTTCGGGCTCAATCTGACTCTAACTCTTTCTAAGCTTTGAGAGAAAGAAAGATGTATTTCAATCCAAATCTGACTCTGCCCCTTTAGTCAGGGGTTCTTCATTATTTATAGGCAAACCATTACAAAGCGAATAATTACATGCGGAATATTCACTATTCCTGACAACGACTAAAGCAGCTTCCTCTGCTAAGGGAAAAGCTGTCACGACATACAATAATTCATAATAAGACAAACTTGACGCGACTAAAGCGGCTTCCTTTAATAAAGGAAACTTCACTTATTACAAACAGACAAATGAGAAATGACAAAAAGATTCTTGTCATCCTATTATTACAAAACAACAAACTTATTAACATGACACGGGAAGCTTCCTCATGGGGTCCATCCGGGATTCTTGGATCTTGTCTGCAATGAGTCACCATCTGTCATTATTGAGATCCATATCATCCCACCACTCCTGACTGTTTTGGCTACTAAAATCTTGGGCTGTTTGTCCTACGAAAACGTTTCGTAGACATGCTAGGAATATCTGAATAGGATCTGCACCTGTGAGGATGATCTGTCTTTCTTCTTCTGTCAGCATCCTTGTCCACCAACTACGGAGTGATCCTGTAAAAGCAGCAACAAGACAGTCAATTATATCTCTTATCTCAAGAGTAGGATTTCGGAGAGATTCTCCATTTATCCATGCATCCATTTTCTCAAGATATTTGAGTCTGTCATCAGGAGGAATTGCATCTATGTTCCAGAATTGCTTGTGATCTGGAGCATATGGGATAGAAACTTTTCCTTCAATGTTTTGTTGTCTTTGAGGTTGCTGTTGTGGAACCTGTGGGACTTGTGCTTGTGGCGGCTGTTGGTCGTAAAATAATTTATTTGTAAAATTTATTTTTATAAGAAAATATTTTTTTTAAATAATAAAATTTTTACTTGGGTTCTATTTATTTGTAGTAAAATAATTTGTTAGAAAAAAATATTTTTTTAAAAAAAATAAAATATTAAAAAATATTTTATGGTATTTGAATTTCAGAAACTATTTTTTTCTTCTAAAGGACATAAAAATATTTTTCTAAATTTTGTACTAATCATAATATTTGATCAAAAAATATTTTTTAATTGACTAATTTTTATGTGTTACCAAATATCGAATTTTTTTTTTAAAAAAATTAAAAAATATTTTTACTGAAAAATATTTTTTAATTAATTAATTTTTTAATATTATCAAATACTAAAAAATTTAAAAAAAAAATTTCAAATTTTTTTTTTTACAGCCAACTAACAGAGCCCTGATAAACCTTAAATCAGGAAGCCAGCTCGGTTGGTCCCAATTGTACCAATTCCTCTTTATTATTGTTTTTTTATGTCGGTAATTGTACTAATTCCTCATGTTTACACTATAGTCACTAGATTTGTCCTACTCTCATTTGATTGTACGTCCCGATGTACATTTACGTAGCGAAATACTGTAATTTTATATTTTATTTTATTATAATTAGTGATTTAAATAATATACAAATTTTTACAAAAAAAAATAACAAAAATAAATAAAAAATTTAAAAATTACTAACATATATATGTAAAGTGCAAACCTTGTTAAGATATGAAAATATTCTACTTTGAATTTTCAAATAGAAGTAATAGGAATATTCTACAAGCAAATTGGATAAATGATTTTTTTTTTGTCATAGGATAAATGAGTTAAGTAGAACACACTTTTCGAGAAAAAAAAAAGGCAGAACACATTTAAGAGTATTTAACTAAGTATAGTTGAATATTCTTGTTTTTCCACATAAGGCTGAAGGGTGAGGCGGCAAGCAGCTCAAATTTCTCTCTCAAACCGCCTCTCCTTTCTTCCTTTTTCTCTTCGTTTTCTTTGCTTAATTCTCCCATGGCTTTCCTTCTTTGCTTTTCTTTTCTTATTTGTATACTATATATTCTTCCATAGTTTTCGATTGCCAGTTTTGTATTGGAGTGTGTTTTTAGTTCTTTTTCTCTGCTCACTAGCTATTAAATACGATTTTCGGAGATTCGTGTTTAACGGTATTCATTTTTTCTTTTTTTTCCTTAGATGTTAGCCCTTTGTACTGGCATTTTTGGTGGGTACTTCCAAACCCACCGTGTACTAGTGTCTTTTTGTTCGTGGCCTAGTGATAATTACAAATTCTCACATATTTGGGTCTCTTTTTCTTGATGTACAAGGCTTTAGCTTGGTAATAAGTGATATATGACTCAATTTTTTACTTTTCCTTTTTTTTCGGGTTGTGGTGTGTTGTCCCACCATTCGTACATCAGGTTCGGATTCTACTGCTCAACTAGTTTCAGCTGTTTTTCGGGGTTTCTTGAATTGTGCTCAAAGCGTTTCGTTTGCTCTTCACAATATATCGTGCCTATCATCCTCGATTAGCCATTTTCGGCTCCTATTTACACGACCTGCCCATGTGGTAGTTTGAGTTGCTTTAGCAATTAAGACAGATTTTATCTCCGGTAGTTGGTGTTTCAACCCTTTTTTAGTAATTTTTTTGCTAGTTTTATGTGTACAATCAGTTGTCTCGGCATCTAGTTTTAATTGAACTTCTTGTACTTTTTGGTAGTTATAATGAATTCATCTTCCAAAAAACAAAAACAAAAACTAAATATAGTTGTGCTTGTATGGTTCTGCTAGAAATAACAACGAAAACCAAAATTCATTTCCCCATCTCGTCTGCTGCTATTAGACAAAACTGATGGGACATTCAGCCTCCCTTGTTGAATTAAAACTAGACTCCCCCTTTCTTCTGATATTATCTAGGAAGGAAGGGTAAAAAAATAAAAAAAGATGCTACGAATTGCATATTCAATTCATTCATTTTAAGGCCGGTGAATTTTACTATGAGATAACACTTCGAAAGATAAGTTAGTTCGTAATTGTTGAGAATGTGATTAGGGATGACAATGAATATGTATTTCATTTATCCATTTCTCTTCACATTATTTACCGTATAATCAATTTAAATAATTTTGACAGCCTAACCAATATCACATTTGGAAGAGAAATTGAAAAGGATGCTAGGAATATAATACTGCAAAATTGCATCCCATATTCATTTCATCCTAAGTTAATGAACTTCTATTATCACCCAATACTTTGAAAAAATCAGCTGGCTCCTATTGGTTGTTGAGAATGTGATTAAAGATGACAATGGGTATACGTATACATTTCATTTATCCATTTCTCTCAACATTATTTAACTAATTAATTTAAATAATTTTGATAGTCAAACCAATGTCAGCATTTGGAGGATAGATTTAAAAAGATGCTATGAATATACTATGCAAATTAATTGCATCCATATTTTGTCCATCCTAAGTTTGTAGAGTTTTACCATCGGCCAATACTTCAAAAAATGAGCTAGTTCATGGTTGTCAAGAATGCTGACTAATGAAATTTTTTCTCAAAACCATCTGTCAAGCTAAATTGAAGCCCAAAAGTATTATCTTTTTTCATATTAATAACATTTATAACTTATCGAAATACATAAAATTCCAATACCAATGTATTGATTCAATTCATACCATCAAGAAGTGGGTGTTATATATCCAAACTACTTGTCTTAGCTCTTTATTGTGTGTATTGATCATCTCCTTCTATATATATATATATATATATATGTTGATTGTAATGTAAATGATTGCTTCTCTATAATCAAGGGCTTTGCCCCTTTTATAGCCTAGTACTTGCTTAGCTTAGTAATAAACGCTCCTTTTTTGTGAAAGTGAAAAGGTCTACAAATATGCATATATTAATAATGTTACTTTTTGGTTACTAGAAATTTTGCTACCTCATACAAACGGATTCAAACCATCTAATGGAATAAAACTTGATTTAGTTTAATTTATTTTATGTAAACGGATTCAAAACATACTAATAATCAAATAAACGAGGATAAAGTTGTTTGGAAAACAATTGACGGAATTACATAGCAATTGGGTGGGGCTGGTGAAGAAAGAGGTAAAAACCAAATTGCAGAGCATTAGAAGTCCAAAAATACAACCAAAATATGGAAATTAAGATGTGTGCAATAGAAGAAAATTGAATCCAAAAGGACTTTCCATATTATAGGTGGTTCGAATATCTATATAAATGTGTAAGCCTATGTTAGATATTGATTTTTTTTCCTAAGTAAGCAAGTATATTTATTGAAGAAAAACTATGAAAACAAACATTTCTAATCCTTTGTCTTATAACTGCAAAAATCTTCAAAGATAGTTCCTCTTCCGAGAGGACTTTATTATTGAACACATCCTTAATTTATAGATATTCGTCTTGATGGAGATGAGAAAAAATAGAAAGAAACAATACAAGAAAAGAACAGAGAGGGGATTGAGAGACATGTGGACCATCGAGTGATGGAATAAGAGTTGAAATCTCTCAGCTGAGTACTGAATATTTTAGGCAAATCTTGAATAGCTGCAGTAAGGTGGAGTGTTGGATTTCATCAAAGAGAGCATGGCCATGTTTTTCCTTTTTGGACGTCAAGTGCAATTCAAATCTTAGTTTGTGCTAAAGCTTTTTATACTCGACACATCAGAAAAAAATGCGGATGTACACCAACAATTCTATTTCCTGCTACAGCTGCAAGCCAGATGATAAAGTTTGCCATTATCTATGGCAGCATAGGAGAACACCTCGAATGAAGTGGTGATAACCACTAGAATAACCTATTAGAACATCACACCTATAGAGAAAATATGATGATTACTGAAAATCTACTGAAAATATATCGACATTTTAAGCAAACTCTTGCTAGATAAGCGAAAATTATAGGCTGCACACATTCTTTCATTGTGTATCAGGTATAAATATACAGTAGAAAGTGTTTGTTGGGTTTTTGGCTTAAGCCCAAACCCAAGCAGAAGTTGAAAATAAAAAGAAGTCCATTAGGAGAATAAATAGGTTTTCTAATTCTATTGGAATTAGAATTAGCTGCCTATAAATATGACTTTCTAGCTTGTAATTATGTGTTATGAGAAGAAGTCCATTAGGAGAATAAATAGGTTTTCTAATTCTATTGGTGTTAGAATTAGCTGCCTATAAATATGACTTTCTAGCTTGTAATTATGTGTTATGAGAGCCACACCCCACGGGGGAGTATAGTAAGGGGTGAGCCAAGTGTTGAGAGTGTTTTTCTTACTTTTGTCAGAAAAAAACTGATTTGGGGAGGGTTTAGACTTTAACTATAAATAAAGTCCTTGTGCAAGGGTTCAAACTTTTTCGGTTTATAAAGTCACTTGGGAGGTTTTATAGTTTTTCCTAAAACTATGAGCTAGCGTTTGAGTGAGAAAAATGTTTGGATCTTTTTCCGTCAAAAAAATCCTTCGTATTGTAATAGTTTATTGCTGATTAGTGCATTTCCCAATTACATGGGTTGTGGACGTAGGTAGAGGGTCAAACCATGTTAAATTCTGAGTGTTGATTTCCGTTGTACTTGTGTGATATGTGTATGTGTAGGTGTCCCTATTCCCAACAGTGTTCGACTTTGAGTACAATAGGTCTCCTAAGCAACAGAAAGGCATATTCAAAAATATACATGATAAGATAAACTAGCTACAATTTTGCAACATTAGTTTGTTCGTTACAAGCGAACTATTGTGCTCTATCATGCCCCTCAAGCTAGGCGGTCCACAAAGGACACCTAGCTTGACACGTTGTTGCAGAAATTGAAGTCGCATAAGGGCCATCACGACAGAATCTGCTAGCTGATCCGTATATAGAGTGAACATGAGAAACTTTAAGAGTCTTATTAGCTACCTAATCATGAACGAAATGAAAATCAAATGCAATGTGCTTCATCCTTGAGTGAGAGACAGGATTCACACCCAAGTATGTCACACTAATATTATCACAATATATTGTTGGGACATCACTCAAGGAAAGCTGAAGTTCAGTGATTATAAGTTTTGTATCCAATTAATCTCGGTAATGGCAGCAGCTACAGCTCGATATTCTGCCTCCTTGGAGGAGCGAGCAACTAATGGTTGCTTTTTCGAGGACCAACTTATTGGATTGTCTCCAAGAAAAACCACATAAGCCGAAGTAGATGTTCGATCATCAATATTTATTTCCAAATCAGCATCTGAAAAGGCTAAGAGGCTAAGAGGCGAAGCTTAGTAGATTTGCGCAACATGAGTCCATGGCCAACAGTCCCTTTAAGATAGCGAATAATTCTATTTGTCGTAGCCCAATGATTCCGAGTTGCTTGTACATAAACTGGGATAGTATATTAACTATGAATGAAATGTCTTGATGAGTTAAGGAAAGATACTGCAGTCTGCCTACCACAAATGTCAATTGTTCAAAGTTTCACGTACGGCTGATAAGTTGATTCAATTTTCAAGTATCAATTTATTTTCAAGAAGAGGAGTTTCACTTTTCTTCAATTGAATTTGGTTGAGCTATTCTTTTAATTACAAAAATTATTTTATTAAAATATTTTTTTTCATTACCATGGATCCTTACTCTCGAAGCAGCACTCTATGCGTTGAATTAAAAAATATATATATAAATATTTCACAATCACAATCAAAATCAATTTTTGACTCCACTTCACCTACTATTCCCAATACTAATCTTAAATGAAGTATAGATATAAGTTCAGATGTTTGAAAATTTTGTATCCAAGATAAGGAAAAATGAATTGTTATTTATAATATTTGCAAAAAAAAATATTTTCTTTCAAAAGAAATTTAGAACGTGTACTTTAAAAAGGAATTTGGAGTGTATCTATCTCGATTTATTTAATGATAAAATTCAAACTCAATAACATGTTTCTCAATCCAGTGGTGTGACTACTTTTCGTTATTCACATAAAGTAAATAGGACAGAATTAGCGAAATTTATTCTTACATCTGAAACACTATTTAATTTTGGTGAATATCTTGCTTTTAAAGCCTATGTCAAAAAGGCTTTACAACATACTTTTGTAAGAGTTCAAAGAAATATTTTTAAAAAATCAACGGGATATAAAGACAGCTAAGTCTAGCCCAACTCGTGACCTATGGTAGCGGTTTCATGGGCCTAGTCGGGTCTTATATTATAAGAAATGAGCTCAGTCCACCTCGTCTCACTAAATATCTGTGCCAAATCGAACTCAATTTTCTTGACCCATAACTCGGTCAGTCATACCGGGCTAGCCCATATATCAACTTTTGAGAGAGGTATCACTACTAGAGTACTTTCGAAAACCAATTGTGAGTAAGAAGTAATGAAGTTCAGTGCACCATACTCTAGGAGCTTGTTTAAGACCATAAATAGCTTTCTTCAACTTACATACATGCACAAGATGATGAGTATCAACGAAACCTCATCTTCCAAAGTCCTTTGGAAAAAAATATTGTTAATATCTAATTGGCATAACACCTAGTTAAATTGCACAGAGACAGTAAAAATAAGTCTAATGGTAATTGGTTTAACCATGGGGCGAAATGTGGTAGTATAATCAACACCTGGACGTTGGTGAAAACCTTTCACCACTAGTCTCGCCTTATACCATTCTATAGTTTCATCTGCCTTTCTTTTGATCCGAAACACCCATTTGCACCCAATCATATTACAATTTGGCTTAGGTAGAACTAGCTCCCGAGTGCCATTGCGCACCAAGGCATCAAGCTCCTTGCACAACATCGTTCGGAACTGAGGTAATTGACTTGCTTGTTTAAAAGTGTGTGGTTTAAACTTCAGAGTGCTATGGGGAAGAGAGAGATGTGAGACACATCTAAGAAATTGGTTTAGTAATGTTATTTTTAGATCGAGTAGTCATTTGATGTTGAGAGTGAGGAGCGAGTTTAGAAACATTGCCTGACAAAAAAAATTTGATGGTGAAGGTTGAGATTCCGATACAGAGACTGGAAGCAGGCCATCATCGACGTGAGTTGCAGAGAGGGGTACCTGTGAGAGAAGAAGAGAAGCACACGAAGGTTCAGGGGGGATGCTAGTGCGAGAACGTTGTAGGGGAACGTAAGGAATTGAAATATTAGTAGTAGTTGATTGAAGTTGCGTAGGGCTTGAAGAAGTAAAGTCTTGAGCATAGGACATAGTGGTTGGGTACAACCATTGATAGCTTGATTAATTTAATTGCTTTAACTGTTTAACTAACTCCAACAGTCAAGATTCTTTTGTAACTAACAACTAACTCTTAACTCTTTAGCTATCTTCGATTGGGGATGTCTTTGTTGAGGATGAGCTTGAGTGATCCTCATTTCCTGAGTTGGTATTGCTATGTTGTGTTGAGTGAGCTACTTGTTTATCAGAACTTATACAAAGTAAACTCTAAGCTACAAATTGAAAATGAAAATCTCCATTCTTTGGCATTACGATTCAAAGAAAGTAAGCGAGCATATTTTATAAAAGTTGAATGGAATGGTAAAATAATACTTTGTTGTATCTAAGATCCTGACTCAAAATCAATATCCCTTATCTCTTTTCGCTAAACTAGAATGTATATTAGGATGTGTTTTTATACTTTTGTAGTCTCAGAGTGACTTCCTACCTAAGGTAAAAAAGCAAGCAAACAAGATTATAACATTTTCTACTAAATTTTTACTTATCGTTGATTATCTTTTGTACTTAATCTAAAATATTGGTTGTTTCTTTAACGAATATCAATTCAATATATAGAATAAAATTGAGAAAAATAGTTTATTTGGTCCTAAACGTTTGCGGGTTTTAACATTTTGGTCCTAAACATTTTAAATCAAACATTTTAGTCCCAAACGTTTAACCTATGGGACACTGTTAGTCCATTGTCTAATTTTTGTTAGATTTTGATTGTTAAAGTCGCGTGACTACACACTGCAAGAATAAAGAAAAAGCTTTGAAGGTTATTTTTGTAATTTAGCTTACAATCATTCTCTTCACAAATGATCACTCTATCCGAGTTCTCTCCAATTCTTTTTTCTCTTCTCTTTTTAATGTAAGAACTCTAACCCTAAGCCTATTCCCATCATCAAATTGCAAGCAACTTCAAATCGGCCATCAGCAAGCAACAAAAAATAGGTTATGGATTCTTTCTCTCCATACAGTAAGTATCAAGCTCCCGAGCGTATTACAATTTCTAATAATATAGTTGATTATCCAATCAACTGGAATGAGATAAGTCAATGTTAGCTATAGCTTTTGTAAGTTGGATAAACAAAAGCTGAAACTGATGAATTTTTGTTTTCCTATCCTACTTGTTCCAATAATAAAATGGCCACTTATTTGTTTTCTGAGTACACTCTCTGTTTTAATGTTTGATTTATGATCCATATTCTCTTTTTATTGTGGTATATAATTATTTTCTTGACAATTCTCCATGAATCAATTTTATTTTTCATACTGCAAAGTTCCTGCGTGTACAAGAAGATGTTCATGGGTTTCCAACATGATTCTGCAGACCATTTTCACTTACCAAACCAAAACTCAACCATTCGAAGAGGGTATGTCTTATTCATCTACATTGACAATGGAGGTTGAGCCATTAAAAGTAATTAACTCCAGTGAAAATGCATTAAAGACCATCTATTCAAAATTATCATCGGTAGAGAAAGAAAAATATGGAGCTGCTTCCTTCAGAAACACAAGAATTGGGGATGGCCAATTTGAATTGGGGAGAATTAGGGAATTTAGGGTTTGTCTAGAATTCGGGAGAATTGGTTTGATGAGATCGGGTGAGGTTATAAAACAAGTAAGAGAAGAGAATGACTTGTAATGACCAAAATAACCTTCAAAGCTTTTTCTTTTTTACTCGCAGCGTGCAAGTCACACGATTTTAACGAGAAAATCTAATAGAAATTGGACAATGGACTAACGGTGTCTCATAGATTAAACGTTTGGGATTAAAGTATCTGATTTAAGGCTTTTAAGATCAAAATGTCAAAATCTACAAACGTTTAGGACCAAATAAATTGTTTTCTCAATAAAATTTAACAAAACCAAGGAGCAGAGAAATATGAAGTCGTGAGTGCTTTTAACTGTTCATTTCTCCGGTTTACTGCAAAGATAGAATGGAGAATGATAACAAGACTTCAATTATGGACTCAATTTTACAATTCTAACCAGCTAAGCTCTAGTTGATGAATACTTCAAAATCGTGCCAATTCAAATACTTGCATGATTGCAGACTCCACCGCTAACAAAGTAATAATACATTTATTTGATTTATACATTTAATGGTCCAAATTATTTTATTACTTTATCATGATTGATCTCACTCATAATATTATAACAGGAACTAACTTTTTGTATCGTAAGAATAACAACCCAAAAAGAAAAGAAAAAAAATCACACGTGAACAAACAGTATTTCCATGGGTGAATAGTAATGCGTGAATAGTAAGCTACTTAGTAAATGAACAGTATTTCGGATAAATGAACAGTACGCCTCCAGGTAAACAAATGGTAATTGGACAACAACTGTATAATAGCCGCATAATAATCATATTTTTTTCTATAAATACCGCTTTGTTCCAATTCAAAACTTCAAATGAAATTAATAGAATTTTCTTTAGTTTTCTCTCAATTATATAATTTTTCTATTTAGTTGCTTAGGTGACAATTGGTATATTGGAATGAATTAATAATGAAATGACATTTTCAACTCTATTTTAATTCCCATGCTTAATATGGAGTAATGAATTTGAAAACAGACTAATAATCAAACAAATACGAGGATAAGATGCGTGGAGAACAATTGACTGCATTAGCAAAGCAATTTGTAAGTGTTTGTTGGGGGGAAGGGAGAAGAAACAGGTAAAGAACAAATTGTAGAGCATTAAAAGTCCAAAAGGTACCACATTTTTCGGCAAGCGGAAGCTGATATTCTTGAACAAAAAATACAACCAAAACGTGCAAAGATGTAAATAGAAGAAGAAAATTGAATCTAAAAGGACTTTGCATTAATGGTGGTTTGAATATTTACATAATTTTGACTTGTAAATCTGTAAGCCTATGATGTACAGGAATTTGGTAGATATTGATCTTGATGGAGATGAGAAAAGTAGAAAAAGAAACAATAAAATAGATGTGGATCATCGACAATATTAATCTGTGTAACAAAGTCATCAAATTTCTATATTCGCAGAGCTTCCACGGCCGAATAAGTGTAAAGATCTCTCAGCTGAGTACTGAATCTTAAAGGCAAATCTTGAGCAATCTGCAGTAAGGTGGAACATTGGATTCCATCAACGAGAGCATGACCATGTTCTTTTTTAGGCTTCAGATATTAGTTTGGTCTGAAGCCTTTTTTCCCTTTACACTCAACCAGCTAATTAGTTCCAAGAATAATACGAAGCATCACATTTGCAAAGAATGAGATTTGGACTCCAAACAGGGTTGGCAATGAAAGCAGGATCAACATATTCTAATTGCCATTATCTGGAGATATGAAACAGGTTATTCATATTACTAATTTATCATCATTTGGAAAAAAAAATATCTCAAAAAGGTATGAAATGTTAACGACTGAAACAGAAACCTTCATTTATTTTCTTCAACAACCAAGGGACCTTTTCTTATTGCATGCCACAAGATTCAAACTGAGCAATTGAAACTTTGGTGGTTCAAAACCCATTTATCGGCTAAACCTGCAAGTTCAAGATTTAATTAGAGTGGGAAAACATATATGATCCTATTTCCTTTGATGGGTGTGCATAACTTGAGCCCTCCAAATAATGTACTCAACTTCACTAAACTCGAACTGAGAAATTGATTAGGAAACTAACTACACTTGGTGTAAAATAATGCCTTCACTTAAATGCCAAGAAAGTAGTGCAAGGATTGTACAATAAATTTTAGGATTCCTTCATAACAAAATGATATGAAATTTTGTGATTTCACTACAAAAATAACACAGAGCTTACTCACCTGCCATTCATATTCTAATTAATGGAGAAGACACAATCGTGAAAAGGAATAAAATTGTAAACGAAATAGTGAGAGCACGCAAAGGAACTAAAAATAGAAATAAAGAAAACAAAAAGTCATGAGCATAGTAAGTATAAGTAGTAAACCTGCAAATTCAAAATGTAAAATGGGTTTTAAAACTTCCTTTTGAAGAATTATTATTATTATTTTTTTAATAAAAAACCTAGTTTGAAAAAGTTTAAAAATTAAGAATGAATCTTAAATTTCAATACAAAATGAAATTTTCCAATGTCAGCGAGCATAGATAGCAGAGGCAGGACGAGAAGAGAGCAGAAAAATGAATTTAAAATCATCTCCCTCCCATTTTCTAGTTAATAGAGAAGAAGCAAACTCGAAAAAGGAAAAGAAGTTGAAATGTATTTGAAATAAGAAGAAACAAAATAGTAATGAACATATATAGACGGTGGTTGAATTATACTTACAGATAGTAAATTAATTTTCAGATTGAATGTTGTTCATATCGACCCAAATGTTTGGAATATGGGCAATCTTGTGCCACTTTGGACCGCTTCCCCTTGTTCAGCTCTCATTTTTCAATCTTCAATGAGAGCAAGGATGACGGCATATCAGGAATGGAAACACTTAACGTCAACATTCCAAAATTTCAAAATCTTAATAGACGAGAGGTCTTGCAGTGACGGTAACACAACCAACTTCTCACAATTTACAATCCTCAGTGACCGCAAAGATGGAAGGTGTCCCAAAGGTGGGAATTGCTCACATGAATCACAACCAATTAGTTCGAATTCCAATAAATTCTTAAGCAGCTCGTTCGTCATCCAATGAAACCTTGAACCCCTAAAATTGTTAATTTCTAACCTTTTTAAATATGGGTAAAGTTTGAGACTTTCAATAACATCCTTCTCGTCTTTCAAATCCAATGCCTCTCTCTCACCAGTCCACCGAAGTTCTAAATCATCAACTTCTGAACTTCTATTCAGAAACTCGGAAGGATTCACCCCATAATCCGTTCCTAGTTCTTTAACACTTTTTAATCGTAAATTAATATCCTTAATCAAATGAGAGATCTTGACACGAAAGTGAAGCTTTCTTATGGGAGAATAGAAGTTGCGTACCTTGTCCCATTTCTTTTGTGGCATCTCTACCTTTCGAAGCTCAAACATAAAACTTGTCATTACAACATGATATTATTTGATCATTTTAATATTAATCATTTTAAGATAACATATTATTAATCCCTAGTTGCGAATAGAAAAAGAAAAAAAAATTAAGGGAAACGAGCTACACATAATTAGTTGAAATTAAGGAAATAAAATTAATTTATTATATTGTCTTTTAATTGACCCATACTTGTAGTTCGGGATCACTTTCTTCTTTCGCATAAGCTACAATCTTCTACACGCCCTCATGAGCTCCAATTCATCTTTGGATATTCATTATTGATTATGGGTATTATCATAAAATTGTCCAAAAGATTTTTTTTAAAGAAAAGAAACATTATCAAAAAAATATTAAACATTACGAGATAATCATAAATTCAACGATATCCTAATTAATTAAATTCCCCACAATCAAGTCTCTTGCATGCAACTTTATTGATTAATTCAGTCCTAATTAATTAATTAATCATAGTGATGAATAATTGTTTGGATTCCTTAATTTATGGTTCAATGGTAAGGAAGTGAATGTCCACCCTTCTTCCTCCATCATCTCACAATCCTCTCGTTATTTTATGGTTCAATACACCGATCACATAGTAACCCCATAATCAGAGCACACACAAAAAAAAAAAAAAAAAAGAAGAAAAAGACCATCCCGTGATTAAAAAAAGAGTGCACATTTTTCGTTTTTCATTAAGTTTTATAAATTATATATAGAATTTTATCCTACCATTTGGATTGGCATATGTATTATTGTGAGTTAAAAGAATGTTTGCATGTATATATTGGTGCAATGTGTAACTTCCAAAAAATTAAATAGTATGGGCGATCATAAAATTAAATATTATTAGTAGTGTATTTTTTATTTATAAATTTAGAACTGTTACAAAATCTCATAATTTAAAATAAATATAAACTTAGAACAAAGAGTTAAAGATTCTCATGCAAGATAATTCGTAACTTTAAAAAGAATATACTAGCGTTTAAGTCAAAATAAGATAATTAGGCCTTGTCGTCACAATTAATATTCCATAACAGTCTCAAAACATTGAATTTATGTATTTATAGGCTAATATCATGTAATAGCAATACATCAAAAGGCAAGTAGGTTTTGATTTACTTTATCATGAAAATCTATGTACTCATAATATATTTTTATATAGTGAACCGATTAGTAACTTTACAGAGGTAGAATTCAAATACATGCATATCCTATTACCATAGCAAGTGGTTTGAGGAAGAAAAATGAAACTTTCTAGAACTACTTTATCGAAGTCAACAATGCAAGGCAAAAGCTTCGGAAAGCTATCATTTATATTCTATTCGATATCAACATCCCACCATAATTATATTCAACAAGTAATTTATTGAAATGGTTTTAAATTTTTGTCTTTTTATATATTTAAGTTCTTTATTTTTTATTTTTGACAAAATAGTTCTTCATCTTTTATTTTTGTAACAATTATTAGTTCTTGGAGCAAAATCTATCAAAAAAATATCTTTAGTAAGTACGTAGATGACACATAATCGCAAAATTTACAAATCTTTAAGTGTAAAAATGTCATACGATAAAATATAAATATCTTAAAGTTTATGCATTTTGTAGCCACGTGTCATTTACGTGCTCATTAACGTTATTTTTTAACAGGTTTTGCTCTAAAGACTAATAGTGGTCACCAATATGAAAGATGAATGACCATTTTGTCAAAAATAAAAGATAGAGGAAAAACATGGTATTATGCAAGAGATCTTGGGATCTTGCTTTGTATGCAAGAGATCTACTTGTATGATTTTTGCTTTGTATGCAAGAGATCTTGAGATCAATTTTCGACAAGTGTAACATGCTATAAGATTGACTTTAGGTCTCCCATAATCAAGGCATCATGTCCAAATTTGCCTAATAACAACATCGTATCCTAGGAAAAATACGGACTTTCTCCTGTGATTTTTTTCCAGTGGTAAGTAAAATTCCAAAGGAAATATTAAATTTTTTTTTGGTACAATGAAGGCCGAAATCAAGGTTCAAACATGAAACCTGTCATTACAACATGACATTATTTGACCATTTTAATATTAATCATTTTAAGATAACATATTATAAATAATCCCTAGTTGCGAAAAGAAAAAGAAAAAAAAATAAGGGAAAGGAGCTACACATAAATAGTTGAAATTAAGGAAATCAAATTAATTTATTATATTGTCTTTTAATTGACCCATACTTGTAGTTCGGGATCACTTTCTTCGCATAAGCCACAATCTTATAAACGCCCTCATGAGCTCCAATTCATCTTTCAATATTCATTATTGATTATGGGTATTATCATAAAATTGTTCAAAAGATTTTTTTTAAGAAAAGAAACATTATCAAAAAAAAAATAGGGTAAATAGCACCACAACCCCCTATGGTTTAGCCAAAATGCACATTACCCCCCTGTGGTTTAAAAAGTGCACCAGAACCCCCTATGGTTTTCAAACAGTGCACACGCACCCCCTTCCTAATTTTCCGTCAACAAATTTAACTGAATTGTATAAAAAGACTAAAATGCCCTTCAATTTTTTATTTTTTATTTTAATTATAAGGGCATTTTTGTCCAATTAAATAATAATTTAAGCCTAAAAACATGAAAAATCGCACCAAACGCGCGTGTAACGCATTCTCCGTTAAAAGTAACGGTTTTTTTAACGGAGGGGGCTGTGGTGCTACATTTTTGAAACCATAGGGGGTTCCGGTGCACTTTTTAAACCACAGGGGGGTAGTGTGCACATTTGCTAAAGCATAGGGGCTTGTGGTGCTATTTACCCAAAAAAAAAATTAAACATTACGAGATAATAATAAATTCAACGATATCCTAATTAATTAAATTCCCCACAATCAAGTCTCTTGCATGCAACTTTGTTGATTAATTCAGTTCTAATTAATTAATTAATCATAGTGATGAATAATTGTTTGGATTCCTTAATTTATGGTTCAATGGTAAGGAAGTGAACAATAAAAGAGGTAATATTGTCCCATAAACACTGTTCACTTTCAGAAAGTATAAAATAGTCCTTTTTATTTCGCTAAATTAGTTTCGTATTTTTTATATTTACGTTTAGGGCTTTATTATTTATTTAATTTCAATTTAATATGTTGACTTTTTTAATGACACTGATTGAGAATATCTTTTTGTTGCAGTTTAATAGACTAAAAGTTATTGATTACAATTAAATTTTAAAATTTTTGTTGCACTATAATATTTTCATTTTTATTAGTTATAGTGTATTGTTAAATTATTTATTTATAATTGCACTGTACTTATTTTTTATGTTCATATAGATGGACTTGCAAAACACTGCATACTACACAAATTTGCTTCACAAATAGAGACTCCCTATAATAGAGAAGTTGTTTAAGTGAAACTAAAATGCAGATTCCCTAAACTAAGAGATTGATTAAATGTAGGAAAGTTGTTGGAGTGAAACTAAAATAGGGGATCCCTTGATGTAGGAAAAGTGCTTCAAATCCCCTACATGTAGAGAAGATGAGAATATGTGTTACTCTTATCTCTTTTGTGTTGTACACTTTGCAAGTTCTAGCATAATATGAAGATTTTGTTTGATTTTGATTATTTAGCTAAGCTAGTATGAAAAATTGATTTTTTCCCACTTCTAAATTTTAGCCAGAATAAAACTAACTAGGAATATATCATAAAACATAGTCCCGAAATGAGGATCCAAATCCATATAGTATTACGAATTGCGTATTCAATTCATTCATCCTAAGTCCATGGGATTTACTATGCACCAATTTTTCGAAACGTAAACCAATCCAGGGCTGTTGAAAATGTGACTAGAGATGACAATGAGTATATATTTTATTTATCCAATTCTCCCAACATTATTTACCTAATCAATTTAAATAATTTTGACAGTCCAACCGATGTCACATTTGGAAGACATATTGAAAAAGATGCTAATAATAGTGCAAATTGCATCATATATTCATTCATCCTAAGTTCCTGAACTTCTATTATGAACCAATACTTTGGAAAAATGAGTTGGTTCGTATTGGTTGTTGAGAATGTAATTAAGGATGACAATGAGTATATATTCATTTATCCATTTCTCCCAACATTATTTACCTAATTAATTTAAATAATTTTGACAATCAAACAAATGTCATCTTTTGGAGGATATATTTAAAAGATGCTACGAATATACTATGCAAATTGCGTGCATACAAATGAACTAGTTTGTGTTGTCCAGAATGCGACTAATGAGAATATAATTTATTTTTCTCTAAACCATCTGCAAGCTAAATTGGAATCCAAAAGTATTATATTTTTCATATTAATACCATTTATAACTTATATCATCAAACTACATAAAATTCCAAAACCATTGTCTTGATTCAATTCATACCACCAAGAAGTGGGTGTTATATATCCAAACTACTTGTCTTAGCTCTTTATTGTGTATTGATCATCTCCTTCTATATGTTGATTGTGATGTAAATGATTGTTTCTCTATAATCAAGGGCTTTGCCTCTTTTATAGACCTTTTTGGTGAAAGAGAATAGGTCTACAAATATGCAAATATTATCTTACTAAAAATTTTGCTACCTCATATAAACGATCCAAATCATCTAGTGGAGTAAGACTTGATTTAGTTTAATTTATTTATATAAATGATTCAAAATATGCTAATAATCGAACAAACGAGGATAAAGTTGTCTGGAACATAATTGTCAAATCATGAATCAAAATTTCATTATTTTAAATCGTGAATCATACCGAATTATAAATTGTACCAATTCGATTATAAACTTAAAATTGTATGATAATTAATCTATTATGTTCCCCATTAATTATTTTGAGTTGAAGTTCTTTATTAGAATAAATGCACTTATATGTCAAGAAAATATATAGCCTTTAGTTAAACCATTATTTTAATAATGAATGCCAAAATCCTTAGTATCGAGACAATAAAATAAAATAATCAAACTTTTGTTGTAACTTGAATAAAGCAAAAAAAGACATGACTGACACACGATGCCTAGGAAAAAAAAAAATATTAAGTCTCCATTTGTTTGTCGTAAAATAATTTATTTGTGAAAAATATTTTTAGTAGAAAATATTTTTTTTAAAAATAAAATATTTTCCTCCGTTTGTTTGCAGTAAAATAACTTCTTTGTGAAAAATATTTTTAAAGGAAAATATTTTTTTGGAAAATATTTTTGTGAGCTCCGTTTGTTTGTCGTAAAATAATTTATTAAGGAAAAATGTTTTCCTTCAAAATAGAATACTAAAAAATATTTTCTGGTATTTGGATGTATAATGAAAAATATTTTCTGACATGAGATTTATAAAAAAAAAAATACACATAAATAGGGGTGGTTAAGTTTCGAAAAATATTTTTCTCATCCTAAAGAACATAAAAATATTTTCTCAAACTTTGTACTAGCCGTAATATTTGACCAAACACCGAAAAATCTCTAAAAAGTAACTCACCATTTTTTACCTTAAAATATTATTCAATTGACTAATTTTTTTGTATTATCAAATACCGAAAATTTTTCAAAAAGTAACCCATCATTTTTAACTGAAAAATATTTTTCGATTAATTAATTTTTAATATTATCAAATACCGTAAAATAAAAAAAAATATTTTCTGAAAGAATTATTTACGACAAACAAACGGAGCCTACATGAATAATTTATAATGGCTGACGAACCATTCCAAAGCAAAAAATAATAATAATAATAATAAATTAAATTAATGTTTTTGTGGCTAATAATCTGCCACAAGTCCAACTATTAAATTAATGTCTTAACAACTCCAATTTCTTCAACTCACTCAAAATTAAAAATCAAAAGCATAAAAAATGTAAAAAGCTTTCACTGCTTCAACTAAGAGTTAGGTGACGAGAAAACGAAAAGAGAAGACTTACAAGCAGAGCGATGGGGTTTGATCAACACTCTACAATCTACACTAAGCAGGTGCGATGAATTTTTGAGTTTTGATTGAGACAGCAGCAAACACGTTGTCTATGATCATTTTTATGCTTCCAATTTAAGGCATTTGAGTTTTTAGTTGGATTTTGAAAAGGTAATGTTAAAATGAGTTGGTTTTGTTCATTTATTTTTGTTAATATTACATTTAAAATGATCTCAATTGTATGCTACTTGAAGAAATTGAAGTGGGTTTTACTTTTCATATGATTTTTAAACTCTTTTGGGCTGTTTTTGATTAAAACCTGAATCGTGACGATTTACTGAATCGTTCATTCGTCACGATTTACACCAAATTCAGTGCGATTATTGGATCGATTCATTCTAACTTTCGATTCACTATAAGATTCAAATCATTTTTGACATGTATCGATTCAAATCGTATGATTCATATTGCGAATCATACGATTACAATAACTATGCCCAAATTAGTGAAGAAGAGTTAAATTTCTCTTTATAAACATGTTGAAGGAGAAACAAATCAAAAAATAACAAAGGACATATATTAATATCTATTCAAATAAAGAATTTTAACTCAAAACAGTTAATGGAACATAATATATATCAGTTATCTTCTAGTTTTAAATATGTGATTGAATCGTTATGATTCACGACTCGATATGATTCACGATTTAAAAAATTGACATTTTGATTCACGATACGATTTACGATTTGACAACTATAGTCTTAGGTTTGTTGTCCATTTTGGTAAGACCATCTACTGAGTTTGAATATCTCCATTTGGTTAGAGATATGCATTCTTTCCTCTAGCTTGTTGATTACTATTTTGAGAGAATATGGATGGTGGATTTCGTTGGCATTTTGAACGCCAATTTGGAGAAATCATGTTGAGGACTAATTAAAAAAAACACATTTGATCGAATATTGGTGCTGGTTTCTTACTACATTGCCATCTATTTATCCATGTTAATAAAGTTGTTGACGTTTGTAACTATAGAAGGTCTTGTGTCGATATAGAACACTACGTTTGTCATAATTCGATGTTTGACAATCTTATTAGACATGATTGCGTTCGAAGTGTTATTCTGTGAATCAGAATATTTTAAAAATTGTGACCACATTATGTTTTCTTATTCAACCTAATAACTGATTTCAATTTTTTTAGAATATTTCTCAATTATGTGGGTTGTCATTAATTATTTTTTATTTATAAAACAGGCTGAATGGTTTGGATCATATTATTTTAAGCTCACCTCATAGGTCTAAACGGTTAATTTTGTGTGTCTATATATTCTAACAAAGCATTTTATAGAAAGACCTGTTAGAATAAATTATAAATATATGGTTATGTCCCTTTCTTACTCAGCCATAACTCACTATTCCTACTAAAAGTAGTTAATCATGAATAGAGTAGAGAGAGGAAGACATTTGTCAATAATCGGGTAATGATATAACTTGCTTTGTTTTATCATGACTCAAACATGTATATGATTCCGATACACCTCATATTTGTATCACATTCTACAAAATTAGGTATGCCAAAATAGATATACTAATAATATGAGCTTACACCTTTATCCATAACATAGCGCTTTATCTATTTATTTAATTTTCTCAAAGTGAGATCAACAGTAGTTCTCACTTACTCTCAGATGATTCGAACTCAAGACCTTAACATAGCACTTGTAATACAATAAAATTTAGGCTTTTGATAGATGATTTCATATTACTTTCATGCCAAGTTCATACTAAATTGAGCATCCACAAAAAGAAAAAGAAAAAGAAAAATACTAAATTGAGCAGGAGAGAAAACTGAGCGAAGTAATATGTTTTAATTGTATTCAATTGCCTCCGATTTATTACAACATAGAGGTCCAATATGATAAAGAATGTATTCAATACACATGCCACAACTTCCACATCCTTCTCTTTATTTTTGCTAGCTTCAAGTCAAAATATAATAAGGATTTGATTATTCTCCATGATTTGCATAAAAGTATAGTTTATTGGCATACAAATATGATGTGAACCAAGGAGTATAGATCATACATTCACAGGATCGACAAGCCCTAGATAGATGATTTTCTCAAGTTTTTCCTTGGAATGAGTATACACATCACCATCATTATATAACAGATTTATTACTTGAGTCATATTCACAATTCGCATAAGGAATGGCATTGGTACAGCAACAGAGTCGAGGCATTCTTTGTTCATATCTTTCCATGCATTTGTAACTTGTTTGCGGAGCTCTATGAGTGCATCTTTCTCTGAGGTACCATACTCATTCATATAACATTCAACTGCAGATGCCACATGCCCTCTTGCTTGCTCAAACTGCATATTAAATCCGATCAGTATGTGATAGCCAGTGGTAAAAGGGTAAAATTAATTCATGAAACTTAGTGGTAATCCCTTATTGTTTGAAAATCAAGAACTAAGCCCTTGTGTTTCTTGAAACCATCTTAACTATCCTTCATTTAGTTTTTGTTGGAGAGTGTAGAAAGCTTATCAAAATAGAGCCAGAGGCATTATTGGCATTTAAAATTGACTTCTTTCTTCTTGGTTAAGAAATGGAGGCCATGACTTTATTATTTTTAAATGTAGGTTTTAAATCACAAAAGTGAAAAATCAAAATGTGCCATTGGAGATTTGGTTTAGTGGTAATGTACTCGCTGTTATTTGAGAGGTTATGAGTTCGAGTCTCGTTGATTACATTGTATGGCTATAGGCCTCCCCTGAATCAAGAAAAAAAAAGACTTTATCTCATACCAAGGAGGTTATAAAATTCTTATTCAAATTCTTCATGTTCGACTTTTGCATTTATATGTCCAAACTTATAATTATTATCATTTATTGTTCTTAAGTATTTTATGTGCCACGCAGTATTGAAATATAACCGGTGGTGCCAAGGTTTATTAAATGTAGGGTTCAACAAAAATTGGGCACAAATAATGAGAAAGAATAAGGAGGAATAATTTCAAATTAAATGACTAATAAGTAGAAAATTATTATGGAGAATATTAGAATTAAGTCTTCACTAAAAGCTTTTTGGATTGAAGGTGAAATATTCCATTTAGTATATTGATATCGATAATTATATTAGCATATATATTCTTTTGTTTTACCTCGTACCCTGCCATGTCGTCCATTAATCTGCAAATTTCTGCTGAAACTCTAATAATTAGAGGTTCATTAGATACCCATTTTCAGACCTCTTCTGTTAATATGTCTCCCATGCCAGCAAATGAAATTGTTGCATACATCAAGCAAGCCCCAGATACAATTGCAACCTTCATATACTCGTTGAACTTCGGAATATAACTCTCATGATACCATTTAGCCTCTTGAAGATATGCCCCAATAAATTTCTTCATCTGAAAATTACAACAAATTAATGGGATCAAATAGTACAGTACAGTTCATTGCTACTTTATATATGCAGGAAGTTAATAATTAGAAAGATGCTTGATACAATCCTGACCACTTCTTTCGCATAATTTATGGCGTGTGATTTGCCAAACTTAGCCAACTCTTCATCTATTTCAGTATAAACATCAAGTAGTGCAATATAACAGTGTCTCATGTATGGTGGCAGTTGCAGTGAGGCAGAAATATCCCACCTGCAAATCAAGCATTGATTTCCATTAGTTGTATGTATTATAATATGAAGAGTAAACGATTTAACACCTTCCTATGTTTTAAAATATAGTTGATTACCCCCTACATTTTAAAATCGTAGTTAGAAAAATCGTTCATTTTAACAGGGGTATTCAATTACATTTTTAAAAACAAAGGGGCACAAAGTGTATTCAGCCACTTTTATAAAACACATGGGGGCAATCAGTTACGGTTTAAAATATAGAGAATATTATGTATTTTTAACAAAATACAAGGGATTGTACTAAGCTGTTTACTCTAATGATGAATTAAAAGTAGTTGATAAACTTTGGTCAATTATTCTCTTACTGAAATAAAAATTAAAAAAAAAATGACAATGATAATGGATTTAAATTTTGCCTCCTGATCACGTCTGTGAAAATCTCAAGCTCTTCAAAAGTTCCATACACATCGTAGATGTCATCCATGATGGTTGTTAAAGCAGTTATTTTGGTTAATATCCTCCTAGAAACGCGATATTTGGGCTCAAACTTAAGGAATACGTCGTTACGTAGTTCATCTTCTTGGTATATTGATATGTATTCTCTCGCTTCAAGTCTTGGCATCGTCAATCTAATTGGAGCCTTAAGAGCTTCGTCTAGAATATCTTCCCCATGGACTCAAGGTGAGTGGTGGTGAACGTTAGTGCTTCGTCTAGAATATCTTCCCCATGCACTCTAAGATGAGCTGCCTCAGACAAGCTTAAAATTCCTCGAATTTTTGAATTTATTGAACACGTCTGATTCAAAACCAAAAATTTGATTTGAGATATGCAAGGGGATGGATTAATTCTACCTCCATAATTTTGGTTATGCAGAGATAGAGTCACGATCCTAAAGTCACAGTGTATACTCTTATAGTGATAGTGATTAGGAGTACACTCATATATGAAGAGAAGCCTGCATATATCCTCTTATGGTCTAATAAACCTGATGAATTTAACATCAATATTACTCATCTATTACCTTTAATTAGCATAAGATAAATAGATTCATATAAAAGAGCACTTTTTTGATGATCAAATGCGACATTTTTTAAACTATGAGAAGATAAATTCAGTTTCTCTAAGACCATCTCCAACAAACTCCCTATAATGGCTCCTTAGCCATTATAGAGAGCCAAATCTAACAAAATGTCTCCAGCAAACTCCCTATGTGGGGCTCCCCAGAATTGGAAGCCCTAGTTGAAAATCTAATGATCGCTGGGCTCTCTACATCCCAAAAGCTTTGTGAAGCAAAAAAAAAAAAAAAAAAATTAATCACCAACAAGTTTTGAAAAAAAAAATCACCAAACACACCTATTTTTTCTTATATTTTTCTTTCTTGATAGATCTTGTGTTGGTATGTGGTGGTACCTATTTTTTTTCGGTTGACAAATCTCGTGTTGGTGTGTGGCGGTACCTTGCATGGATATATTTGTAAAGGTAATGTTTTACATCATCCATTCACCTCATTGTTTGTTCGTAATGCTATACTAGTAAATAATTAAGCTGTCAAGTGTCAAATTCTTAGCACAAGTGATAGGATGGACTTGTTGCCTAAGTAATCTGAATCGAAGCGCGATAGCATAATTGTCACTGCCATCTTCTTCAAAGCATTCATGATAGAGATCATAAATGTATTTTAATGAGGCATCAACTCGGTTTCGAAATGGTAAGAAACCCCTAGGCGTTGAATTGCAGCAATCAATTCTAACTTTTGCAAGGATTTGCTTGGAGCTGCTATTAGCATTTTCCTCACTTCTTCTTTCAGTAGTTCATGCTCACTTTCTTCATGAGAACCAATTTCCTATATCAGCAAACTTGACATATTTAATAGGGTAATTTTTTTTTTTGATAATTATTTAATAGGGTAAATTGCGTTACATGCAGTGGAAGAGCCACGCATCGGGAATTAGGGGCTGTATTATATGGCAAAGTCAGTAATCGGTTGAGAGACATTCATTTATGCAAATTATTTTTTATATAAATTGCAAAAAAAAAAAAACTATTGTCCTTATGCCTAGAATCATGGTTTGATGATAAGAGATCACAATTAAAAATTAGAAAATTCATGGGTATTCGAATTCGAACTGTTTAATTAAAGATACAAAATAATTGTTAAGAATTTTAGGTTTCTATTTTAAAATCAATTGATAATAAGTAGAGTAGCTCAAATATTAAGAGTTTATCATTTTTCGATATGGAACAAATATTATATTCTAATAATAATCAACTAAAAATACAAAAAAATCTAGATATCACTCAATTATACTTGAAATTTGCAATTTAAACATAATCACATCTGAGTAAATGAACTTGCTTTACGAACCATATGGAAGTGAAAAGAAAATCTAAAAGCTAGCCATGACACTTAAGAAGGTTAGCGACAAAAGGCTGTAATGTCATTGTACAATTCTTTTTTGTTTTGTTTTTTCGAAAGAATTTCAGAGTAAGGAATCTTATTAGTTATAATGTCCACATCGCCCATATTGGTATGAACCTTTGATTTTTGTTGTTTTCCTAATATTTAGGTTTGATATAGTTAAACAAAAAAAGAAAAATATTTTGAGTAAATATTAATTATTAAGAGAGAAAAAAATAATTAAACAATAAGAAAGAGAAACAAAAATAGTCTAGTTAGCGTGTCATATAGGATTTTATATAGAAGGTGATAAAAGGGTGATACAAAAAGGGATGATATATAGCATTATTCCACTAGTTAATAAAGCTTATGGGACCAACAGTATTTTCATGGATATTTTTTATATTTGGTATATGGTTAAAACTTTTTTTTTTGAATTTAAAGATCCTTAAGATATTTTACATAACTTAAGATGTTACACACGAAAATGGATCTCGAAATATTTCATGTCTAAGTAAGCATTATACCATTAGACCAAATACCTAGTGGTTAAAACTTTAATCATTAAAAATAAATTACAGAATGATAAGTCTAAAGACCCCGAAAAAAAAAATTAAAAACACAAAGACCTAATTAAGAAAACGCGAATGAAGAGGCAAGCTCGACTCGCCACCAATGAACTCAAGAGATTCACTTGGTATGTGCCGTGTGCGGACTGGATCAAATGCCCCAATAGCCTTTGGACACTAAATCACATAATCAATACAGAGATGACATTTGGGCTGAGCCCAAACTAAGTAAACAGAAGTATAATATTCTCCACAGGTGGTCCCAATTGTCCCAATTCCTACTCTACTTTGATTGTACGTCTCAATTCACGTTTACAAAAAACTACAATTTTGTGCTCCAATTTATTATAATTGCAACTCAAATAATATATAAACTTTTATAGAAAAATAATGAAAATAAACAAAGAACCTAAAAATTACTAACATATATATGTAAAGTGCAAACTTTGTTAAGATATGAAAATATTCTACTTTGAATTTTCAAATAGAAGTAATAGGAATATTCTACTAGCAAATTGGATAAGTGAGTTATGTAGAACACTTGTAAGAGTAGTTAAATAAGTATAGTTAGTGCTTGTATGTTTCAGCTATAACCATGGCTTGTGACCAAAAGGAAATAACAACGAAAACCAAAATTCATTTGCCCATCTCATCTGCTGCTATTAGACAAAACTGATGGGACATTCAGCCTCCCCTGTTGAATTAAGACTAGATCTCCCCCTTTCTTTTGCAGCTGGTTAGCTATCCTCGACAGGCTGACTACAAAGCAAAGGCTTATATCGTGGGGCGTTCAGGTGAGTAGTCAGTGTGCTCTTTGTAGCATGATTGTGGAAATAAGAGATCATCTCTTCTTTGAATGTGGATTAAGTAGGAGAGTATGGAGAGCTTGTATGAGGAAAACTAAGATGAGTATCTGGAGTATTCATTGGGCTAATGTGCTTCAAGGTTGTTGTACTAAAGGAAAGAAAAATATGCTCCAAGCTGATTTGATAAAATTGTTGTTCTGCTCAAGTATCTATCATATCTAGGCAGAGCGAAATGCTCGCATTTTTGCTAATGTTTTTTCAACGGAAGATCAGATTCTTGTCAAGATTTTGGATGGAGTTCGTCTCAAACTTCTTAGCGGAAAGAAATATAAAAACTCACTTTTGAATAGGGTATTTTGTAATGAGTGAAAACTTACTGATATCCTCTCATAGTCTCAAGTTTGTTTTTGTTGCTTTTCCTGTTTTGTTTCGATTAGGATGTAAGAGGCTTGGCCTCCTTTTTTTTTTTTATTGATAGTAGAATAAAATTGATACTTGCTGATTTAGATTTTTTTTTTTTTAAAGTAGAAAAAAACAAAAAGATGCTACAAATTGCATGTTTAATTCATTCATCCTAAGTCTATGAAATTTTACTGTGCGTTAATATTTCAAAAAATAAGCTAGTTCGTGGTTATTGAAAATGTGATTAGGGATGACAATAAATATATATTTCATTTATCCATTTCTCTCCCCATTATTTACCTAATCAATTTAAATAATTTTGACAGCCCAACCAATGTCACATTTGGAAGACAAATTGAGAAAGATGCTAGGAATAAAATAGTCCAAATTGCATCCTATATTCATTCATCCTAAGTTCGCGAACTTCTTTGATCTTTTACCCAAAAAAAAAAAAAAAAAACGTCTTTGATCAAACAATACTTTGAAAAAATGAGTTGGTCCGTATTGGTTATTGAGAATGTGATTAGAGATGACAATGAATATATATTTTATTTATCCATTTCTCTCAACATTATTTATCTAATTAATTAAATAATTAATATTTGGAGGATTGATTTAAAAAGACGCTACGAATATACAAATTGCATCCATGTTTCATTCATCCTAAGTTTAAGAACTTCCATCAAAGCCAATACTTCATATTTCATTCATCCTAAGTTTTTGAACTACCATGAGCCAATACTTCAAAAAATGAGCTAGCTCATGGTTTGTCGAGAATGCAATTACTGTGAATATAATTCTTTTTTCCCCTAAACCATATGTCAAGCATAGTTGGATCCAATAGTATTATCTTTTCCATACTACTTATAACATTTATAACTTATCCATCGAAGTACATATATTTCCAGCACCAAAGTCTTGATTCAATTCATACACCAAGTAGTGGGTGTGAAAGATAATGATATTTTAAATTTTACACCTTAGTGATAGTTAATATCTTATATCACTGGAACATAATGTTTGTGAGTAATTTATAAGTGAATGTTGTGAATCTATCATTTTGGGTTAGTAAAAAAGAAATTCAAATAATTATTTTCTTAGGCTTACAACACTAGTCTCACTTGCGAGCCTAGGATCTGGGCTCATGACATGACCGAATAGTATCAAAGTTGATCACTAGCCGGTGAGGAAGATAAATGTTATGCGGGAAAAAATGCTACACCAAGAAGGAAGTGGTTCTGGGTGTATGTGCCCCTGATGAGGACCTCAGATCCTTTAACAGAGAGTGTATGTAATATAATTATGAGTGATTTATAAGGGTGTGTTATTAGTACAAAGAATAACTTGAGTTAATCGTTTTGGGTCAATAATAAAAAAAAATTTAAGTAGTTATTTTTTTATGCATACAACATTCTAATATGCGGGTCTAAGATCTGAGCTCGGAACGTGACAGATAAGCTTGTGTCTCTAGTGTTTATCTTCTGTACATCTAGCAGTTATCTTTTGCTTATCTAGTTTGACACAACTCTGTGGTGTATATAATCACATATTGTACAATGCCTTAATATTAATAATTTACACGTTGGAATGCACTAATTAAACTTACATGGTTGCAATTGCATTCTCATCTTAAAAACTATATTTTTTACCTTCATGATTGCAAACTCTGCTGCTGGAAAAGTCGTGATCTGCATTTTCTTTGTTTATGTTATGCTATCAATGAAAATATTAAATTGTTGGGACCCCGACTGCCAAACTCTAAAACGCCAAATTTGACCTGCTCATTAGCATTAATTTGTAATTGATATCTTTATCAAGAACTTTCCCATATGCTAATGATGCATTTTGAGGTTTCAAGTTCAAATCCTGATGCATTATCGTTCATGTTCATAGAGTGAGTTTTGTTAGGTTGGGGAGATGAATCAATCCAAGCGAGTGCAAATTGGCTCAGAATACTACCTCACCAATAAATCAACTAAATAAAATGCTTGTTCCCGTCAACTAACACTACAAAAGATGAGTTAGCTAATTTAAGCTGAAAAATTGATTAATATAATTTCAAATCAAAATTGAAAAACTCAGTCTTTATTAAGATAATCACGAAAGTTTGCAAAAATTGCTTATGTATCATGAAATATGATGAGATTTCTCGATATACCCAAAATTGTGAATTATAATAATTTAAACTAAAAGGGTTTGCTTATAATATAGTATAATCTCTTTCAATTAATAGTGTTGCTTTTTTAAAAAATGACTCATATTTTTTCATGTCAATTTGAAAAGACAAGTAGAAAAGTGTAATGTAAATAGAAGATAAAATTCTAATTTAGTAAGATTAGAATAAGTTTTTCGAATCTCGTTTCAGGATTAGGATTAGAATTAGTTTTTCTAATCTCATAGTCAATTTACTATGTAATTTTAGTTAATTATTAATTTATTAAATATTTGAATCGATAAAATACAAAGAAAAATATTTTTAAATATATTATCTTATAATTTTATTAAAATTATTAATTTTTTACATTGGTTTCATGTTGGGATCGGATGTTTTTAATCTAAAGTAGCCCTATTGTATGTCATATTTAAAATAAAATGCATCAAATCAGAGCTGGCAAATGGGCCAGCCTGGCACGACCCAGATGTAATAGCCATGCAAATCACAAAAAAATAAATAAAATAATCAAAAGAGGAAACAAAGTAGCATGAAATGGGGAAAAGTAGAGTGAAGTGGAGGAAAAAGTATAGTGGGGCTAATGATGAAAAGCATGACAATGATGACTTAGACCACCTTTAAAAAAAAATAATAAGAAGAAGAATCAGATTTATTGCAAAGCCGTGCATAAGCTTAGAACCATTTTTTTTCTTTCCCTTGCTTCTGCCATTTTTCCTTCTGGATTCATCACTCAAATAAGTAAGGAAATTTAGACATCAATGAAGGCTCATAATCAAAGATTTCATCAGGTGAGGTAAGTGAAATTCATCTATCCTCCTCTAAATATTTCCTATGCTCATCTTAGTTTTTAGATCTGAGATTTATATTTTATTTATTTTATAAGAAAGTTAAATGTAGCATTTAAAGAGTTTGTGTTGTTATTCTATACATTTTAGTTGTGGAATTAAATTTCATTCATTACGTAAATAAAACTCCTGTTATTTAGTCGTATTATGATTTTGTCTCCAAGTCCGGATAAATCTTTAAGATTCTATTGTATTGTTTGATTATCATCTAAAAGCTCCTCAGTCCTCGTTAACTTCGTACATTTTCTTTTATTTATGATTTTCTATATTAGAAAAATTTTCTTATAGTTGTGTTACTTTAGTTGTACCGATACGGTTATGGTACCACGGTACATAAATTGTAACTGTACCATTTTAAACGGGTACTAATATTGCCACTGTATGAATTGGGCTCAAATTTATTACTGAACCGACACTGCATGGGTTAAATGCAGTCACAACTATTTCTATATATTTTGTTTATGAATCGTTTTAGTGACTATTCTCTTCTGTTCCACTAAATGCATTAGTCTATTAATTATTATCCAACTGTTAAATGTATAGAAACTATTGTGAAATTTGTGAATTCTAATCAGAAATTTTCTGACTTAGTCCTCAAGTTGTACTTTTATTGTAGATTGAATTCTCTTACTGAGCTTTTGTTCGCTCACCATTTTTGCCTCTACCTGCTTTCTTTGCAGTTAAAACAGAATAAGCACTATATCTGTGAGCAGGGTAGAGTCACTCGAGCGCGGCGATTTAGTGGCATGAAATCTACCTTATTGAATGTTATTAGAATTCGGATTGAAACTTTATTTGTGACATTTGAGGATTTCTTCTTTATGACTATTTGAAAATTTGGTTTGTAATCGAATACATACGACTTGATTGGATGTCTTTAAATATTTGTGATTTAATGGCTCTGATTTGAGTGTTTAATAGATGTGTGCCTAGCAAGCTTTAGGGATCTTATCATTTTAACACACGGCATGTCACGTGCCGAGACAGTGTACAAGTGTGAAATTTCAGGGCGTGACAGAGATGGTATCAGAGCTATAAGTTATGATCATTTGAGGACTTGTGGATTGGGTAACTAAATTTTTGTTGCGTATTAAAAAGAGTGATTAGGATTAAATTTATTATTTTGATCATAAGAGTGCTTAGATTTTTTTTTTTTTTTTTGTGATTTTGGAGGTTTGAATTGTCTCTTGCAGGATTCGCATCTAAGAAATTAAGTTTCGAGGATGAAACTTTTCTAAGGGGAGAAGAATGTAATACCCCAATATTTTGTTTTTTTTAGTAGTAAAAAAAAATTATTGACAAAGGAAGATGTGTTTGTTCACATAATGTTAATTGTTGAAGGATTATTCATAGTGGTTCTCATTTTTGTTTATTTTTACTTCGGACTAGTATTTGGAGTAAAAATGTTAAATCAGTTAAAAGTGTTGCAAATTGAGTTATGCACCACAGATCTGAGTTTTATTGTTAGGTATGGATGTATTTTGGTATATTTCAATCTCGGATGTGTTAAAATTTCAATGATTAGTTTTCTTTTTGAGAAAACAAAATTTGTATTTCAGTCCTCCTTAGTATGTATCTCATTAATTGCTCTAAGTTGTAAATTTACCATACGTATTGATTGTTTAACCCTTAATATTGTGGTCTATGATTCTGATCAGGACTTTGAGGTCCTGATGATCTGGTAAGTATAATTGATTTTTGGATTCAAGTTTTACAATCAGGATAACCATTAGAAATGAAACAAATGAATTAGAACTTTCAAGATAGTACAGCTTGATGACTGCTTGGTGGATGATTTTTTTTTAAGTATAGTCATTTGAACATTTTAAGTTAAGCCAAATCTATCTGTAGCATCAAGTAAGTTCTATATGGAGTGCCTAGGTATGAATGTGTTATTTCCCGGAGTAATATTCATAGTTTTTGTTGTACAGAAGATGAATATATGACTGGAGTCTTATTTTGCCTTGTTATGATCAAATAAAAGGTTTAGATGCAGGTGAAGTTCTATTGGCAAAAAGAATACATTTTTGAGATGGTAAACTATACCCGAATATTTTGATAATAAGTTGAGGACCATAGTGAGTGCTAAAATTAATTGTGAAATTCTTTTCAAGTTACCTTATATATCAATTTGGATTTAGTTGTCAAATATATAGGTTTGAGTATTATGTGGTAATTGGCAAAAAAAAAAAATTTATTACATATATGATATTTTGTTATCTAGTTTAAGATTGGATTAGATTTCTGGAGAGTATGGATATGATTTTGCTTATAATTTGGTTCTGATTCTTAGGAATAATAATCATGTGATTGAGGAATTGGCTTTAAAATTTTGTACTAAATTACATGTAATGAGAATAAGGGATGAATTCAACATCCTTTCTTTTGAGTTAAATAGTTGACTTTTAGGTTCAATTGTTATGGTTTGGATGACTATTAGAAATTGAATAAGGCAGTCAAAACCCTCAACTTGATGAAGCTCGGTGTAGCTAAGTGGATAAATCTAGGTGGGATATTTGGACTTCAATATTTTAAGATTAACAAATTTATTTGTGTGATCAAGCTAAGTTCTATATAGTGAACTTAAATGTGAACGTTCCTATTTACGATGTGATCTTCATAGTCTGTTTGATTGGAAGATGAACTAATAATAAAAGTGTTTTAGTTTTGCCCCATTATGATCAAATGGAAAGTTTAGATGCATTGAAGTAGTATTTGCATAAAGGATGCGAGTAAAGAAATGATAAACTAGATTCGGATATTGAAGGATCATTGCAAGTAATAAGATGATTTGCAAAACTATTCAAATTTATCTTTGGTATTATTTTTGGAGTTAGTTGTCATGTGTGGGTTTATAGATTGTGTGGTATTTTGTGGATATTGGAGCTAATACACATATTATAGTAGAATTAAGGATGCACTTTGGGCATCTAAGGACATTCTCCAAAGAGAGTTATTATAAATATTATAGTGAATGTTAGAAATACTTCAGAGACTACTATTATTGTGTAATGGATAAGAAAATATTAGTGAAGTCATTATGGTACTTGTTTTTCTTATAAAGTTTGAGATTGCAAGATTTGGCATTGCTTAGAATTTGACTTCATATATATATATATATATATATATATATATATATAAATTGTTAATGTGTTATCTTTTAATTGTAAGTTAGCCTTGTCTTCCATTATAATTCAATTTTGGAATGTTTTAAATGCTATGCTCATTATTGCACTGAGAGTTTTATGTTATATCATCTATGATTCTGGGATACTGTTTTCAACCGAGTTATCAATCATTTTGGAATGCTTTGAATACTATGTATGTTACTGTATTGAGAGTTTTGTGTTATATCAGCTATGATTCTGGGATACTGTTTTTAACCCAACTATCAGTTCTAATTCTGAATTTTGATGTCGTTTAGCTATGCTGGGAATTTAGTTGTTTGTTCCCTCTTAATACAACTTTTGAATTTGTCTTTTAAAGAGATTGAATTAGCAACTTTCAGTAGCACTTAATTAATTGTTGTTTACTAATCTCGTTCTTGCTAATTTGACTATTGAATGGTTGATTCACTTGAATGAACATAGCTTTACATCAAAATTCTGTGTATATTATGATGTTTGATAAGTGTGAATGATCAGTGATTTAGTAAAGGAGCCTCTGATTTTCGATTAGTGGATAAAACTAAAATGATTATGTCTAATATCAATAATTCATTTTCTTTTTGGATCAACGACAAATCTTAATTGTTGATTAAGTTAAATCCTATGATGCAAGCTCATACAATTGTATTGACTTGATAGAATGATCTCTATAGTCTATGTTAATCCAATGAAGGACACATTATAGGAGCTTTGTTTCGCTTTCATATGATAAAATACAAAGTTTTGATGAGTTTATCTACAGTGAAATAGATGACTAACCTTATAGGTTCACATATTTTGTAAAAGCTTTACCTATAGGAAATTGACAAGGTATTTCTGAAAGGATCACAACATATCGGGGATTCTATATCAATGTTTGCTAAGCTATCTAGTTGTCTTAGTATACTGGAAAGTATTTGTGTATAATTGTACATATATTTTCAAGTTATGAAGTTTGAGGATTGAGTAGTGAACTACTCCAAGTTAAGTGTATTGACTATTTGAAGAAATTATCATGACTAGCTTTGGTAGATAAGAATTTGGAATCTTAGTTCGTGGCACAAACTGGTGAACTTATCACGTTTTACTAATCTAAGAGTTCTAAGGTATTGAGATAGAACCTTTACCAATAATGTTCATTGTGGTGATAATTATACTTGTGGTATATTAACAGAATTTCGAGCTTCAATTGGACGATTTATCAATTTGAAACCTTTTAGAAAAAAAAAGGAGGACAAAAAGACAATGGGATTTTGAGGGCGAAACTTCTTTTAAAGAAGGAGAGATCTAAGACCATTCTTGGACAAATAGCCAAATCTTTTCGCACTATTGTATGTGATGCTAAATTGGTGGAGCAAATCTTTATAAACGGAAGTTAGTGGAAAATTTTGAAGAAGACATCATTTAGCTTAGTACAACAACACGTATAGCCCTTATCAAAGATAGACCAACTTATGACCAAGTATGTACGCTACATTCTTTTTCATGCTCCCTAATGCAAACCATTAAATGATTGGAGTTTTGATAGGAGACGAAAAATGGATAAAGTGTCAAGGTATCATATTGTATAGTTCAATGGTATAACCTACATGGGAACTCAGGTATGAAGCAAGAACGAAGTGTTCCTTTTTTTTTTACAGATTAAGGTAAGTTTCGAGGACGAAACTTTTATAAGGGAGGAAAGATGTAATAGCTGTGCAAATCACAAAAAAATAAATAAAATAATCAAAAGGGGAAACAAAGTAGCATGAAATGGGAGAAAAGTAAAGTGAAGTGGAGGAAAAAGTATAGTGAGGCTAATGATGAAAAGCATGGCAATGATGACTTAGACTACCTTTAAAAAAAAATAAGAAGAAGAATCAGATTTATTGTAAAGCCGTGCATAAGCTTAGAACCATTTTTTTTCTTTCCCTTGCTTCTGCCATTTTTCCTTCTAGATTCATCACTCAAATAAGTAGGGAAATTTAGACATCAATGAAGGCTCATAATCAAATATTTCATTAGGTGAGGTAAGTGAAATTCATCTATCCTCCTCTAAATATTTCCTATGCTCATCTTAGTTTTTAGATCTGAGATTTATATTTTATTTATTTTATAAGAAAGTTAAATGTAGCATTTAAAGAGTTTGTGTTGTTATTCTATACATTTTAGTTGTGGAATTAAATTTCATTCATTACGTAAATAAAGCTCATGTTATTTAGTCGTATTATGATTTTGTCTCCAAGTCCGGATAAATCTTTAAGAACTCTATTGTATTGTTTGATTATTGTCTAAAAGCTCCTCAATCCTCGTTAACTTCGTACGTGTTCTTTTATTTATGATTTTCTATATTAGAAAATTTTTCTTATAGTTGTGTTACTTTAGTTGTACCAATATTGTTACGGTACCACAGTTCAGAAATTGTAACTCTACCATTTTAAGTGGGTACTGATACCGCCACTGTATGAATTGGGCCCAAATTTATTACTGAACCGACATTGCACAGGTTAAATGCAGTCACAACTATTTCTATATATTTTGTTTATGAATCGTTTTAGTGACTATTCTTTTCTGTTCCACTAAATGTATTATCTTGTTAATTATTAACCAACTCTTAAATGTATAGCAACTGTTGTGAAATTTGTGAATTCCAATAAAAAAGTTTCCTGACTCAGTCCTCAAGTTGTACTTTTATTGTGGATTGAATTCTCTTACTGAGCTTTTGTTCGCTTACCACTTTTGCCTCCGGCGATTTAGTGGCATGAAATCTACCTTATTGAATGTTATTAGAATTCGGATTGAAACTTTATTTGTAACATTTAAGGATCTCTTCTTTATGACTATTTGAAGATTTGATTTGTAATCGAATATGTACGACTTGATTGGATGTCTTTAAATATTTGTGATTTAATGGCTCTGATTTGAGTGTTTAATAGATGCGTGCCTAGCGAGCTTTAGGGATCTTATCCTTCTAGCACGAGACATGTCACGTGCCGAGACAGTGTACAAGTGTGAAATTTCGGGGCGTGACACCGGCCGAGTCGTGGGTTAAGAAAAATGAGTCCGGCTCAGACATATGTTTAGTGGGCTGAGCTGGGCTAGACTCAATTCTTGAAATATATGACCCAATTCGGCCCACAAGCCCGCTACTACGAGTCACAAGCTAGGCTAGGCCATCCCATTATTTTACTTTTTGTTTTGTAATTATTATTTTCTGAATTTTGATAGTTGGATTAATAATGAAAAAAACTCAAGCTTAACCTTTTTTACAAAAAATTTAATTTAGCGATTAACAAGACATAAGTTGATTGATAATATTAATATAAATGATAAAACATTACTTAACAAATCACAAGTTCACGAGACATGGATACGTTACTAATAAACAAAAAAAAAAAAAAAACATCGCGTAAATGCTTGAAGAAAGTTGTTGGAGAAGTTCTCCATTTTATTATGCTCCTTGTGCGGGTGCTGGGCTTGCTGGTGGTGGTGGCAGCGGTGGCGGTGGTTAATGATTGAAATAGTTTGGAACATTTGAGTGTTGAAATACAAGATGTCTTATAAGCGTTCTAGTTCCAAATTGGCAACAAAATATATATTTACTTTCACAATAGTTGTAAATTACATACCCATGTTCTTCAAAGTAAGTAAAATGATTCCAAATATTGATAGTCATAAATATTGTGTATTCTCTTATGGTAAAATAAAGAGACAATAGGTAGTAAAATAAATAGTTTTGTAATAAAATGAAATGGAATACAATGCCTATTTATAAGAAAAACTACATGTATAAATTATAATTATAAAAAATAAAATAATATAAAAATAAACAAAACATAACTTATGATATATAACGTAAGGGATATGTTATAACGTAAAATATGATATAACGTGTCCCTTGTAAAACAGAGGTACTTAAAGTCTAAGTACCTTTGTGTCAAAAGACTTGGCATCCACTTTTTTTTTGTAAAAAGGCACGTCCCTCTGTTATTACAACAAAGGGACGTGACATTCTGACATCACGTCCTACTTTGAGTTGGACGTGATGTTTTTATTTTTTTATGTTATTTTTGAAAAAATTATTTAATATTTTTGGTAACTGTATTTTTTTAAGATGTATTTTTATTAATTTTTTTAAAATTTAAAAAGAAAAAAAAAAGAAATAATAAAAATTGGGTTAATACAAATTTATTTGAGTATAAATTAATTAATATATAAATTATCTTATTCAAAATAAATGTATATTATTAAATAAAAAGAGAAAAATAAAATAAATTTATGAATAATACTTCAAATTTTATTCACTTAATTAAATAATTACAACATAAATTACATAGAGTTGAAAAAAAATTAAATAATACATCAAATCTTTATTCACTAACTTGATAATCGCAACCTACAATTAAGTTTAAGACATAAAATACACATAAAAAAATTAAATCTTCAATAACTTCGATCTTTCATCTTTATTTGTCAACATCGATCATTCGACTGGAGCATTAGTTGAATTTTTTTATCAAAACTTATCTTTTTTGTTGAATGTCAATACCAAGTTCAATAAGATGTTGCGTCCTGTTTTCTGCAGAACCCAATCTTTGCCGCATATCAGTGTTTGTAGTGAGTCCAGTGCCAAGCTACTTCTCAATTCACTCAATATCTCCCAACCAAGACTAAAAGCACTTTCGGATGCTACAGTAGACACCGGAATTGTTAGTAGATCACGGGCCATGATAAAAAGTACAGGATACTGACTAGACTGTGCTTTCCACCAGGCCAATACATCGAAATCAAGATCAAAGTCATCAAATGGAGACATCGTTGCCAAATAAAAATCTAATTCATTAATTTGTGACGACAATGAACCAGTTTTTGTTTTTTTGAAAAGTTGAAGAAATTTTGTATTAGACTTTTTACTACTAATACTAATTAAAGACCGAGATATCGAATATTGTACTACATACATATCGAATAATAATGTCAAAGTTGAACAAATTTCATTCCAAGTTTGAGTGTCATCAATTTCATTATTTCACATATTTGAATGATATTGTTGTAAAATACTTTGAACAACATGTTTTTTTTTAATCTAGGATCCATAATTGCAGCAAGACAATAGACTATTGGTACATTTTCAAAATATTTTAAAAGTTCTTCTTTCATGTCATAAATTATTTGTTGAAGTACAAAATTATCTTCATGTTCTGATAAAACATCAGATATTTTTCATAATGCATAAAGTACCATATTTGAAGTAGGATAATATGATCCAGAAAGTAATTTGGTCATGTCATGAGAAACACTTAAAAAATCACAAAATAATTTAGCTTTTTCTCAATCTATATCTTCTATCCATTTATCAGACTGATCATGTCTAAGTGAATTGTTATAAATTTGTGAAAAAAAAATCTTTATAAGGAATAAGGCCATTTAACATTTTATATGTAGAATTCCATCTAACTTTCATGTCACCTTGGATATTCTTTTATTTTAGTTTGTATTGTTGACATAAATCATGAATTCTTGATTTTTGAATGGATTAGATCTAAAAAATCGTACTCCACTTCTAATTTTTTGAATTTGAAGGCGAATATTATCTAGACCAGCTTGAACACATAAATTTAAAATATGACAACAACAACGAATATGAAAAAAAATTTCCACTTAAAATCGGTTTATATAAATTTTGAAGTAAACATATAGAAGAAGTATTGTTGGTAGCATTGTCAAAAGAGATAGAAAGTATTTTATCAGAAATATTGTATTCATCTAAAACTGATAATATAGAAGTATAAATGTTGGTATAATTATGTGGATATGGGAAGACACAGAAAGCAAGTATTCTTTTTTGTAAATTCCAATCAGTGTCAATCCAATGAGCAGTTATACACATAAAAGGAAGATCGGTTCTACTACTCCAACAATCACATGTCAAACATATTTTAGTTGAAAGAGAGGAAAATGTTGCTTGCAAAAATTATTTTTCTTCATTAACAATTGAAAAAAAAATCTTTTTCAAAGTATTTCTTAGAATTCTTACAAAAGCAGGTTGTAAAGCTTTTTTTATATAAGCTTCAAAAGTAGGATATTCGCCAAAATTAAATGTTTTTTCAGATATAAGAACAAATTTTGCTAATTCTTTCCTATTTACTTCATGTGAAAAACGAAAAGTAGTCACACAACTAGATGAAGAAATATCTAATTGAGTTTGAATTCCATCATTAAATAAATCGGGATGGATACACTCCAAATGCCTTTTTAAAGTGCTTGTTCCAAAATTTTTTTTAAAGAAAATACTTTTTTACAAATATTACAAGTAGCAATTTGTTTTTCCTTATCTCGAGTTCAATATTTCCAAACATCTGAACTTGTACCTCTACCAACTTTAGGATTAGTGTTGGGGATAGTAGGCGAATTAGAGTCAATAAATGATTGTGATACTGATTGTGATTATGCAATATTTATATTTTCCAATTCAAGACGTGGAGTGCTACTTTGAGAATAAGGATCCATAATCAAAATAAATATTACAATAAAACTAATATTATAATTAAAATAATACCTAAATAAATTTCAGTTGAAGAAAAGTGAAACTCCTCTTCTTGAAAATAAATTGACCACTTGAATGTTGAATCATGCTTGAAGCTTTGAACAATTAAGAGAAAGAAAATTGATTTGGTGTGAGAAGAATGAAAAATAATTAAGGTATTTATAGAAATTATTAAAGGACTAAAATGTAAATAAAAAAATTTAAAAGATTCATTTTTTTTTTAAAGGCCAAGTAGCCGTTGGCAATGTTAGCAACATATTCGTTGCCAACGGTTACTTTGTTTATTAAAAGACTAAACATATCTGCTGGTTACTGGCAACATGTTTGTTGCTTTTTTTTTTTTTGTTAGTCAACACTTAACATACTTAACAGTTCAACTAAACTATATGTCACTTCAACAGTTCAACTAAACTATATGTCACTGAGCTATTATGCATAATGTTAGTATGTATATGTATGCATACTATATATATATATATATATATTTTTTTTTAGTCTCGCTAAGCTCCTAAAAAGGTGAAGAAAGTGTAGATTTTGTCACTTTTTTTAATTCTGACTTTATATACATATATTTTTTGAATTAAAGTTGCAAGTTGTAATTTACAATATCATAGAAAAGATTTGATAACAAGTTATTTCGTATCATCTTAAAAAATAAATTTGTTATTTGTTATTATTATATTTTTTTTAACTTATCTAAAAAAAAAGTTATTAGTCATAATGCATAATATTCAATTTGTGTAATAAATGGGCTCCAATTGTGCTTATATTGTGATGGGCCTGAGTTAGACTCATGATGAGCTTTATTTGGGCTAGAATTGTGCCTGATCTGGGCTCGATCTGGGCCTGTGCTGGGTTCGAGCTTGGCTGAGCTAAGCTTATGGGCTGAGCTGGGCCTGTGTTGGGTTCGAGCTAGGCTGGGCTTGGGCACAAATGGGTTTAGGCACAAATGTGATGAGTCAAAAAATATATGATTCAGCTCAGTCCACCTATATATGGTCGATTGGGCTGAATCAAACTCATTTTCAAACGAGTTAGGCTGGACCTGAATTTTTGTGTGTTAGGCTGAACTACGCCTGTGTCAACCCAGCCCAAATGCCATATCTACATCAAATGTCAGGTGCTAGCTATATCAGTAATCCCTAGTCGTCCGCGTTACTAGCTTCCATATAAGAGGTATTTTGCAGATGTCATTGTTGTTCATGCTTTTTTATTAGGGAAATGGATCGACCCAAATTGAGTAGAAATTATCCTAAAAGACCACCAAATTGATAAATCAATAAAAACAAACCACAAAAATGCCTAGCTATATATATAGTAGTGCAAATTGCATCATCATTTCTTTCATCCTAAGTTCATTGACTTCTACTATCAGCTAACACTTTAAAAAAAAAAAAGAGCTGATACGTGGTTGTTGAGAATGTGTATAGGAATGACAATGAATATATATAATTTGTCCATTTTCTCTCAGAATTATGTACCTAAGCAATTTAAATACATTCCAACAACAAATCAATGTGTGTAGACAAAGTATTCTGTTTCCTTTTTTGATCAAAAACAGAAAAAGTATTCAAGTTCATTAGCTGGGAACAAATCCTGTATTAGTCTAATTAATCATATAGTAACCCCATAATCAGAGCACAAAAACACACACAAAAAGACCAACACTTTGAGAAATAAACTTGTTGGTTATTGATTGTATTTAGATCAGCACCTATACACAGAAATCTATACCTTAAAAAGGTCTAGAAGAGGGAAAGGAAAGGAGAACACGTTAGTGCTTGTGATTATACCGTAATAAGGATCCAAATCCATATAGTATTACAAATTGCATATTCAATTCATTCATCCTAAGTCCTTAGGATTTTACTATAAGCCAATACTTCAAAAGATCAGCGGTTCGTGCTTGTTGAGTGGCAAGTAAAAGATGAACAAAAATACAATCAAAACGTGCAAATGAAGATGTAATGATTCCACATCGGAATTTCACTCTCACAGGGGGTGCTTCTTAAGTACAAGAGGTTCTCCCACCTAACAAATTAGTCTTTTGGGATGCGCTCTTTCTTTGGGTTTAAGTTGTTACATTATTGGGCTTATTTTGTTACATTGGTGCTTTCATTGAGAGTGGCCTCCATGGTAGGTAGACTATAGGCTAGATTAAGGTGTGGTAAGTATCACACTGAATACTGATAGATACTGATAAGTGGTACAGCCGCCAAAAAAAAAAAAAGGGCTACCGTCAGGTCAGTGTCAATAGGCTAGACTAGTCTTTTGGGATAGGCTTTTCCTTTAGATTTAAGTTGTTACATTCTTGGATTTATTTTGTTACAGAAGATGTATACGGAAGAGGAAAATTGAATCCGAAAGGACTTTCCATTATTGGTGATTCGAATAACTATATAGTTTGACTTGAAAATGTGTAAGCCTATGTTAGACAGGAACCTCGTAGATATTGATCTTCTTTTTCTTTTGGTTGCTAAATAAGCAAGTGTGCTGATTAAAACAAACATTTTTAGAACAGACTAAGCTAGGATATCCTCAATCTTTAGGCTAATTTTACAGATTTTCCTATTCAAAACAGTGTCTAAATTTACTACCACGGCGGACGAGATTCGGTTAGTAGAACTTGTAACACCCACCGACGTCAAAAATCCCCAATGGAAACACAAAATTTTTCGTATGGCTGTTAAAATGTGTGTCTTCCAATGGAAAAATAAAAATAAAAATCTTCGAAGATAGCTACTCTTCCAAGAGGACTAAATCACTGAATACATATTCCTTTGTAGATATTGGTCTTGATGTAGATGAGAAAGAAACAATACAAGACAACAACGGTGAGGGGGTTGAGAGAGATGTGGACCATCGACAATATTAATCCGTACGTGTAACGAAGTCATCAAATAGCGTTGTTCCTCTTGATGCTTCCATTCTATTTCCTGCTGCAGCTTGCAAGCCAGATGATTAAGTTTGGAATTAGCTGTGGCAGCGTAGGAGAACACATCTACATCGAATGAAGTGGCGATTAGCACTAGCATAATCCATTAGACCATCACACCTATAGAGAAAATATGAAGATTACCGAAAATCTACTGAAAATATATTGACATTTTACGCAAACTCTTGCTAGATAAGAGAAAATTATAGGCAGAGCTTGAAATCTGTTGATGATGTTTAAGTAGATATTGAAGCATTAGTACAAGACACACAATTTTCCAATTGAACTACATAGTAAGCATGAAGATGCAGGTTTATCTAAAAGAACAGCAAGACACTGCCCAGAAAAACAGATTATACAGTCCCATAAACATTGAAGCGCACACATATTTCAGATTTTTATGGTAACTAGTACAGAGTCCTACATCCATCTCACACTTTGAGTAAGCTGCTTCCTCCATAATTTGGTGTGACTTCAGATAGTTAGAGAGAGAGAGAGAGAGAGAACATATAAAGAACAAGAGCAAATAGAGGGACTGAAGCAAAATGTGCAGAAAAGATCATGATAGTAAAGAGTTCACTAACAGAGAAGTACGGTGGGTACGCAGTTAAACTTACAGATTTAGGCTGTGGTCAGCTATCTCGTCCAGTTCATCTTGGGGAAGTGAACAATCAGTGGCTTTCAACTTCTAATAAAGGAACACAATCAACCATTTCGGTAAATTGTGAGATGTCTCATCACTGCTGCCTAACTGAAAATGTACAAGATTCTTGCATTTTCGGCAGCAGAGTGTTTGAAGTGATATGGATGTCAAACACTCACCCTGGCAGCCTCTGCCTCTGCCTCGTGAAACAAAAGCTTTGATCTAACTATAGTAACATTCAAGTATGTACATCTCAGCTATGTTCCACCCATTACAATATACTAGATCTCTTCTTATTGCTTCGCCCCGAATACATTTAATGTTAAATCCACAATACAAATGCTTAACAATGAAAACCTAAATGGTAGAAACTCTAGAAACATAGACCATTCTTTTTCATCATGCACACATGAAATTGCAGAGATTTTACAGATTTAAGAAAGTCATACCATGGAAGTAAAAGTCAAACTCAATGGAATAATACCTATAAAGCGTATTTGGGATTAATAAATCACAAGACAAAAGTCCATCCCATTAAAAGGTAAAGTAATCTTAGTAAACTAACTACACTTGGTGTAAAATAATGCATTCATATCAGCAAAATGAACAACTAAAATGTGTGTGTGTATATATTAATCTTTCTTTTCGTTTTCAGAATGCAAGGACTTAAATGCCAAGAAAGTGGTACAAGGTTTTTATAATAAATTTTTATAATTCCTTTGGAACAAAATGATATGAAAATTTCTGATTTCACTACAAAGATAACAAAGAGCTTACTCATCTGCCATTCATATTCTAATTAATGGAGAAGACACATCTCGAAAAGGAAAAAAAAAATTGTAAACGAAATAGTGAGAGCACGGCAAAGAACTAAAACTGGAAATAAGAAAACAGAAAGTCATGAGCCTAATTAGTATACAAGGAGTAAACCTGCAAATTCAAAATGAAAAATGGGATATACTCCAGATTCTCACATCTAAAAAGTTGTAGATATTGAAGCGATGGGATGTTACCCAGCCACTCTGGTACAGCCTTTAATTCTTCAAACCCCCATATTACCAAGGATATCAAGGAAGGGAGATGCTAAATTTGCTGGGGCAGAGACATAAGTTTTGAACCACCCATAGAGCGTAAGATGCTCCAGAGAGGCAAAATATAGCTCACTATCTTCTTCTGTGTTGTGGGGGCCAAGGAAAATGATCAAGCTCCTCTGAGAAATAACCAATTCCCAAAGTTTTAAGATTGGGCAGGCGCTCAAGCCCATAACCATCTACTCCTTGAAGAGTAGGACAATGGACAATCTCAATTTTCACAAGTGACGTGCACAATTCGAGCCCTCTATGTAATGCAGCCAACTTCTCACATTTTTCAATCTTCAATGAGGGCAAGGATGACGGCATATCTGGAACGGAAACAACGTCAACATTCCAAATTTCCAAACTCTCAAGAGACGAGAGGTCTTGCAGCGAGGATAACACAATACTTTATTGTGTTTAAGGTTCCGAAATTGGATCTTGGTCTATTTGAGATTGAGTGATCTTCATTTCCTGAGTTGGTGTTGCTATGTTGTGTTGAGTGAGCTACTTGCTTATCAGAACTTATACAGAGTAAACTCTAAGCTACAAATTGAAAATGAAAATCTTCATTCTTTCGCTTTATGATTCAAAGAAAGTAAGCAAGCATATTTTATAAAAGTTGAATGGAAGGTAAGACAATACTTTGTTGTATCTAAGGTCGGGCTCAAAATCAATATCGTCATCTCTTTTGACTAAACTAGGATATTTATTAGTATGTGTTTTTATACTTTTGTAGTCTCAGGGTGGCTTCCTAGAGTAAATTAGTTGACGTCCCCTGTATTTTACTCGAAATATTTATTTACCTCTTGTTTTTTTAAAATATGTTCATTATCTCCCTGTGATTTTTAGAGTATAGCTGAACACTCCCCTTTATTAAAAAAGCCGTCTAATTTAACAGCAATTGCAATACATGGGCTTAAAATGTGATTTTTTATGCTTTTGATTTAAATAAATTCGTTATTGGACAAAAATACTCTTTTAGTAAATTGTTTACTGCGCTCTGTATTTTACCCTAAATACTCATTCACCCTTGTAATTTTAAAATAAGCCCATTACCCCTCTATATTTTTTCGATTTTAACTTTATGTAAGGAAATAACGATCAATTAACTAATTTGGTAACTTTTGTTAATAGAATAAGAGATTTTGGATGCGTTACCTTAATCGAAAAAATACAAAGGGTAATAAACATATTTTAAAATTACATGGGGTAAAATAATTTTTCGAACAAAGCACATGGAAGTAGCAAGCAATTTATTCTGGCTTCCTACCTAAAGTAAATATTTCTTTATTAAAAAGGGGGAAAAAAACAAGCAAACAAGATGATAACATTTTCTAAATTTCTACCTATCGTTGATTATCTTTTGTGCTTAAACTAAAATATTGGTTGTTTCTTTTTGCGAATATCAATTCAATATATAGAGTAAAATTTAACAAAACCAAAGAGCAGAGAATTCTCTTTAAATTCGGTTTCATTCCAATTCAAAACTTCAAATAATATTAATATAATTTTCTCTCAATTATATAATTTTTCTATTTAGTTGCTTAGGTGACAATTAGTATGTTGCAATAAAATGACATTCTCAGCTCTATTCTAATTCTCATACTTTATATGGAGTAATGAATTTGAAAATAGACTAATAACCGAACAAATACGAGGATAAGATGCGTGGAGAACAATTGATTGCATTAGAATAGCAATTTGTAAGTGTTTGTTGGGGGGAAGGGAGAAGAAACAGGTAAAGAACAAATTGTAGAGCATTAAAAGTCATCAAATTTCTATATTCGCAGAGCTTCCACGGCCGAATAAGTGTAAAGATCTCTCAGCTGAGTACTGAATCTTAAAGGAAAATCTTGAGCAATCTGCAGTAAGGTGGAACATTGGATTCCATCAACGAGAGCATGACCATGCTCCTTTTTGGGCTTCAGTTGCAATTCAGATATTAGTTTGTTCTGAAGCCTTTTTTCCCTTTACACTCAACCAGCATATATAGTTCCTCTAGATGCTTCCTCCATGTACTTTTGACTTCTACAGAGGTGTACAATTTTGCCGCATGGGTTGTCTCTGTAGAGAATGGTCTCTTCTTTCTATTTCCTTCAAAGCAAGCAAATCATGTGACGTTCTAAGTCCAGCTATCCACAGAAAACCAACACATTGACACATCGAAAGAAATGCGAATTACTGCCAACCATTCTATGTCCTGCTGCAGCTGCAAGCGAGATGATTTAAGTTTGGCATTAGCTGTGGTAGCATGAATAACCACTAGCATGACCAATTAGACCATCAGACCTATAGAGACAATTATATGATGATTATAAAAAATCTACTAAAGATATATTGGCATTTTGTGCAAACTCTTGCTAGATAATAGAAAATCAGAGGCAGCTTGAAAATTGTTGATGATTTTTAAGTAGATATGAAGCAACAGTATAAGACATTGACGATCCAGTTGAACTACATATATATCTTTCTATTCTAAACTTGCTTGTTATCATAAGACAATTATTTTTGCACAGATAAATTTCAAATTTTTATGATAACTAGTACAGAGTCCTGCATAGATTTCACATTTTGAGTAAGCTGTCTCTATCAGTGCAGTGAATTATTTATGACTAGGTAAAATGTTGAATTACTTTCATATTTTGTGTTGAGGTTTGCAATCTTGAGCAACCCTGCACAGCTTCTCTATAATTTGGCGTAACTTCAGATAATTAAAGAGACTGAGAGAGAGAGAACACATAAAGAACGTGAGTAAATAGAGGGACAGAAGCAGAAGTGCACAAAAGATCATCAAAGTATGGAGGAAACACAGTTAAACTTACAGATTTAGGTGGTGGTTCCTTGCTACGGATGTACTCTGCCTCGTGAAACAAAAGTAGAAAAATGAATTTAACAGCATCTACCTTCCGTTTTCTAGTTAATAGGGAAGAGGCAAACTCCAGAAAGGAAAAGAAGTTGTAAATGGAATAGTGAGATAACACAAATGAATAAAAATTTGAAATAAGAAAAAACAAAATAGTCATGAATATAGACAGAGGCTATACTTACAGATAGTAGATCAGTTTCAAGATTGAATGTTCTCCTAATTGACATAAATGTTTGGAATATGGGCAATCTTGTGCCACTCTGGACTGCTTACTCTTGTGCATTTCTCTTTCAAATGGGGACAATAAGTAAGTAATTGGTCAGGCGCTGCATTGCTTCCGCAGATGGCATATACTCCAGATTCTCACATGTATGAAGATGTAGAGATTGAAGCGATGGATTGGTATCCAGTCACTCTGGTACAGCCTTTAATTCTTCAAACCTTATTATCAAGTGTCTCAAGGAAGGGAGATGTTGAATTTGCTCAAGCAGAGACGAAAGTTTTGACCACCCAACTAGAATAAGATTCTCTAGAGAGGCAAAATATAGCTCACCATTTTCTTCTGTGTTGTGGGGCCAAGGAAAATAATCAAGCTCCTTCGAGATTTCACCAATTATCAAAGTTTTAAGATTGGGCAGGCGCTCAAGACCATAACCATCTACTCCTTGAAGAGCAGGACAATATTTAATGTTAAATCCATAATACAAATGCTTAAATTGAAAAACTAGATGGTAGAAGCTCAAGAAACGCAGAACATGCCTTTTAATCAGCAAAAGAAACCAAATTAAAATTGATACAAACAGCAACTCCAGTCAACATAATGACAAATCATACACTACAAAGCGAAGAAACACCAATGACCGAAGAAGAGAAAACCATTAAGAGGAATTGACTGAAACAGTGAGAAGAGAAATGTTTCTAAAGTTCCAAGAAAAATCAGTGTAGAATGATACAAAGCTCGTAACGCGCAAGAGCATAATTGTTCGGCCACTCCAAGAGAGACTCCAATCCATCAAGCTCCTAAAGTTCCAAGAAAAATCAGTGTAGAATGATAAGCTAACATCACATTCGTAGAGACTTGAGATTTGGACTTCAAATAGGATCAGCATACTCCAATTGTCCTCATCTGGAGATAAGAAACAGGTTATTCACATTACTAATTTATCCTCATGAGGAAAGAAGTATGTTAAACAGGTATCAAATATTAACGAGTAAAACAGAAACCTTCATTTATTATCTTCACCAGCCAAGGGATCTTTCTTTTCTTATTGCTTGCCACAACATTCAAACTCAGCAACTGAAACTTAGGTGGTTCAAAACCCATTTATCGGCTAAACCTGCAAGTTCAAAGTGTAATTAGAGTGGGAAAACATACTCTGATTCTGTTTCCTTTGATCGGTGTGCATAACTTGTCCTCTCTAAATAACGTACTCGACTTCACTAGACTCAAGACTGAGAAATTGAGTAGTAATGGGCGAAAATAATGCCTTCATATCAACAAAATGCGGAATTGAGAAATTTGTTATTTATTTTCAAAATTCAAGAACTTAAATGCCAAAAAAGTAGTACAATGAAGTTATGACGAATTCAGTAATTCCTTCAGTATAAAATGATATGAAATTTTCTGATTTCACTACAAAGATAATAGAGACCTTACTCATCTGCCATTCATTTTCCAATTAATGGAGAAGACACAATCTCGAAAGAGAAAATAATTGTATATGAAGTAGTGAGAGCACACAAATAAACTGATAATGGAAATAAAGAAAACAAAAAGTCATAAGCATAAACAATGGTTATACTCACAGATTTGTGCAGTGGTTTTGAGACTAAAAGGAGTAAAGCTGCAAGTTCGAAATGAAAAATGGGTTTTAAAAAACTCTTCCTTCAAAAAGAAATAGCTGATTTGAAAAATCTTAAAAATTAATATGAATCTTAAATTTCGTAATGAAATTTTCCAATGTCACTGAGCATAGATAGCAGAGGTAGCACAAGAAGAGAGCAGAAAAATGAATTTAACATTATCTACCTTCCATATTCTAGTTAATGGAGAAGACGCAAACTCGAAAAAGGAAAAGAAGTTGTAAATGGAATAGTGAGAGAACACAAATGAATAAAAATTTGAAATAAGAAAATAAAATAGTCATGAACATAAATAGACAGTGGTTAAATTATACTTACAGATAGTAAATCAGCTTTCAAATTGAATTTTCTTGTAATCGACCCGAATGTTTGGAATATGGGCAATCTTGTGCCACTCTGGACCGCTTCCTCTTGTGCATCTCTCTTTTAATTTGGGACAATGTACGATTTTCAATTGTTGAAGATTGGTCAGGCGCTGCATCGCTTCCGCAGATGACATATACTCCACATTCTCACATGCAGAAAGAGAGAGAAATTGAAGCGATGGGATGTTACCCAGCCACTCTGGTAGCGCCTTTAAATCGTAAAAGTACCATAAATGTAAGGATCTCAAGGAAGGGAGATGCTGAATTTGCTCAGGTAGAGACGTAAGTTTTGACCACCCATATAGCGTAAGACGCTCCAGAGAGGCAAAATATAGCTCACTATTTTCTTCTGTGTTGTGGGGCCAAGGAAAATAATCAAGCTCCTCTGAGAATCCACCAATTTCCAAAGTTTTAAGATTGGGCAGACGCTCAAGACCATAACCATCTACTCCTTGAAGAGCAGGACAATAGGAAATCTCAATTACCTCAAGTGATGTGCACAATTCGAGCCATCTAATTGGTAATGCAGCCAACTTCTCACATGAACTAATACTTAATGAGCGCAAGGATAGAAGGTGTCCCAAAGGTAGGAATTGCTCACATGAATCATAACCATCTACTCCTTGAAGAGCAGGACAATGGCGAATCTCAATAACCTCAAGTGACGTGCACAATTCGAGCCATCTAATTGGTAATGCAGCCAACTTCTCACACCAACTAATACTCAATATGCGCAAGGATGGAAGGTGTCCCAAAGGTGGGAATTGTTCACATGAATCACAACTTTCTAGTTGGAATGCCACCAAATTCTTAAGCAGCTCGTTCGTCATCCAAGATGGAAACCTTGAACCCTTAAAATTGATAATATTTAACCTTTTTAGATATGGGTGGGGTTTGAGACTTTCAATAACATCCTCCTCGTCTTTCAAATTCAATGTCTCTCTCCCGTAAGTCCACCCAAGTTGTAAATGATTAACCTTGGACTTTTGTGATATATTTGCCATCTGGGCTTCCTCCCCATTTTTCACCTTCTCAAGCCCATAAATAATGAGGCTACCTCTTAAGTTATTTAGAGGACCTAGCTCTTCAATTTTACAACCCATTTTATCACTCACAATGAAGTAAGGCAAGGTTTGGAGATGAGACAAGTGACTTATTCCCACAAGCATGCACTCATCTGCATAACCAAGATCAATATGTCTCAAATTAATCAGAGAATGCAAAAAAATCTCTGAATTGTCTTCCAAATTGACTCTTAGAGTTTGCAAATTGTAGAGCTTTATATAAGAAGCCGGCAACTTTCTGATCTTAGTCTCCATAATATTAATGCATCTTAATTGTTTCAACCTACCTATTGAAGTAGGCAATTGTTTAATTTTATAGCCCTCCAAAATTAAGGTTCGAAGGTGTCTAAATTTTATCAACTCATTTCCAATGACCCCACTTGGTAGGTATAATGTTCTAAGTTTTCGAGAAATTTCTTGAGGCACATCTACCATTTCCTCTTTACTAGAAATCAATGATAAATGTACACCTTTAGTATCTTTGTCATCTTGCCTAACATTTCTTGTGAAGCAATAATCTTTTGACATTAGTAATGCAAAATCATGCACAATGTCATGCATTTTGCAAGACCAAATCTTATTGTAGTCATCGTATGTGGGCTCTTGCAACAAAGAATTCCATAATAGAACATTAAAGTAGTCATTACCCAAGTCCTCCATTTGTAAATGGCTGCCGTGATGAGGATTAAGAAATCCTTGTGCCATCCATAATTGTATAAGTTTTTCCCTTTGCATGACAGTATCCTTTGGAAATATTGAACAATATGCAAAGCATTGTCTCAAAGACAACGAAGGCAAATGATTGTAACTTAATTTTATGGATGGTAGAACTCCTTCTTGACTGTTGGTTGAGTTCCATATATCGCTGTTCTCTATACTCAACCATTCATGTACATCTTTTTTTGAGTAAAGCAAACCTCCCAATGCCTTAATTGCTAACGGCACACCCCCACACCTTTTCACCATCCTTTGACCTATCTCCAGGAATTCTGAAGTCTCCACCACTCCACCCTCAGCAAATGCTCTTTGCTGAAATAAAGTTAAACTGTCATTTTCTGACAATTGACGTAAACGATGGATTTGTGAAGCAAGCATGGTTGAAACAACTTTCTCACTCCGTGTTGTCACCATGATTTTGGTTCCTCTAGAACCACCTATCTCGCGTAGATCACTTTCTACACGATCCCATCTTTCTTGATCCTCATTCCATATATCATCAAAAGTAAGAAGATATCTTTTGCCCTTCAAAGTTTTTTGAAGTTTCTCAATTAATGCTTGCCTATTTGTCAAATTAGAATTTTCACCAGTTATAGATTGCACCATCTCATTTAAGATTCTATCAACTGTGAAATCCTCAGAAACACAAATCCATATTTTATGTTCAAAGCGATTCACCACTTGATCATGTTTGTAGACAAGTTGAGCAAGGGCCGTCTTGCCTTGCCCACCCATGCCTATTATGCCAATGACCGCAAAATGTTCTTCAATGTTTGCATTGACTAGCATGTCTACTACTTTTATGACATCCTCATCTCTTCCCACGATTGTTGATTCTTGAACAGAAGGACTAGTCATTCTGTCTATTTTATAAACTTCTGAACTTCTATTTAGAAACTCAGAAGGATTCAACCCATAACTCAATCCTCGTTCTTTGACACTTTTCAATTGTGAATTAACATCCTTAATCTTATGAGCCATCTCGGAACGAAATGAAAGCTTTGTAATGGGAGAAAACAAGTTGCGTACCTTGTCCCGTTTCTTTTGTGGTATCAAATTTGACATCTTTACCTTTCGGTCAAGAAGTTCGTATTTGTACTCTTCCAACACGTCCTCGGCATCAAACGCAACATCCTTAAGACTTTTCAACCAATTTTGCATGATCTGTGAGGAAATATCCTTGCAATCTGCATCGGCAACCAAAGCTTGAATGTCTTTAAGTTCTTCAGCCAAGCTTTGAAGGTCATCCTTAAAATGGAAAACAAGACTAAGCTCTTCAGTAGCAAGAGAAAGTGCTTCATTGAATAGACTTTCTGCAACAACACCAATGACAGTTTCAGCCATCTTAACTTTTCGAAAACACTGAAGTAATTGTTTAGGAAAATACACGAAAGAACTGAGATTTTTCTTAGCTTTGTGAGAAAGATGAATGTTAGTTACTAAATATATAGAGGAATGAGATATTTTGAATTCATATTCAATTATTTGTACGATGACGTGTGGCCCCGGAGACTTGACTTCCCCATGTGAACCACGCATACGATGTCTCTATGTGAACCACCCCGGAGACTTGACTTCTTCAAACAGCATCTTTAATGAATTAATGGAGCTCTAAAAGCAAAAATTTTTAAATTTAGGTATTTTTAAAATTTTAGATTTTAAAAGTATTACTATTTATGATAAAAGTATATGAAATCTAGCACTTTTAATTTTAAAAATGTCAAAATAAAATTCTGGGTTCTATTTTTTTAATAAATTTATTGATATTTTTAATGTTTGGGACTCTATTTTAATATCTTTTAAGTTAAAAATAATAAATTTTATGTACTTTATTATAAATAATATTAATTTTAGAATTTAAAACTCTAAAAACATTAAAATTTAAAAAATTCTATTTTTAGAACTCGCATTAAAGATAGACTTAGATATAACTATAAATCTTAAACATTACATATAGAGCCTTCACAGTGTGGCCCCGGAGACTTGACTTCCCCATGTGAACCACGCATACGTAGTCTCCATAGCAGCTTACGATAAGGGATTCTAATTAATTTTGATCATTCTGAATTATTTGGCTGTTGACGTGGTAATATAATGATATTATTTATGAGATTAAGTTATTTATCTTTACATTTAATAGCTCTATTATTTTATTAGAATTATATTATTATTTGTTAACTATTGATTTTATGATAAAGTTATTACTTTATTAGTACATCCAAATCCGTTGCGTGTGACCCAGCGACTTGACTTTACCATGTGAAGGAGCAAATGATAGGAAGATATTTAGATTACATGTGGATCAAAGAGTTACGTGCAATAAAAATATATATAAACCACAAACTTTTTGAAATATGAGGAATAAACCTTTTTTATTAATGATGTGCCACCTTTTCTATTAGAAATAAGAGAAAAAAATGTAAATTATTAGTGTTAAAAATAAATGTGACTCAACCATATATGTAACTCCATCCCACTTAATCTTCTTATTTTTTTACTTTTCTTTTTTTAATGTATTTTTTTTCTTTTTTGCTTATATCTCGTGGCCAAATAAAACATGTGACCAACACCAAGACATTTGTCATAATTTTTTTTTTTTTCACATTTACTGACTTTTCATCATCATTACAAAAATTGAAAAGCTCATATCTAGACCTATTATCACCAACTGTTAATAATTATGAGTTTCCATCTTAAAATCAATTGGTATCAAGTGGAGTAGCCTAGTATCTTATAAGGTAACCTGAGAGTTTCTGATTTTCTGATATGAGACAAGTGTTATATTCTAACATCATCCCTCACGTGTGACCCATGATTAACTAATTGACGTGATCGAAGAAACAGCGAATTTGGAAGAGCTACACAAAGTCAATGACTGAAAGCGCAATTAATAAATGGCGTGGTACAAGAGTAACAAATTTGAAAACTGCGTACCAAAGTCGACGCGCAAACCCTAAAATACGAATGGGTCACACGTGGATGAATAACATAGGATCAAAGCTCAACTCTAATGCCATGTATTGGTGATTTTCTGATGTGGGAGGAATATATATTCCAACACCCCCTCTTATGTGTGACCCAGAAAGAATTGAGAAACGAGAGTTGACATTGAGGAAAAATGACGTGGTACAAGAGCAACAAATTTGAAAACTGCGTACCAAAGTCGACGCGCAAACCCTAAAATACGAATGGGTCACACGTGGATGAATAACATAGGATCAAAGCTCAACTCAAATGCCATGTATTGATGATTTTCTGATGTGGGAGGAATGTATATTCCAACACCCCCTCATGTGTGACCCAGAAAGAATTGAGAAACGAGAGTTGACATTGAGAAGAAATGAGTCAGCAAGAGCGAAATAAAACAAGAGAGATGGGTCACACGTGGATGAATAAGACTAGACCAAAGGCCCAACTCTGATACCATGTTAAGAATCATGGATTTTCATCTTAAAACCAATTGGTGCCAAGTAGAGTAGCCTAGGATTTTATAAAGTGGCCTTAGAGTTTCTGATTTTCCGATATGGGACAAGTGTTATATTTTAACACCAACATCATCATTAATGATTTAATTATATAAAGTATGCAAAATGATGCATAAATACTAAAAACATCTGAATAATTTTTAGGTAACAAAGTGTTTTAGAGTTAGTGACCCGTCTTAATTATTTTGAGGATAAAAAGCCTTTATAACTTTTTTTCCCTAATTTCTCAGAACTTTTCCTAATTTTCGCATTATTTTAGGTATTTTATGTTGTTAACTATTCAATAATGATGTTGGCGATAAAGAGCTCTAGGGAACTACAAATATTTGAATGAAATTTTAAAATTTTAATTTTAATTACAATGGACATGAGAAGCCGAAAAATTTATCATAAACATGTAAGGTAAATATAGCAATATTGATAGTTTAGCCATGAGATATGATGTGAGAAGAAGAAAATGATACAAAAAATAAAAAGAGAAAAGAAAAAACAGACACTAAAAGGTGAGAATATATTATAAACAAGTTTCCATTAACTTTGGCAATTTGGGTGTTCCCTTATTTTGTCAAAAAAAGGGAATAATTCTAAACAAAGGATACCTCTCTCATACTAATTATAATATAAAGTCTATATTTCTTTTTTTATTTATTAAAGTAGTGGTCTATGTCAAAATTACAAACTAATGGTCTCCTATTTTATTTTTTGTTGAAGGAATATCCTTGCAATCAGCATTGGGTAGGGGGAGGGGACTAGGGGGTAGTGTTGGGGGAGGGGGTTAGGTTTTTGTTTTTTTGTTTTTAAGTCATATGGGATGGGTTCATCGAGGGTGGATGGTAGGGGTAGGGATAGGGGGTACGGGCGGGGTACTGAGGGGTGGTGTTAGAGGAGAGGGTAGTTTCGAGGAAGGGGGATTGGGGTTTTTTATTTTTCATTTTTGGTCAGATGGGATGGGTTCATCGGGGGTGGGGTGGGGGTGGGGCTTTAGTAATTTTAATTAATTTTTACAAGCTGTTTCGAATAAATGAATTCTATAAAAATTTATAGAATTCATTTGTAAATTTAATTTTTGGTGTTTGAAAGCAACCTTTCAAAAAATTGGGAATCCTAGATTTTCTTATGTTTTATCCAAATCCTTACTTAAGAGGTAGAATTTGCAAATCCATATTTTTCAAATATGTTGCTCATCTTTTGAACCCCTAAGTTTAAGAGATGGACTTTGACTAACATAAAAAGATAAAAACAAAATCATTGTCTCCTCACTATTTCTCTTTTAGCAAAATAATAATAATAATAATAATAATGTTTTTCTCACCCTTTCTCTTAAGATTATTTTTTTCATATTAAACATATGTTTGAACTTAAGATTATTTTGTCATGTGGAACGTAGGTTTATTTTGTAATCTTGAACTGATGGTTGAAGTTATGATTATTTTGTAATGTTTAATTTTATTGACAATTTTTTTGTGTTGATTTTTTGCCTGTTCTTTTTATAATCTTATGATAATAGCAATAATCAATAATGTAATTAGATGATAACCTCTATATGACAAGCCTAATTTTAATAGTATAAAAGAAGGGCATTTGAGTAAAATAAAAGTATTAATTCCAATTACATATATGTTTCAACCACAATTTGTATTTTTAAATAATAGAATTGATTTAATACTGGTTTACAATTCCAAACAAGGAAATTCATTTGTAAATACAAATTTTCGCGGAATTCATTTATAATTTTTTTTTAGTTATTTTATAGATTTTAAATTAAATATTTAGCAAGAGAGACTAATTTAATACTTTTTAAAAATATTAACAACTGATTTAAATATTTAGAATAATAAAGACTATTTTTTTAAAAAAAAAAAGTGAAACAATAAAGACCTGTTGTGCTATTTCCATTTGAATGTTAGCAACACAATATAGGGAAACTCTTCAGTCAATTTGTCTGATCGAAACACCTCTTACATGAAAGGTGGGTCTCACACAAATAGGATCAATCTTTACACTAATATGTTTCGATTAATCTGATTGACCGAAGAGTTAGAGGACTGAGATATTTCGAATTCATACTCGATTATTTGTACGATGACCTGTGGCCCTGAAGACTTGACTTTCGCCGTGTGAACCACGCATATGTGTCTCCATAGCAGCTTACAGAAGAGTCCACGTACGTCAAATAAGGTACTGATATATAATCATTTGTGAATTATTTGGATGTTGACATGGATATCACATTATTTTTATTATTTAAATATTATTTTTATATATATGTCTAGTTGATATGGTAAAAAAATAGAGAATTAAAATAGTTTCTTAAACATGTAAGAGATGATATTTTGTGATAAAAATAGAATAACATTTAATATTACTTTTTAAATTTATCTCTCTTATTATCATGTTATCACGTTATTCGGGATCAAACTCGTTGACGTGGCCTAACGACTTGACTTTGCCATGTGAAGGAGCAGATGATATGAAGATATTTAGATTACAGATAAGTCAAAGAGTATGTGCAGATGGACAGAACATTAGCCTAAAAGTATAACATAACGAGGAAAAACAATAATTTAGAGGAACACTATTTTATGAAAAACACCTATTTATACCGTAGACAAACTTCACTATTGTTGGCTAGCAAAAAAAAGAAAGAACTTCATTATTGTTTATAACCATATTGAAAAATATACAAGACTGTATGCTTACTAAACGAAATAAATTGTTCAAATTTGTGATTATGGGAAATAATTAAGTTTTCACATTGATTGACTAATTCATAGATTGAATGTCATAAGTTCAAGTTTGATCCTTATATAGAGCATTGGTTTTTTCTTCATTTACAATATTATTTGTTCTTCTGAGTTATTCAATATCATATATCATACTTAATGTATAAAATTCTCCTAAATAATAAAGTTAGGTATGAGTTTCATGAATTTGACTTTTGTGGTTGTTCATTAAGTACTTGTATAAATTAGTTATTTGCTATAAAGAACCGATTGCCAATAAAGGATCGGCTTCTCGCCTGGGGGATTATTGATAACAATATTTGCTCTTTATGTTATTTGTTACCGGAGGACCCTACTCATCTCTTCCGTGATTGTACAGTGACAAAAAGAATTTGGAAATGGGGCCTTGATTTAGCTTTGATTCTAGGGAGACTTTCAGAATGGGATAATGTTGGAGAATGGGTGAGTTGCTATTGTATGGGCGAGGATCTTCAAGCTTCCATCTTAAAATTATTTTTTTGTGGCACGGTTTATGCTATTTGGAGGGAGTGAAACAACAGAATTCATAGACAAACCTTTACCTCTTAGGAATCTATTCAGGAAAATATTAGACAGGTTATTATATCAAAGTTGATTAGTTGTAAAAAGTTTTGGAGAAGCATTATGAATGTTGAACTTAGTAACAGATGGAAACTGGCTGAGAGATGCCTCGCCAGGTAGCATTTTTGGGTAGGATATTGTACTTTACTTTTTGAGTTGAGCCTTAATGAAACACTTTACTTTTTTAGCAAAAAAAGTACTTGTATAAAGTAGTTATATTTCTTATAATTATAGAATATTATATATAAATAGTTGTTGCGTAGTAAAACTCTATATTACCCAAACTTGGTTAACCCACATAAATGACTAATTTAAGCAATTTTTAACAACGAAATAATTTGAGCATCAAATTAAAAGGCACAAGTGAACCTACACTTCAACTTTTTGTAAATTGTGAAATGTATTGCCAACACCCGA